>CM022543.1:17438983-17839251 GCA_012273795.1 Dendrolimus punctatus
TTTTTTTATATAATTTTCCCTGGCAGCGTGGCAAGCCTTTGGTGTGGGATGCGACTTGCGTAGACACGTTGGCCGCATCCCATTTACCAAACACGTCTAGATCGGCCGGTTCGGCGGCGGAAACAGCGGAATCACTCAAGCGGCGGAAATATGCAACCCTCAGTGAGAGTTATATGTTTGTGCCGTTTGCTGTCGAGACGCTTGGACCGTGGGGTCCTGAGGCCATGACTCTCTACCAAAATTTATCAAAACGGCTCATCGACTCTTCAGGTGATCAGAGGGCTGGTGCCTACCTCGGCCAACGGATCAGTATGGCGATCCAGCGAGGAAACGTAGCCAGCCTTCTGGGCACCTTACCCATAAAAGACGGTGATCTGGGCTCAGTATTCTACTTATAGTCCTGAGGGACTATGGGTAAAATACAATACAAATAAGTTAAGTTTTCTTACATTGTATTCCATAGTATGTAATTTTATAATTTTACAGAATAATTGTTATAGTAATATTATGTTATTAAAGGTGTCTCCTCTGTCCGTCTGTCATTTTTGACTTTGCAATTAATAGCTCAGGAAATAATAATCGAATTAATGTTGCATAAATTGCAAAATATTCCCTAAAACACTTTCGGTGAAAAATCGTGCCAAAAAAGTGCCAATACTGACTGAAAAAAGTGAAAATTCGTATATTTAAGTATATTGGGATAAAATGGTATAACTTTGTATATTATTGATAAACGAATAATATTTTTCTGAAACAGGTGTCTAACTTAATAACTCCATCCAATATGAATATGTATGTCGCGAAATTTAGTCTATAATTGCACACCCAAAAACCAGTATTAGCCCATTGCGAACGTATTTAGATCACTATCATCTCCACCACAGTAATAAAACCACTTGTTTAAATTATCCGCTCTTAGTTTTGGGCGACCACTTGTAGTTTTTTTCACTTCCTCCTATTCATAAAATCGCACCAATGACTTTAAAACGGACACGTCGTCGGGCTGCGTCCAGCGCCATCTATTGACTTTAGGATATAAACACCAGCAGTATTACTGTCCACTTCTTTTAGGAAATATTTTTTACTATTCGCACAAGATTGCATTCGCACTTTTTTCTCGTTAGGATTAGTGATTTAAGAAATAAATTACTTTGTTATTAATAGGCTTTTCACGAGGTTCTGCTTGGCTGAACCAAGCAGGAGTTCTTAGCCTACATGACCGTCTACCATCGACCTATACTAAAAACTCAACTTGCGAAAAATAGGAATTATTTTGTAACTTGTCTTACGTTCGAAATTTTCTTAAAAAGTACACACGTCATGGGGATCCCGATCTACGATTAATTGCGAAAATATCAAGACAGTTTTAATAATACACTAAAAATTGAGCTCTTCTTTATGATTGTAAAATATCAGGGCCAACATATAGTCTTGGTTTTACACTTTGATTTCATATTTTGGGACGCGTTTTTCCGGTCGTGAGCATCTCATTTTTAGATATGGTTTTTCCGGAACTTAATTCAACAAAACCATTGATATAAAGTGTCAAGAACCCTAGAACTTTAGAACTATGTTGGACGCTATAAGAACTCCTACCAAACTATGAGACGCTGAGATATAAGTTCACATACGTATATGCTTGTATAGAAAAGATGTAACCGCTCCCAAGAATGCAAATGCAATTATAAATGTATGTATGTATGTGCTTAGAGAAGAATCCAAGTATAGATTATTCAAATAGACATGGATTTTGACCAAAAATATTAAGCGACAGGATACTAAAACAATTCATAGGACATTGACTTTCTGGGTTAGGTCTCACATAATACAAAAATGTTGCAAACTGCCACATTTTGTAGACGACTTCGACTCTATGTTTCATATGACAATGATACCAATACATTAAAAACCGGTTATGAATTTCACCTCAACCAAAAGAGTTATCGACAAGTTGAAAGCAAATATTCTTGCGGCGTATAGATTGAAATAGATATTACATTAAAGCTGGACTGTTTCAAATCTTTCAAAATAAGGTCTTTAGCTACAAATTGCTTTCGGTACGTATTTTTGATTAACTTGTAATTTATACACGCAGCTGAGTAATAATTACGATTCATTAAGTCAATACTTAATGTAAAAAATAAAATTGAAATGGTTGTCTGTAATTTCAATACCTTAAAACCAATAATTCAATACTGTTGTTCGTGACTTGGCGTGAAGTTATGTATGTATGTAAAAGGCAAAACTTAAGTGATAATTGCTATTTATATAATAATAAGAATTTTCGACTTTGAGTCTATCCAAAACTTTTCTTGAATACGATACTACACGTTTTCTTCAAAATAAATATACGGTGAGGAATGAAGTTCTGGATATGGTAAAGGAGAAACGGACAATAATAAAAACTCTAGAGGAAAGAAGGTGGAAGATGTTTGGCCATTTGCTAAGACACGACACCTTCTTATGCACGTTAATCGAAGGTAAAATGGAAGCAAGGAGAGGGAAGAGAAGACCAAGACGAGCATTCATGGATCAAATAAAAGAAAAAGTGGGTGTCGTGTCTTACATAGAAGTAAAACAACTGGACCATCATAAAGAAGATTGGAAGAGGCTCCACAGACATGAGCGTGCTCTTAAATTATAAAAAAATATATATATACCGTCCAAGACTCAGGTCAATCATGTGGCGGGTATAGCGAGTCAGCGAGTCTTCAAAAAATAATTTCGGCTATTAGAAAAAATCCTTCTCAACACAGTCGTGGTGTAAATATTTTTTTACAAACTTTGGAACTTTATCGTATGTCTTTATGCCCAAATTAAAATTACTCTCAAGTTCAGCAGACGGCCCACTTGATGGAAAGCGGTTACCATCGCCTATGGATATTTGCAACGCTAAGGTACAACAAATGCGTCGCCACTCTCGAGAGGCTAGAACCTAGCCACTAATGCCGGAACACATTTCAAGGTTTTTATGGTGGCATATTCTAGATCAAGGGTGGTAGCCCTCCAGACAAAACCCTACCACCTGGCTGTGGGTTTTGTCGCCTCTTACTGCGGGCCGCCCGGCAGCAGATGATTGTATTCTTTCTCCGTTCGGATATCTTGCAGTGGTTAGAAGATAATGATTATGAAATTCAAGTCAAGCGAGATCAAGTGGAGGGAAAAACTAATTATGAAGCTAGTATTTTCTGGAACCGCACTCTAGTCGACTTTAGTTTAGCAGGTTTCATACCTCGATAATATTCTAGTGAAAGAATTGCTCACAATATGCTCATAAAATTAATTACACATATTATATTAAGAATGTATTGGAATGTTGAATAATAATCACAGATAATTTAAGAATTTCCTTTCAGTCAAGTCGCCTGGAAGAGATCGCTTCTAGCGATAAGGCTGCCTTTTGTTTTACCAGGTAACTGTTGCCTTGTACATTTTAGTCTTGTTAGGTATAATCTCACGAAAGTGAAGTGAAGCAATAGATGTGTACAGTAGAGGGTTTTTCTAAATGTAAGAATTCAAGCAGTTGCTCCTATAACTAACCCAAATCTACAATCAAAATTAAAGGTTTATATAGATATTATAAATAAGAATATTTAATAACAAACCTCTCTTGCATTCACTTTATCACAATTATTTGGGATCGGAACAATATATCGTCTCCTTTTCTATATATTCAATTGTGACATAACCGCTGTTCACACACCACAATTCGATGCTATCCTTCACAAAATCTAACCATCTCCTTTTTGGTCTAAATTTATACTGTCTATCCATCGTCCAGTTTAAAATACTTGTTGTCTCGTGACTTGAAAAACCGTGAAATGATTATAATAATATTAAGGCGTAAGAGACGTTTACTCTTTTTTATTATAATAAATTCGCGTTTGACCATGATCTCGTCTTGTACTAGACGAAGATATGATCTAAAATGCTGCACGCTTAACCAGAAGTTACCTATTCACACAAGACTTGCAGATACCCAGGTAGTATACTACCCCCACTTTACTTCACATGTTGTAGGTATCGGGAGACTTACATACATAACTTCACGCCAGGTCCCTTGCGGGGTAGGCACGAACAACAGAGCGCCATTTAGGCTTATTCTTACACACCTCACTTGCTTCTTTGACATTCATAGCTCTTGTCATGCACGCTCGTCTGTTCTTAAGGGGAAAGACAGTCTCCAATAAACAGAAAAAAAAATCCTATTACCTGCCACGAATGTCAAGATCGAGTGAACAGATTTCAAACATCTGTAAACTTACATTTTCGCGTTATTCGCTTCTCTAGTGTGATTTAGTGAATAAGCATTTATAGTTTAATCTTAAAAATTTGGCCAGTATGATTATGTATGCAATTTTATCACGAGAATATAATTATCTAAACAGCTTTTGGATGTTATTAGTCAATAATATAACAACCGCCAATTATGTAATTACCTATAGGACATACGGTCATCGACCTTTGCATCTCGGGTGCATTAAAAATAATTGTCTGAAATTATCAGTTTTACACGCAACATTATGTAAGGTTAGATTAGTTTGAAGGCTAATCACTAATAATTATGCCTTTGAAAAGTATAGAATAAGAGGTTAATAACCTTTGGATATTGCTGGTCGTCAAAGCCTTGATAAATCATATTCAAATGAAATCCATATATTAATACGTGAAGCAAAAACTTTGTACCCCTTTTTACGAATATTGCGCGGACGGAGTAGTATGAAATTTCGTACACTTGTAGTTTATATAGAGAAGAAGGGACGAATGCAATTTTATTTTGTAATTTATAAAAAAAAGACATTAAATCAATAAAAAAACATTACACACACTACCATGTATTTGACACACACACGCTCTTTTGTTTATTCTTTAAGTCAAATTAACAGTAGAGCCTTGGCGAAATCTGTGATTATAGAAGTAGAGTCTTTGACATTAATCATTATGGTCGAATTTCGACCACGGGGCGACCACTAGTACGTATAAAACTCCATAATACATTCGAGAGGTTTTAGGGATAGTTATATATATATTATTATAATTCCCAGACACTTTAAGACATGAGTGAGACAAGAAAGGTTTTTCTTATTATCAATTTGCCTTCTTTCTAAAGCCATACATGGTCTCCACCACCATCATTCGACGTAAAATGTTATATAAACCATTTATCGCGTCATGTCTTCAATTAGTGTTTTAGTAAGTTATTGCAAATTAAAAAGACAATAATAAAACTACGTTTTAACGGTTTTAAGCGCGGTAATTTAATTGATTTTGGTTTATCGACGTTTCGGCCGCTTTTCAGTGGCCGTGGTCACGGAAGACAAAGATGACATTTGTCTAACGTGTATTGTCAAAGTTTTTATTCAGCCTACCGCCAACTTGTTCATTTTAATTATTTAGTTATAATTTTGTTTATGGATATTACTTACTCTATGGGAGCCTAATCTAATTTACCACCGCTTCACAACATGTGGCTTGAAGAGAAGAAGCGGCGCAAGAAACTCTTCAGCAAACATGCCTAGTTCTAAAATTTTTATATTATACTAGCTGTCCCGGCAGACGTCGTCCTGCCCGGTAAAAAATAGGGGTTGATAGTAGAGGGTTGAAAATTTAGGGTTGTATGTATCTTTTAATGCTGTATCATAAAAAATAGAAATTAAAATTTTGTCTAAAAATAAAAAAATAAATTTAGGGTGGACTACCCTAACATTTAGGGGGATGAAAAATAGATGTTGGCCGATTCTCATAGATACCGGATAAGCACAAAAAATTTCATCAAAATCGGTCAAGCCGTTTCGGAGGAGTATGGCAACGAAAACTGTGACACGAGAATTTTATATATTAGATTAAAATGGGTGGAAGGGCGCGCTTAAAACCGTTAAACGTAGTTTTATTATGTGTACAAGTCGCGAAAACTTAAGAAAATATTATAAAAAAGACAATTTGAATTTCAGACTATTTGAACAACGCATAAAAACAATTCTAAACGGCCACACGTTTGCAGTGGCATCTGTCTACTAGCTATACTTGATTCTCAAAATACGTAAATAAAATATTTTGAACGGAAGATAAATGCTCCAATGATGCTCGGATTAGAAAAGATGCAAACGTAGAGTAAAAAAGAGACATCGGAGAGTAGGAAAGAAGCATCATATTATTAACGAAGATGCTCGTAGAACCCGAAATACTATCTACAACCAGACGCACCGGTGGAAACACCACTAGTCGGAACCAAGCGTTTCGCTTCATCTTTTCTGGTGCGCACTGCCGAAGAGTGGAATAATTTGCCGGAGTCTGTTTTTCCTGACAAATATAATTTTGAAGTCTTCAAGTCACGAGTGAATAGGTATCTTTTAGGTAAGTGTGCTACATCCTTGACTGCGTCATCACTCAACATCAGGAGAGAGATAGTGGTCAAACACAAACCTATGCTTCCATTAAAAAAAATACTACGTGAAGCTTTCTTATATAGTGTATGTTGTCTACAGTTGAGTTCATATTGTGTTGAGTGTTGACTATAGAGCATCTTTTAACGTCTTGCACCACCAGCAATAACAATAATACCAGTGAAAAATTTATGGAATTCAACAAAATTCTTTGTAGCTCAGTGACTAATCAAATATTTTATACTGCATTCCTAAAATATTGACACCTCTAACGGCAAAATATATGTAGATATGTTAACCTCATTTGTCTCGTAACGTACCTATTCACACTAAAATTAATTCGGTACCACAATCGCGTTTCAAATAACGTGGGTTCGAGCCAGACCGGGAAGTATTCAACACTTAGGCAGTTTTCTGATCTAATGTGAATATTGTTCCATTCTCACACATGCTAACGGTGAAGGAAAACATTTTGACAATATTTGTCTAATCAAACATCGACATAACCTATGTATTTAGCCTGCCGGCTTTGAGGATTGTGGAGGTATACTGTCCATACTCCTAAAATGGGGATGCTCGAGCTCTTCAGTTGGCCAATATTATTAGTATAATTCTTCAATAACTTTAGAGGTTATTTTGAAACGCCTTATATTAATTAGTTCTAAGTATCCTAGTTCTACTACTGCTGGGCTAGAGACTTCCTTTTGAACGCAATGGACAGTTGTTCTTCTTCGCTTGTTCAATGCAGATTGCTGGGTGCCACACTTTTTTTTAATGCAGAAGTTCAGCAGAGAGACAGATGGCCTACATGATGGAAAGCAGTTACTATTGCTTAAGGTCATTTGCAACACCAAAGGTGCTACAAATGCGCTGCTGCTCTCTTAAGGGAGACTGGAACCTGGTATACCGGAACACAATTCAAGGTTGTTATGGCGACATACCTTAGACCAGAGGTGATAGCCATCCAGTCGGGAAAATACCCTACCACCTAGATGTGGGTTTTTAGTGCCTCTTATGACAGGCGCCCAGCTACAGGAAATAGTATTCTTCTCCGTTCATGCACAATAGAATGTTGAATGAAATATGTTGATGTTTAAGATTTCCCCTTTTGCTTTACTATCAGAACCCTATTAAGAAACTAATGTCATTAATCCCAGCTATAATGATTTCTCATATGTTTATATGAGAAATCATTAAAAAGAATATAAATATTTTATACACATACATATAATGCAATCACACTGATAGTATTATAATGATATAAAACCTATTTTAGCAATGTGGGTGGGTGAATGACCTCACAAAAGCACTGATACTGTTGGTGCATGTGAAAATTGTAATACTAAACAATATAGAAGATAACTATATATATACAAATCCATCTAAATACCGAATTCAATATAAGGACTGCTGTCTAGTAGCAGAGTCATCCATACTTATGTTAGCATAATATGGATTTATGCCACTGGGTCTTTATAATATGAAAATATTATTTTACTATATTAGGTAAAATAATGGTTGGCCAATTGCCATTCATTTCAATCTTTCAATTAGTAGAAAATTAGACATAATGAAGAAAATGTCTTAGTTATTAAATAAGTCACACTGCCACACTGCCTGTCCCTGAGGAGTAAGGAGCTGCAACATGTAATGTTATGATGATGGTCATATGCATAGATGATAAATATATGATATATTTATGATAACTGCTTTACAGTGCATGCTGTCAAACTTTGGAATGCGCTGCCTCTTACTGTCAAAGGTCGAAACATTGCCTACATTACATTTAACAGGCACTCAGAAACACTACTTTCTTAAATAGTTATGCCCAATTCTTATACTATAAATATGGTTGTATGTATTTAATTTATAAAGTAATTTAAGTATGCATGTTTAATTTATAAAATAAGTAGTTTAAGTATGTTTGTTTACGATATGACCTAGTAATCTGCACCACCTAAATCAACAGATAAGGTTAAACTATTCCTTAGGTTGCCTGGAAGAGATTGCTTTGAGTGATAAGGCCACCTATTGTTTCTACCATGACATTATTGTAATTGTGTATTTTTGAAATTGTATATTTGGTGAACAATACAGTGTTATCTATCTGTATTGTTTAGTGTTGTGAGGTCACAACAACCAAAAACCTATTATAGATAGAATTGTATGATCCCCTAGATACACCAGTCAACTGGGATTAAATTTTAAAATTATATTCCTGGTGTGGATTTGACATTTAATGCTGGGATGATAATGACAGTACATGTAGAAGAAAAACATATAGTGTTAATAGTGTTAGTCTCAAATAAATCGAAAAAGTTCTGGCTATACAGAGTGCAATTCCATTATATTATCATATCTATAGCTTATAACATTAGTATATCATACTATAAGTCATCTGTTCTAATGACTTCAGATAATACTCATCACTCATTACATGTTATTATGTTTTATATTATCTGCAACACTGTATGTTTTACGTTTAACAATACTTAATTATAAAACTACTAGTGCCTGGTAATTTTAAGAATAAATATAATTTCTTTTGATTGGCAGCTCTAAAAAAATTCAAAAATTGTCATACAAATTTCTTACATGTTACCGGGTGGTAGGGAATTTGCTCGACTGGATGGCTACCACTGCAGGTCGAAAGTATGCCGCCATAACAACCATGAGTTGTGTTCTGGCATTAGTGACCAGGTTCCAGTCTCCCTTAAGAGAGCAGTAATGCATTTGTAGCACTTTTGGTGTTAATGTCCATAAGAGATGGTAACTACTTTCCATCAAGGCCGTCTGCCTGTCTGCTGAACTCCTGCAATAAAAAAAGATAGATATGTTTTCTTGGTGTTATATTGGTGACATATAATGGATAACTCTGTGGTGAATTCCAGGCACTCAGACCAGAGAAAAATAGCAGGAAGTTTACATTCTCTACTAGAATGTCTAGAGACTATTCCAGACACCTTGACCGTGCAAAATGATGGAAGAAGTAATCAAAATTTAACCTGCCTGAAATGAAACTTAGGCTCTGTGCACTGCAGACTCAGACGGATCATTTGTAATATCTATACCAAACCAAATACCTATTCAAGTAATAATAATAATCTACTGTCAGAGATTTACTCTGCCCGCTATAATTTAGTACAGAAGCACAGAACAGTCTAGTTTCATTCATTCCCTCTACATGCCCTAACAATGTTTAAACTTCTTTTTTAACTCTTGCCATTACATCTTACAGTCCACACACTCCCTTATATGTGCAATAAGATAATTATGTTACTACATTAGGACAATATAACAAAGGTCCTTGTATAGAGAGAAGCTTGTAGTAATAGCTTTGCTTTTTATAATTATCACAATACACCAAAGTACGTGTCCTTTTAGTTATCAACTCCAGAGTCTCCAGAGATTAAGATTGATGGATGTTGGGGTGCGGATGGGTGATCTAGTTGTTAGCAGCTTGCTTTATGCGGATGATGCCGTGCTTTTAGCCGAATCGCCATCAGAACTGCAAACACTAGTCACAATGATGAAAGATGACTGTCAGGCGAGAGGCTTACGTTTGAATGCGAAGAAAACAAAGGTGATGGTGTTTGAAAGAGAAACAACCAGAACGAATGCAAGGATAATGGTCGATGATGTTATGCTGGAACAAGTGAATGAGTTTGTATATCTCGGATGTGCTTTTAGCAGAGATGGAAGGTACACCGCTGATATAGAAAGAAGAGTGAATTTGGGGAATAGTGTGAATGGAGCGTTAGGTAAACTTCTAGGCGCTAAGAACCTCAGCCAGAAGGCCCAGCTTGCCATACACAACGCGGTGCTGGTACCTACGCTCACGTATGGAAGCGAGAGTTGGGTATGGAATAGAGAGCACGAAAGTAGAGTAAACGCGGTCGAGATGCGAGCACTGCGCAAAATCTGCGGAGTGACGCTCGCGGACCGCGTTCGTAATACCGAAGTAAGAAAGAGAGTTGGTCTGAAAGAGAGTGTCGGGGTGAAGGTAAGGAAAGGAATGCTCCGGTGGTTCGGGCATGTGGAAAGAATGTATGATGAAAGAATGACCAAACAGATATACAATGCAAAAGTGGATGGATGCAGAAGTCGCGGAAGGCCACGACACACCTTCCATGATCAAATTGATCGTGTACTAGCAGAAGGTGATGTCAGGAGCCTTAAAAACAGACGAGCGTGCATGACAAGAACTATGAATGTCAAAGAAGCAAGTGAGGTGTGTAAGAATAAGCCTAAATGGCGCTCTGTTGTTCGTGCCTACCCCGCAAGGGACCTGGCGTGAAGTTATGTATGTATGTATGTATGTATGAGGTAAGCCTGTTATCCCTGGCAATGATTTATATTTTTAAATTTTTCATTATGATAAATCTTCACATCATATACATATATTGAGGCTTCATAACAAATGGGTGTATATACAAAAATGCCATTTTTTTGTTGAGTAAAATCTATGCATGTTACAATTTAGAAAGTCTTAGCAGTATGCAAGTTTACCTAAATAGAAGGTATTCCAAATTTCAGCCTTATACAATCAACTAGTTTTGTTTTATTCACAATTTTGACCCTTGTGTAAAACTGCACTTTTGTCTGTACGCCCATTTGTTATGAAGCCCTCAATATGTATATACATATTTATAACTATATATACTTGTGAATATTAAATTCTTGCAGTAGTTTAAGTATTTATGTACCTATTGACCATTTTCCTGCATTAACTACATCACCAGATTAGCTAAGAAATTCCTGTAATTTAGGTTGCCTGGAAAAGATTTAAGCCAAAAATCCTCCTATTGTTTTGTATTGCCTAGAAAATATGGTTTGTTTTTGTAATTTTATATTTTGCTGTGCAATAAAGTGTTATCTATCTATCTATCACATCAATTTCAAGTTCGATTACTTAAAGAATAATTATTGTATATTATTTTGTGATAAAATTGATATGAATTACTTAATGACCTAGAAACAAATCATGATAAGAACTGGTTGGCAGGTGAGTCAATTAATTAAATTAAATTTGTTAATTAATATTAATTGAATTGAATTAAATTAAAATTGACTATTGGCACTGGTTAATTTTAATTGGTGAATGAGAGACACCTGCAAAAGTTGTGATCTCTACATATTCATGTTATTTTTTATTATTGTAGGAACATAGAAAGAACAGTTTCCTATGGCAAGTTGTAAGAGGCTACAAACCACCCCACAGCCAGGTGGTAGGGTATTTGCCTGTTTGGATGGCTACTACCCCAGGTCTAGTGTATACTGCCATAACAGCCATGACTTGTGTTCTGGCATTAGTGGTCAGGTTACAGTTTCCTTTTAGAGAGTGGCATTGGTAGTGCCTTTGGTGTTACAAATATGTACAGGTGTCAGTATTTGCTTTCCATCAGACAAACCATCTCTCTGTTTCCTGAACTTATGCAATAAAAAAAATAAAAACAGTTTTTATTCAAAACTAAATTACACTGGAGAACATTTTTTGAAGGGTATAAAATTAAATGTACTTCCTACTCTATGTACACAGCTTCACAACATGTTGTGACTGCTTAAGGAAAAGAAGCAGTAAGAAATACCCCAGCAAAATCTCTTGCTGAAAATTCTTTTATTTCATGTATCTCTCTCAAGCTCTTTTTGTTATACAAGTACAAGAAATACTTGTACTTGTATATAAATTATTATAGTTTATAAATTATTTTTCAAAGAATTAATGCATGTCTAATGTTTAATGTAGATGTATGATAGTCAGATACAAATTACCTCTCTTCCAAAAATGTGTTTATTTTGGAGGATTTGATTTAGTTTTTGTTAAATCCTTTTTTGCCAAGCTACTTAATCTTAATTGGATATTATGACAATAATAGATGTCAAATACACATAGTTTTGACATCTGAATATATTGCTAATAAGAAATTTCTTACAGTTATTTATAAAAACATAGTTTTGTCCTTTAGTGCACCATTGAAAAGTAAAAACTGTCACTTGGGTTGTCAATGTGAAATTGCACCAAGAGACTTGAATTAAAGTCATAGTCAAATTTAAACATAAATTATTATCCCCTTTATAACAATCTTATCTGATTAAAAAGCATAGAAATTACAAATTATACATGTACACAACAGCACAATGATTTATCTGATAGTTACTATGCACACAGCTATAATATGCATACACAGCTTATGCCTATGTATACAATGTTATAGGTAATACGGCTTGTTGCCATGCGAGATTTCAACACTCCATAACTAGATATACAATGAGGCGGCGTTTACGATTTTCACCACATGATAATTCATACAAATATATCTCAATAATCACGCGGTTATTTCCATTTTGTACAACCTAAATTAGACTTTATGGAATACTCTTTAGTTTTAGACATTGCAAACCGAATAAGATGTACATTTGAGACTTTTACAACTACTGAATTAAATCCATTCAACATTTTTCAGTAATTTGTTATAATATAACCTGAATAAGCACAGTTTTTATCAGCGTAGTTTTACGATCGTAATTTATAGGTTATAAATTGAGTGCCCTTGACAAAATTAAAAGGATCGCTAGGTTGGATTAGGTCAATTTTATGTCATTTTTCGCAAATGGAATTGGTAGAAGTGTAGCTATACCTACTCTAGCCCGATACCAACAAGGGCTCGCTATAAGAAAGAACTTACCCAATAAGATCCAACATTGATCATCGCCCTCGGCGCACACAATAAACACACAAAAGGATACAGGTTAAGTCCAGGTTGAATCCGTCTTTAGTGTAGCGCCGCCGACGCTTGCTGACCATATTCTTTATGGGGTTGGTCATCTTGATGTTGGACATGGAATTGGCCATGACTGGGGCCGGCAGGCGGTCGCGCCTCGGCAGCAGCTCCGCCGCCGCGCCCTTAGCGAGCCCGCCGGCCGTCGGCGCCGCCCGCTTCTCTGGTGCCTTCCGCTCTCGGCGCCGGCAGCTCACGCAAATCCCCATAAAATAACCTCCGCCGCGCAGGTCGTGCCCCGCTCATCGGGCCGGCGGCGGAGCGGAGCGGTCGAGTCCTGGACGCTCAGCTCGCGTCCGCCATGCCGTTGCACGCGCACTCGCGCCTTTCTGCTGCCCCACACCGCTGCGCGGCTACCGCAGCCCTTGCAAGAGTGCCGCAACCCTGGCACAAAGCAAACGCAACGCACCACACACGAATTTACACCAAGGAACTCACGGCACGACCGCACTATATCGACATATCTCTCACGCCCGGCACCTAACGATTAGAAGTCTCGCTTTTCGAGCGAATAAAGTATTATTTCGCACGAATGGCGTCCATCGTGCGTTTGCACTACACTAGAACACGGCTGAGGGGAAACAGTTGCACAAAAAAGAAAGATGTTCCGTCGACAGCAGAGACTTTGAATTTTCTCTTTTACTCGTGAACGATCCGTATGCAACAGACAGAGATAAAACACAACCTTATTACCTAGTGGTGGCAAGCAGCTCACTCTCTTTGTTCACTGTAGTTTTAATTTTCAACCGCGAGGTGTCGCATAGCGTGATTTCGTTACGATCTTTTTACACGACACAAGTGAGAAGGCAAATATACGACAGATATTTAATAACATTTGTCCGTTACTTTGTTATATTGTTCAAGTAGCGTAAATCAAAGTCGTACTTACAATATTATAATACAAGAAAGCAAAGATCTTTCTTGGAATACGAGTGGCTTTCTAATTTATCAAAACTGGAAATTTCCGCTAGATAAATCATCTTAAGTCAAAGTTCCTGAATACTAGATGGTCAAGCCCTACACAGTCCCTTTTGAGTTATAACTCATAAGTACATAATATAATAAAAAGTCACAGCTTTGTGAGGCTCACGGGATTTTTTAGTGAAATATAAACAATGTCATTTTATCCATGTCATTATGATTTTAAGTTTCATTAAAAATAACTTAATACGAATATAACAATACTAAGTTTAACACGAGCAGTATTTTTTCCAGTTTATCATGGATATCTACTGGAATTTAAAGCAAAAATCTTTTCGCTGCAATTGGATGATATTTACCAGAGAATCACTGACATAGCAGGTTTGTAATTGTGCTTTTAGCTTCTATAAATCAAATAATTATTCTATTAATTATGACAAGTTATTAACAATCTTGCTTATATAATTATGGTTATTATTAATATTAAAGTAAATGTCATAGGTTATATTGACAAAATGCATACGTCGTAATAAAAGCAACTTGATACTTGCACGGTGTTTGAAGTAATACTACAAAAAAACGGAAACGATCAAACACTTTATATAATATTGGAGTTGCTAGAGTTGAGGTAAATTTGCGAAATTGGCGTTCTTGTTATTTTTTAGTCTATTTGATCATACTTTAAGTGCTATTTTGATTCGTAAGAACTATGTAACACTTTTTTGCTATAAAATAGTTATAGCAAAAGAAGTGTTTGTAATTATTATTAATGATACCCAAAAATTGCTTGTTTTACAAAATTTACATATCTGTTATGTTTTAAAATACAATTTATTTAATAAAATAAAACTTTCACACTCTTATTTAACAATAATATTCCGCTGACGTACTTTATTGCCAGTTGCTTATTCAATGGCTTCGTGTATATTGTGCATTATTCTTGTATTCTGTATACCGAAGGGTTACCTTATATAATAAAATCGTAATTAATTTATTTCATTCCTTATTTCAACAATACTTTACATAAAATTATAATTTTATACTATGCGTTAAAATTATAAAATAATATAAATAGATTCGGTACAAGTCTATTCAATGTAGTTGTGATATGTAATTATTGTTAGGAAAAAGAGATGGCGCTCTAAGAACGACTATGTAAATATGAGCGGCTAATTTAATTTATAAACTTGCTGTTTTACTATTTTTTTAATATGAAAATACTAATTCATTCTTATATAGCTTATTTTAAAATCAATAATTAGAGATACAATGTTTTAATTGTAGAATAATTAATTCTGCAACAGATTACAGTGAAACTTGGTTAAGTAGGACCTGGATAAATGAGAAACCTCCGTAACTGGAACTCATGCTAAGGTCCCAGCACTTTGGCACTGAATTTCCCCTTGTCAGTGCGACGAAACTATATTCTATATCTGGGATTCGTTCTTGCGATTTATCATAATATACCTCTATTCAATGATCTTATCCTCTATTACTGAGACAGCTAGTGAATTTTATATGCATAGACGTCTGTAACTGAGATAGACATGTACTGGTACTACCACTATACACCTAACTAGGTGGTAAGGTAAGCTGAGGTCATTATTAATCCCCTATTTTTCGCCTCCTATATAGGGTAAAAATGGAGATTATTGTTTTTTTTTCTTTTTTAAAATTTTCATGGGTAAAATAAAGGGCGGGGATATCTTTCTTTCTTTTTAATTTTCTTTCTTTATTTTCAACAAAACTTAAAACTTTTTTTTTTTTTTTTTTTTTTTTTTTGAGGCGGGGAAAAATGACTAACCGATTTACGCACTCTCTGGGCCGTCACTAGGAAACGGCACGAATCCACGGGGGGCGATAACGCTAGCAATTGTATGCTCTACTTGCGCTTCGTCCGCTATGGATTACACAGAGGAGTGTGGAGACTCCGAGCGATGCCGCACGGGCGAGCAACCTCAATACCCACTAAAAAACCCCTCCTCCCTTCGCGGCCCTGCGCTTTGATGTGAAGGAAAGACTGAGATGTAGAACATAGTTACTCAGCAGTCGATCCAGCGCATAAAGTGCTGAAGTGTGCCCCGGGAGAACACACTCCACTACGGAACGGGGGTAGTTGTAAAATCCCTTGCTGACCTAGTAGCTAAGGGCCCCCATCGTTCCGGATCCTAACTCAGGGAGGGAAGTAATGCGCGTACCTGCCTCTCCGGGTGCCGGCTGAAGGCCGGCGACCTCGAGAAGAGACCGTAGCACGCGCCCTAGGACTTCGCTCCCTATCCCTCCCTGCGGCCTCTTTCAGAGACATAACTGCCTCACAAAAAGAAACCGCAGTATCCCAGCGGTCGTCGCTCTGCAACATGGCCGTTACCAAATCGCCGAGCGATGCGACGGCTCCTAACTTTGTCTCGAGCTCGAAACGCTGCGGCGCCCAGGCAGCGCACTCGACAAGCGTATGAAACGCCGTATCGGGCGCGCCACACTGTCGGCAATCCGGAGAAGGCAAGCAGCCCACAATGCGAAACAGATACTGGTCGAAGCAACCGTGTCCGGTCAGTATCTGCGTCGTCCTGAAGGTGAGGGTGCCGCTAGTGCGGTTAACCCATTCCTCCAGTTGTGGCCTGATTGCGTCCACCGTAAAGCCGCCGGCCGCAGGGTGTTCGAGGTCACGAGACCAGTCGACGAGGCAGGAAGCGGTTTCCCGCTTCCTGACCGTCTCTATCTCGACTTGACAGAAGGTCAGTCCTCTAGCTAGGGCATCCTGCTGGGTACGACGAACCCTGGACAGGACGTCTGCCTGGAGAGGCCAGGGCAGCTCGCCTGCCAAGAGTGTCGCCGCCGTCCAAGACACTGTACGATACCCACGTATGGTTCTCACGGCCAGAACCCGCTGCGCCCGGTGCAGCAGGGTTCGATTGTGGCGGTGAAGCGACTCGAACCAGACGGGGGCACCGTAAAGGGCCATACTCCTCAGGATGCCAGAATATAGTTTCCGCGTCGCACCCCCCGGCCCCCCCACGTTGGGAAGAAGCCTTGAGAGTGCGCCCGCGGAACTCACGAGTTTGGGAACTAACTGCTCAAAATGCGCTTTGAACAGCCATTTCCCGTCTAAGACTAGCCCAAGATATTTCATCGTGGGCCCTACTCTGATCGCCACCCCCTGGACTGTAACGGACAGATCCGGGGGTGGATTGCGAAACTTCCTATGGAACATGATGGCCTCCGTTTTCGCGGGGGAGACCCTCAAGCCCAGCCTAGCTATTCTGTCTACGACTATCGCCAACCCGTCGTTGGCGACGTCCACGGACTCCGCGAATGACGCGGCGCGTGCCGTGAGTAGGGTGTCGTCCGCAAAGCAGATCAGCCCTACCCCGGGCCTGACCGTCACCCGAAGGATCCAGTCATAGCCTACGTTCCAAAGGATCGGCCCGAGGACCGACCCCTGTGGAACGCCGCACGCGACACGTCGCCGACCTAACTCGTGATTGACGGACGCACCGCCCTCCCAAAGGATGTGTCGATCCCGCAGGTACTCGCCTAACAGCCTCGTGAGGTACGGGGGGACTCCGTGTGCACGGAGCCCCTCCCTGATCGTCTCATGAGGGAGGCTGTTAAAGGCGTTCGCTATGTCTAGCGACACCGCAAGAACGACGTCCTTCGCCTGGACGGCTTCGTCCGTCACCGTTCGCAGCGTCTCGAAGGCGTCCATCGTGGACCGCCTCCTCCGAAACCCGAACTGCGTATCTGATAGCCCCGGCTCCACGGTGTCTAGATGCTTCACGAGCCGCTCCGCCAAGATCTTCTCGAAGACCTTGGCGACCTCGTTCAGCAGCACTATGGGCCTGTAGGCGGACGGATCGTCGGGAGGCTTACGACCTCCCTTGGGAAGAAGGCACAGACGCCCCTCCTTCCATTGCGACGGGAACCTACCTGCGCGAATACAGGCTTCGAAGAGGTCCCGCAGCTGGCTGCGTAGATGTTTTGCAGCCAGGAAGAGGAGGCGACCGGGGACCCCGTCGGGTCCCGGAGCCGTCTTCCTGCCCCGGAGCCGGTCCAGGGCAACGTCGAGTTCCCCCTCGGAGATGGAGTGAGGCTCCTCGTCCGTGGGGGTGTCGGGAATGGGTGGACCCATACTGGGGGGAGTGAAGTTCCCCGGATCCGGGAAGAGCCCATCGATCACCGAACGGAGCACCTCGGGTTCGAGCGTTTCCGTAGCCGTGGAAGTGCAAGGCCGCAACTTGTTGCGGGCCCCACGGTACGGACGCCCCCAAGGGTCCCGATCGAGCGTCTCGAGGAGCTCGGCCCGAGCTCGGGCTTTCGACCGCAATATCGCAATCGAAAGGGCCTTTCTGGCCTCCCTAAACTCTCCCACGAGTCCATTTTCCGCGACATAGTCCGGAGGACGGCGCGCCCTGCAGCGTTTGAGCCTGCGGCTGATGATGCGAACTGCCTTTCGCATCTCGCCGAGCTCCTCGGTCCACCAGTGGACCGCCTGCCTGCACGAAGGCTGTCGTTTGGAGACGCGTGGCATCGCAGCGTCGCAAACCCTCGTCAGGGTCTTGCGCATGTGCTCTGCCTGCGTGTCCAAATTCGCGAAATCGGCTGGGTAGGCCCAGCTTTCCGTACATGCCCACTCCTCGGCCTGCTCCGGATCGAGCTTGGTAAGGGCCCAACGCGGGAGGAGAGGGGGGCGACGTTGAACAGGGCTCGGACCGGAGGAGGGGGTCGTTAGCTCAAATCTGATATACCGATGATCAGAGAGCGACTCCACCTCCTCCAGCACCCTCCATCCGGTCACTCTGCGGGCGGCCGCATGAGTGGCGAATGACAGGTCGATGATCGATCCACCCCGTGCGCGTACGCAGGTCTGGACCGATCCCTGGTTCAATATTGTGAGGCCGGCTTGAAGAGCCCAATCCTCAACTGCCCGACCCCTAGGGTCCGTGATGACGTTTCCCCAGGATTGGTGCTTCGCATTAAAGTCGCCCATCACGAAAGTCGCTTTGGGTGACAATCTGCGAACGGCAGCCCCGACGGCGTCCAAGCGAAGCTCGAACTCCGCCAGAGGGCGGTTTCGCGAGAAGTAAACGCCGATGACGACGATACTCCCGCTTTCCGCCACCGCATAGCCCTTTCCTCTTTCGAGACACGTAAGCGGTGTACCAGATCCGGCCCTGGCCACCACCGCTACCGTGTCGTCGAGATCGCCAACCCAGTTGCCGGCGGGGGGAACGTAATACGGCTCGCTGATAACGGCCAAGTTCGCTCGCCACTCCGCCATCGCCTGCAGGCACAAGTCCTGGGTGGTGGGGGAGTGGTTTACGTTGGCCTGAAAAAACGCTGTAGCGGGTGTACTAGGCATTGGAGGTGTCCATTGCCTGCACAGCCGTCGCCGCAGTTGCAGCCGCACCTCGTCTCGTCCGCGGGTGGACGAATTTGCCCTTTACGAAGGGAGGTAGGCAGAACCTCGCCAACGTAGGATGGGCAGCGTTAAGGCCCCCCGCCGCGCACGCCACGCAGTGGGGTTTTCGTGCCTTACAGTCCGGAATCCTGTGTCCGCTTTTACCGCAGCGGAGGCACAGTTTGGACCGGTCCGGGCATGTATCCGGGCACTGTTGGGCGCTATAACCGACGTTGAAACAGCGGTAACAACGTATCGGTCTAGCCTCCATTGCCTCGACCCTCGCCGAAGTGAAGCCCACCACGAGGTAGCCCAGTTCGGCGATGGTCTTGGCGGCAGCGACCGGGCACAACACGTATGTTGCGCCCAGGCCGCCCGGTCCGGCACCGATGTGCCTCGCGAGCACGTCGTCGCGCCTGCATCCGCTGGCGCACACGACCGCGTCGCGCAACCCATCGATGGTGACCGAGTCATCCAGCCCAGATATGTAAAGCTCCCCACGCTTTACTGGGCGGATGACCTCGGCCAACCCTGCAAGGGCCCCGCGAAGGGCCTCGGCGACGCGATCCGCCTTGGCGGCGCCCTCCGGCCCCGGTTGGAACTGGAGGAGGCGCCCATCCTTGGCGGTCCGCACCACCTTCAGCCCCTCGCGGAGGCCCATGGCGGTGATGTCGACCACCCCCGAGGCCTTCGCCTTAGCGAAGACGTCGCGGTAGCCGACACCTTTCGCGACCGCGTCCGGCAGCAGTTTGATAACAACTGCCGCCGTACTCGGCTCGCGGTAGACGGCGGCAGGCTTCGGAGCCTGCCTACGCGGTTGCTGCCTCCTTCCCGTCGAAGGGGCAGCAGCTTGTGCCTGGGGGGGGGGAGGGGGCCCGTTGGCCCTCGCCCCCTTACCCCTTTTCCGCCCGACGACCGTGGTCCACGCCCCCCCCTCGGGAGCGGGGGTGGGGGCGGGGGCCACGTGCGCCGGCGGCGGCGCGACGGTGACGGCGACTCGAGGGCGGGGGGCGGGGGCCGCGACAACCGGTGTCGCGGCCGCGGTCGTCGCCCGACGCCTGGGAGCCGGTGTCACAGGGGTGGGGGCCGAGACGGAGGCCACAGGGGCGGCAGCGGCGGCGGCGCGTTCCGCCCTCCGCTTCCTCCTGAGCGTCCGTCTCACACCTCCCCTGTGCTTCTTTTTTGGTTGTTTTGGGGGCGGCGGCTGTGGGGAGCCCGCCACCCCTGCGGCCGGGGCCGCCACCACCACTTCCATCGGGGCCGGGGTACTCGCTTCCCCCATACCTCGACGGACGGCGGCGGCAGCCGTGGCCGGTCTTGGCCGTCCGGTGGCCACCGCGGTGGCCGCGAGCGCGACGGCCGCGCGAGGAGCCGGTCTGGGCGCCGGCGCCTTACCTCGGTCCGCCGCAAGCGGCGGGCGGAGGGTCGGCGCGGGGTTCAGCCGGTCCTCTATGGCGGCCAATCTGGCGTCGATTAAGGGCGCAACAGCGTCGAGCACGACGCGCAAGAGCGCATCGTATGCGTCGCCGCTGAGCCCGAGAGGAGGGGTGGAGGAGGAGGAGGAGGAGGAGGAGGAGAGGGGGGAGGAGGAGGAGGAGGGGGAGGAGGAGGAGGAGGAGGGGGGGGAGGAGGAGGAGTGGGAGGAGGGGAGGAGGAGGAGGAGGAGGAGGAGGAGGGGAGGAGGAGGAGGAGGAGGAGGAGGGGAGGAGGAGGGGGAGGAGGAGGAGGGAGGAGGAGGAGGGGAGGAGGAGGAGGGGGAGGAGGGGAGGGGAGGAGGAGGAGGAGGAGGAGGGGAGGAGGAGGAGGAGGAGGAGGAGGGGAGGAGGAGGAGGAGGAGGAGGAGGAGGAGGAGGAGGAGGAGGAGGAGGAGGAGGAGGAGGGGAGGGGAGGAGGAGGAGGGAGGAGGGGGTGGGCGTCGCGCCCACACTCGCACCCGCCCCGTCGGTGGGTGCCGCGGTCGATCCCGCCCCGTCGGCGGGAGTCGGTTTTGGCCCCGCCACCGCGGCGGGGGCCGTACGCGATTTTTTCTTCGCAGCGGGCGCGACTGGCGATTCCGAAATCGCCGTCGCCTCCGTCGCGATCTTGTGCGCTTTCCGCTTGGCGGGCGCGGGCGGCGGCACCGCCACGATGGCGGGCGCCGGCTCCACGGCCGTGGCGGAGGCCTTGAGGGCCTTGCGCATTTCTTCGAACTCCTTGCGGTAGGAAAGATTTTCCTCCCGCAGAGAGCTCACCTCAATGCGCAAACGCGCATTTTCGTTGCCGAGCTTCCATGCCTCGGCTTCCGGATCCCGCGTGACCAGCGTGTCGACAATGTCCGACACTCTGCTCGCGGCATCCTTCAGCCGACGCACGTAGCCCCCCTTCAGATTGCCCGACGTCTGGGCGATCTGAATGATTTCGGCCACCTGGGCGCATGCCGCGAGGCGAAGCTCCCCAGGGCCGAGCAACGAAACGTTCCCTACTAGGGCGGCGCACTGGCTGGCCGCGACCAATTTGGCGGCGGTAGCCTTGCGCGCCTTGCGCCCCCTTTCCCCCCCCTCTGTGCGGAGGAAGGCCTCCGCACCCGCGAGTACGGACGCGGTCGCGGCCGACGCGACCGACGCGGTTGCGCCCCCCGTGGGGCGCAAAGGCGAGCGCGCGCGCGCTGGGGTGGAGGCACCCGACGTGGTTGCCGAGTCGGCGTCGGTGTCCCGGGACCGATCCCAGAACCGCGACCTCGATCCGGCAACAAAACCCGGGTTACACAATGGTGGGGGCACGCTTGCCCCCGAAGACGTCGCCTGCGCCACCAAACCCGCCGCCGAAGACGACGAACCTGTGGACGCGTAACATGGTGTGGCCGCTGCCACCGCTGCCGCCGAA
Source organism: Dendrolimus punctatus (assembly GCA_012273795.1). Lineage (NCBI taxonomy): Eukaryota > Metazoa > Arthropoda > Insecta > Lepidoptera > Lasiocampidae > Dendrolimus > Dendrolimus punctatus. The sequence continues at coordinate 17,461,327 of CM022543.1, forward strand.
GACGAGGACGTGGACGCCGCCGCCGCCACCGCCGTCGTCGCAGCCGTCGAACACGCCGGCGCCGACATCGCGACAGCGACTCCCATCCCATTAGGGAAGGAAGACGAAGGGGTCGCCGCTGCCGCGCCTACAAAGGCCCTATTTGCGAATCCGGTCGTTGACGCGAGTGAAGCTCGCGCATCGACCGGGCTCGCGGAACGATCGTCCCCGACGTTGCGTACTATTACGTCGCAAACCGGTAGCAAATGCGCAGGTGAGGCCTGTGCGCTGTATGCCACCGTCGTCGTGGGGCGGTCGCCCCCTGCCGCCTCTATTCCGGCCGCCGTGTGAACCGATAGGTCACAGGCAGGCGGAGTAGGGCAGGTAAGATCAAACGCGCGGACCGCACCATCGAGCGCACTATCCAGCGAGTCTGGTGTGCTGCCCGAGAGCGGTGTGCGAAATCCATCCTCGTACCCGCCGTACCCCTGCACGGGTGAAGCTCGTGCAGAAGCCGACGGCGATACGAAGGCACCGTCTATGGTGCGCGCATCGCTCACGGCCAGGTCAACAGCCGAGAACGATCCGCGCAGCGTATTCCTACCTAAATCCGGGTGTGCCGCACTACGTGCCGCACGGCCGGATGGGGGCCTACGCGTCACGGGACCTTCCGGTGGCCCCATAACGTTATTCCTACCGAGGGGGGCATCGGCGGTCAGATCCACCACCGACGCCGCCCGCCCTAGCAAGACAGGCGCCTCGGCCGTCGCCGTGATAACGGCAACAGCCCGGCGGCCTGGTAGACCTGCAGCAGATTTGCTGCGTCGAACAACGGTTGGAGATGACAGGATTTTCTTCCGTCGCGTTTCCCCAATTTCGGCACCGAGCCACCCCGCCTTCGCTTCCAGGTGACCCCTCTTGCAAGGGGCCCCCGAGAGTCCAGGCGGGGGTTTGGGATCATGGGCATCCATTATTGGATGCCCACACTCGAGCCTGAAACCAGTTCCACGTTTCGGCGTGTTATTATTACACGAAATTAACCGTTAGGATTGCGTCATGCATTAAATGCGTAGAAGGCGCGCGCGAAAAAGATTCAACGACTCACCCAATAGCCAAAAACACTGCAATCCTCGCCGGGATCGAAACTAAATACACTCAACACAACACTACACAACTATTTCGCAATAGATCGCTTTCCAAAAATGGAAATTGTGCGGAAAAACTGCAAAAAACCGGGATATTGAACAAAACTCGACTGCCTCGCGTCGCTGTTTCACCGGAACTTGAACAAAACTTAAAACTTACATCTACCTTGGTTCTATTACAGTCTTCGATCCACGTTTAGGGTCATATCTGGAGTCACCCGACACCTGATAAAAAACCGTTTTCCAAGGGTGGACGCCGCGTTGTCAACCAGTGAACTAGACGTGGGGCAACATTACGTGATCCACGAACTGCCGAGTAGTCTTTCAGCAATTGATACCAGGGCCAGGGATACCATGTCTGTTCTATACGTGAATTTCTCCAAGCAGCGGGTTGTCACCGACAGGTCGTTCCATTTGCAGCTCACAACGCCCAAAATGCTCAGTTAGCCGTTCCACGAGGCGACCGCGGTCGTTGTGGTCGTGGCGAATACGTCACTAATGACGTCATCATTTTCGACCACACAACGCTCACAACGACCCATGTCATTAGCTGTGTCGAATAGCCGTTCTACTTGGGATTAAGATTGTAATGCCGGCAAGCTAGTGGAACGGGATAAACCGCTATCGTGAACGTGGCTGTTATGAGTCCTTAAAGGAACGTAGCCCGAGTGGTTCACACAAATTCCGTGCGTGGTCAACTTGCCAACGAGTCGATACGGTGCTGGTTAGATGCCGGGGACTGTAATGTAATGAGTCGTTTTAGCAATCTGTACTAATATTATAAAGCTGAAGAGTTTGTTTGTTTGTTTAAACGCGCTATTCTCAGGAACTGCTTGTCCTAATTGAAAACTTCTTTCAGCGTTGGATAGTACATTTATCGAGGAAGGCTATATTTTTTTTAAAATTAGGGATCCTTACTAAAAGTCCAATAATGTAACCCAAGGTGTAAAAAAAATATCTGAAAACAATCCTTACACGGCGTGCGCTGCAAAAACTATTGACTATAGAACAAATCAATGTACTACCACTTTGCAGAACATATAATTGCCTACAAAAAATATCGCGTAACCATATGTATAACTATTGTATTTATCTCACAATAAGTGTTTTCTTTTATGTTTTTGAATAATTAAAATGCGGTCGCTTCAAAAACTATTTATTTTGTACCTTGGTAAACCTTATCAAAATATATTACTCCATATTCAAGACGAATTCAATACCTTGCTAAAACTTTTTGAATTATTCAATTCGGACGTTTCATTCAAAAGATATCGCGATATTTAAAATGCAAGTATTAGTGTTGTGGCGCTGAGATCTGGTAAGTGTGTGATTCTTTGAAAATGTGCAAATCGCACGGCCCTTAACAAATAACATACTTAACTACCACTATTGGTGAACTTATGCTTGTTAATAGACCGATCTATATGTTTTCCAGAAAGTGCAAAATATATTATATATGTAAATTAAATTGAAATACTGAAAATTAACTTATCAAAATCTAATTACCATCAGTGTCCCTTTTCTCAGATTTCAACAAGTTATTAGTCCAGTGATGAAAATGCAATTGAAGAACGAAGTAATGGTTACATATTCGTAAAATAGGATATTTTAAGACTGTTTTAAATTCTAAACAATTACACAAAGAACATAATTTAATTAAGTTAGGGTACTCTGAAAAATGTCCTTATGCTTTCCCTACTTACCGTTCGTGAACATGGCCACAATGATTTCTGTGTTTTTAAATATTATAACAGCGCGATCAGAGATAATAAATGTACAGTCAGTCGTCGCTCACTCGTTGACCGTACGATTTTGTCGAAGAGTGTTGCATTCCGGCGAAATTGAAGATTATCCTTCGTCGCGAGCGTTTTGGTTCAAAATATTTCTCACTACTGTTTATGAGCTTTTGATGTAGGTAACACTTTTTTTTTAATAAAATGTAGGTCAGTAGATTCCGTTTAAAGCACTATTTTTCAATATTTATTTTTAAAATTGCATAATCTTTCTAAAATCTGAAATTTTCCAATAATTATTAGAAATTCTAACCACCATTTACCAAATTACCATTTTTACCGTTCGTATTAATAAAATGGTAATGAGTTCATTTGAATGGTAATAAGAAATTATTATATTAATTACTATTATATACGTTCATGAGGGTATGCAACTCAGATTACCTGATCAAATGTTTGTAAGTTCGATTATCAGAAGACAAAAGTAATTGATCCACAAGATTTGTTCCAATTAAATTCTGTTAATCACAATTGTCAACGAGTATTTTCATCTTCGTGTTTCGTGACTACGACCAGTGAAAAGTGGCCGAAACGTCGGAATGAATAAAATCAAATAAATTACCGCGCTTAAAACCGTTAAAACATAGTTTATTATGTATACAAGTCGCGAAAACTCAAGAAAATATTAAATTTTCTTTTATTTCTTGTTACCGTTTAAGGGAATATCATTACCATTTTGCCAAAAAAAATATTTTCCTACAATATCTACATTAATAGCTTTATCGCTGGCCAATTAAAATATATGGAAATACAACATGAGAAACTACCTTAAAAATCCATAAAGAACAGTTTTTAAACACATTTTTGTAGTGTTCTTTGAAATGGCCGAATATGCACATATTCAAATATTCACCCAAGTACTAAAATCTTCCTAATCACTCAGACCGATTTTGGTGATTTTGTTTTTGTGTGTTTGAGTGGGGGCATGGTTTAAATCCACAATTGGAACCGGAAGGTGGCACTGGGATTGGATCCTAGATTTTTATTATTTCATAGCAGGACAACGTCTGCCGGGGCCGCTAGTTAGCAATAATATTGATAAGATTAATGAGGAAGCTCATAAAGTCATACATAATGTGTAAAAATTTAGATAATTATCGCCTGCTTTTTATAAATTATAACTACACTATTTAAACTTACACTAATAAAAACAAGGCTGCGGTTTGTCTTTACCTGTGTTCATAAGAGTCAACTACTCATAATGTTGTTGAAGTTCGAATAATAACAATGAATAATTGGAAATTTTTAAAGGTAAAATGTTTGTGTACCGGGCTATTTATTAGGTACAATGAAACCTCCTCTGTTTGTGACAGAAAAAGATCTGGCCGTCCACGTAGTGTTCGTACGAAAAAGGCGGTAAAAGCAGTAAGGGAAAGAATTCGAAGAAATCCTGTCCGAAAGCAAAAGATTTTATCTCGGGAGATGAAGATATCACTTAGAACCATGTCGCGTATTTTAAAAAATGATTTAAGACTTGCAGCCTATAAGAGACGCACTGGTCCTTTCTTAACTCATAATATAAAAAAGAATAGGGACTAAGGTGGTAAAATCGAAACAATTACTGAAGCGGTACGCAAAGGGAGGTAAAAAAGGAAAAAAATTGTTTAGGGATGAGAATTTTTTATAATTGAGCAACATTTTAACAAACAAAATGACCGTATTTATGCTCAAAGCTCTAAGGAAGCTTCCCAATCAGTCGACAGAGTGCAACGTGGGCATTATCCGTCTTTAGTGATGATTTGTTGGGTGGGGTGTTAGCTATGCAGGAGTGACTGAGCCATATTTTTGTGAAAAAGGTATCAAAACATCGGCACAAGTGTTTCAAGATACCATTCATGAGAAGGTAGTTAAGCCCCTTAACAACACCATGTTCAATAGCCAAGAATGGTCTTTCCTGCAAGACTCGGCGCCGCGTCATAAAGCTCGGTCCACGCAGTGTTTGTTGGAAACGAACGTTTCGGATTTCATCAGAGCTGAAGACTGGCCGTCGTCTAGTCCAGATCTTAATCCGCTGGATTTATGGTCAGTTTTATTGAGTACGGCTTGCTCTAAACGCCATGATAATTTGGAGTCCCTATAACAATCCATACGATTGGCTGTAAAGAATTTTCCCATTTTTTTAAATTTTTTTTTTTACATGGGGAAATGCGTTAGCGCACCGTCAGCCGCGCGGGGGATCATGCGCGACCGGTGTGTGGGGCTCCCCGACGCCGGTTCAATACGACCGGCTGCCGGTATACCCACTAAAACCCCATGGGAGCCTTCTTTCCGCCTAGCGCCGGGGTCACGGTATGTGCGCGAGCTTAACCCGCAACCCCGGCAGCGGCTGGCCGCCTCGTAATCAGAGGCGGCCTCTCCTGTGTGCGGGCCGAGGATGATGGTTCCCCGGCCCTGAGAGGGACGCGGGGCTACCTCTCACGCCCTCTCTCGGCATTAGTGCGGGCGGAGGTCTATATGGATCCCCCAGACCTCGACGCCCGCTGCCGCCGGGAGGGGGAGGCTGCGAAGGATTGCTCCTGCGCCATCACCCCTCCCTCTCCTTCCTCCTCCCCCCGCTGCCTCGCGCACTCAGCAGCGTCAGCGGCGGCGGGGGGGCTTCGCGATAGGGGGGGGGGAGGGGGAGGCTGCGAAGGATTGCTCCTGCGCCATCACCCCTCCCTCTCCTTTCTCCCCCTCCGCCGCCTCGCGCTCTCAGCAGCGTCAGCGGCGGGGGGGCTTCGCGATGGGGGGAGGGGGAGGCTGCGAAGGATTGCTCCTGCGCCAACACCCCTCCCCCCTCTCCTTCCTCCCCTTTTCCCCGCCGCCTCGCGCACACAACAGCGTCGGCGGACGGAGCGGGGTAGGGTAGGTCGCCGGTCAGGCCGGCGGTGGTGGGGTGGTCATCACCACCACCGTCCTCGACGGCCAGCGGAGAAAATCTCGACGCTGGCGGTCGCAACGGAAGGGATGGGTGTTTGGGGAGGAGGTTTGGGAAGGAAGGGAAGGCATTGGGATTTGGAGGCGGAGAGGTGGGACACCACTGTCACGGAGTGAAAGGGGGATGTGACAGTGGCGGCTCGGGGCCCCGGGGTCGCGTCCCCTCGTACAGCTTCCTGGACGGAGTAGAGTCCAGGGCGGCACCCCCTGGGGGAAAAGAATTTTCCCATGGAAAAAGTGCATGCTTCTATTGATAACTGGCCTCAACGTTCAAAGGACTGTTTTGCAGCCAATGAAGACCACTTGCAATAAGCTTTTTATATTTTAAATTAATTTATATTTATGAACCTATTAAACTAACACACTGTAAAACTTATAAATGTTATTTGAAACTGAAAAAAAACTCTTTGTTAGAATATTTATGGCAAGACTAGGTACACAAATTAGTATTTATAATATATTTGCCACCTTCAAGAGTATTGCGCATTACCGCATATCAAATATTTATCAATGTATTACCACACCCTCGTGTAGTGTAGTTATGATTTGAAGTACCTATTATTGTGGCGCGAATAATTGTGTGTGTAGACAGCTTGTTGCCACCCGGCGGCGGCGGCGGCGGTGCGAGCGCATCATGCGATGGCCCCCTCTCCAACCGCTCATAGGGCTGCTCGGCGCGATAAAATGGCTTCTTGAGAGATAATACACGATAAATGTGTATTACAATTTACATAGTAATACAATATAACAAATATAGCTCCACTTTACATATATTTGCCAACTCACTACCGAAGTTTCGCCGAATATGGCACAATATGCTTCCATTCAATATTTTTTAATTAACATTACTAATTTACTTTTTACCTTAGATCATATAAACGTTATAACTCAATGCTTTTTACTTATTTTGTTTTATAATCCTCATTTACTCGTTAACCATAAATGTGTGCTTGTGTATTTCTATAAATTTTGTTGTGTATGTCTGAATTTATATTTTGTAATTTGTTTTACTCTCAACCAAAGCTGTGTTTTTTTGCAATAGGTTACACACATTACTATTGAAATTTTAAATTATGGTGTAGTAACTGTAAACAAACCAAATAAATATTAATCTATAATGAACTCTAAATGTAAAAGTCGCAATGAATTGCGAGTAAAAGGGTTTCATATAATTTCACAACGGAAATGCTATGAAATCGTTCTGTTTGTTCTTTTATTTGCTTGTGTATGTCGCAATGATTTTTCTCTCGAAAACACGAGAAGAATTGTAAATAATTCTGACAGATATTTCATACTTACAAGAAGGATCCTAACAGGGGCGTAGCCGTATCAGCCGTAAGCAAAAATGTTATCTACAATCTTTTATAGATACCATTTTTGGGAATACCTGCTGAACCAACAGAAACGGCTATCAGACTTGTCTTTATTGTCTATAGATGCAGATAATCTAGAAAAACTGAAATCGTCTTCAGATATGATTGATATGATAAAACTTTGCTAAAAAAAGACGACAAAAGCGCCTGATTTGAATTTTTAGTTTAACTTAGCTCTTAAGAGCACTAAGTATGAGTAATAACTTATAATCAAAATATAATAATTTTAATTCGATTCGAGCATTATTGAAGTGAAACTTCTTTATCGGTGTTGGAAATAATTTACCGTCACATTTTTCGGTTACGCGCCATCTTTTTCTTGCCCCTACCACGGTCGATTCGAACGAAGAGTATTATAAGGTAAGAATTATAAGGTAAAATGATAAAATAAATTTCGTGATTGAAGTTTCACTTCTTACGTGTGTACTCGCACACATTTTTTAAATTTCTATTATAAAACACTTTACCCTTGCTTTGGGCTCCGCAATATATTTGATACAGGGCCCTTCTAAGGCAAGCCACGTCACTGGTTTATAATACCCTGTTTTCTAAAGTTAAGGTCTAAAAGTTCAAAAAAAACTATTCTTATGAGACTGAATTTATATGGATATACAATATATAGAGCTACATAGGACGCAAATTAAAATGCCGTTGGAATTACTATAGAATTTATTGGAACTATACAAACACGTATAACATAGGTACAAAATAGACACTACTAGTACAAACTGCACGATTCAATAAATCCCGTCACTATATCACTCGTCGAATCTACGTGTTGCTCATGTCGTAATCCTCTCTTGACTGCCTCACCCCTACGTTCGGGCATTGTTTTGTAGTAAACTGTATAATACAACAATCAACTTCGTGGACTGAGTTTTTCCACGAAAACGTAATCTGCACACCTGGTTAATTATTCCTGCGAACGGCCAACAAAGTCGAAAACAATAACAATAGGCTATTGTCTAATTTCAAATTTTTAAACAGAACGTACACAAAAGAACTCCAAATGCGACAAAGGCAATAAACTGCGTTTTATGACAGGCAGGTGTGCCTTTTACCTTTGCCGGCCTGTAACAATATAAATGCTCATACAAAACCTATCAAGTTGTGAAGTATCTCAGTTGTTCAGCTCCCCTATTATATTTATATTTTTGAATTCACGTGCATGAAACCGCGTAAATCGGAACGTTTCACTCATAATTAGGTCACTTTTTAAATATAAAAATAGACGACACGAGGCAAATGTACGACAATGATGACTTATACTCCGTTCTGTTACCCGCAAGGTCATTGCTAATTGCCATTGCCCATCGCTGTACGTCGATTCATGACTCATCTGTCTCTGGGCAATTTGTTTAATCTATATATGCCTAATTATTTGAAAACAAAATAAATAATTTTCCGGGTTCGATTCCTAGTATGATAAATTTCGGAAACGAATTTTCTCCGTTATTTACTATTTATTGCCTGGGTGTCGGAGATCGGCCTCGGAATAGCCCGTTGTATATTAGACATAACACAAGTGTAACATGATTAATTTAGGGATATACAATATATGTTTGTCTGCCGATGAATTGCAAGACCAGAGGCTATAATATATAATAAATCCCGGAATTTTGGAGGGCTTTCGTGGGGCCATGGAAAGGCCAACACTTAGAGGTCCCTTGACAAATTTAATGTAAATGTGGCGTGACACTGACCGACGATTGTCCCTGTCAGTACAATTCTTACGTTTTCATATCTTAGTATATCGATCTTCCCTCTCTCTTTTCTTTCACTATATCCCAATTAATTGGGGTCGCCACAATGTCTTTTCCTACCACACTCCTCTATGGGACATACATCTTCTGTCCCACCACAAATCGTCATATCATCCTTCACGCAGTCCATCCATCTTTTTTGGTCTACCTTTACATCTGTGCCCATCCATCTTTTAGTTTAACATTATTTTTGTCACGTGATCTCATTATATGCCCATACCATATATATCCATCTTCCGTGGTAACGTTATTATTTTTCAAGACACTCTAGGGCCGTGGGGGTACGAGGCGTATCCATCTATCAAAACCTTTCAACACGATTGATAGAAGACTCGCGTGACCAAAAGGCTGGTCAGTATTTTGAACAACGCATTAGCATTGACCAATACATTATAATAATCAAGTAATGGAAAGAATAATGGTCACTTAACGACGAGCCGACGAAATTGTTTTTCCTTGAAAAGTAATTTTTCAAACGCGTCGTAGAAAGTTTACTTAGCTAGATGTGTTTTTTGTTAGTAATCGAAGCGATGCTTCAACAAAAGAATTTTTAAGTTACTAAGCACTCGGAGAGTAAACTCCTTATTGCACGAATTATGAAAGACGTCCAATAAAAATGTTATTTTGCACATGTGTATAATAAAACACGCAGGGGCCAGTGTCACCTACCGGACCCAATTGTGATTAAAACCATTCCCGAATCCACTTGAACATACACACAAAATTTCATCAAAATTGGTCCAACTGTTTAGGTGGAGTTCAGTGACATACAATTATATCCTACTAATAAAATAATAATATAATTATAAACTAACTAATAATTATAAACGAGAAAATTTGTAAGAATGAATGTTTGTTACTATTTCGTTAACCAAAGAATGGATTCTGATGAAACTTTACAGTAACATAGCTTACACATCAGAATAACACATAGGTTATAAATTATAAACATATAGTGTGAATTATAACAATTATAACGATTTTCCATCACCACACGGGGCGCACACATTCGCAAAATTATTTTCTTCTTCTTATATATAAAAATGAATGTTTGTCTGTATGTCCTGTATAGAATCGTAAACTATACATTTGATCATGTGATGATGTTCAGCAAAGTTCTTGTGCATGAGCCAGAAAAGGTTACTTAGTTGGTTCACAATTGGACCCGGTAGGTGGCGCTGCTGTCGGCATATCAGTTGAAGCTTTTCCGGGCAGGACGACGTCCTCCGGGACAGCTAGTAGTTTATATAGAGAAGGAGTGCAGAATGCTAATTTTTAAAAAAAAATATGCATAAAGATACATTAAATTAAGAAAAAAAACATTACACACACTACCATGTATTTGACACACACAGGCACATATACTCTTTTGTTTGTTGTTAAAGTCAAATTAACAGTGTAGCCTTGATGAAATCTGTGATTATAGAACTAGGTATAAAGTAATTTATTTTGTTTATACAGGTTTGAATATGATGTCCATAATGATAACAAATAGGTATCGCTGTATCCTGCCACATATGTAGCTTACAAAATAATATAATTAAAAACTAATAATGTCTAGATTAATATACAATTTATAGTAATAATGCTGAATAATAATTATGATTCCTCATGTCACAAAATCAGAGTCCTGTATCAGTATTTGGGTCACAAAGATACTCATGTTTTGTGTAATATGCTTTTTTTATTAGTAATAATTGTCTTAATGGGGATTGTTCACAAAAAAATACCCTCTGATTTTATATTTTTATTACGTAAAATAGGGTATTTTAAGATACTAATTTGAATATTTTTGTATTTTAAGCGTTAGTTTTTTTATAATTCGATTTTAAAATTATTTCTCCGATGACGTCATAAGGGACAAGTTTACATTAATTTCTTTGCCTAGAAAACAAAAATAATAAAAGTAAGTTTTATCTATATATAATCATAGTAATCTGTGCTACTATTTAAATGTCACTGTCATTACACATCACTCATATCGTGATCATTTTAGTGTTTTTTGTCGCTTATAATTTTTCGTGTTCAACTATTATTATTTTCTATAGTTATCGTTAAATTTTTTAAAGTGGTCTTTAGGGAAAATCCATGTTACAAAACTTAAATCAAATAATGTACAGCTAGAATTTTTTTTACACCTGAAGCAGGCAGACGGTCACCTGATTGGATTTAGTTGGTCAAACACATTTCTTACAAAATACAAGAAGATCGTACGTTTTTTGGAATTTTAACTAGACAGATATGATTAGCGACACTATTCCTCGAAATGGTTTTTCAAATAGCTAGATTGAAAAAAAGTGAACAATCCCAATTTTAATTTAAAGCTTTTGATGTCGAGTTCCTTAATTTTCAGTGGTAGTTTATTATAAATTTTAGTCGCTGTACAAAAAAGACTGTTTTGAAACAAAGTGGTTTTAGAAGGATAGTCTTTGACTTTAATTATTATGGTCGAATTACGACTACGAGCGACCACTAGTATATATAAAATAGCTTGCATAGCTTGAGAACGACTTTCCCGATTTTGATGAATTTTTTGTGTGTGTTTTAGTGGGTCCTCGGATTATTTAACTTCACAATTGGAACCGGTAGGTGGCGCTGGGATCGACTTTTAGGATCCTCCTAATCTCCTGAAGCGATTTTGATGAATTTTTAGTTGGATCTGACATTTTTTCTCTTTTGTTTTGACATTCTCTTTCAAGATCAGCAGCTCAATGGCAGCACCTCCGGTATTGCTATTGTCCATAGGCGACGGTAATCACTCTCCATCACAGTTGGACCATCAACTCTCTGCTGTCCTTCAGCAATAAATATAAAAAAAACTAGCCGTAACCGTAACATTAAAATGAATAATTAATTTAAATCGTTAAAACGTAGTATAAATTTTAGATGGAAATATACATATAATTTTGAGAAATATGTGAGTTTTTTTCGCAATTTGGTATTCGGTGTTCGCCCGAATAGTAGGTAGGTGAACAGTATTCGTCATATGAATACCTTAAAATACTGAAGGCTGAACTGGCTGAATACCAAATATTCGTGGCAAGTAGAGTACAAGAAATGTAGTAGTATACAAAGTAGTCTTATATAAAATAGTAAATATAAAAATAAAATAAATATAACATAATGAGAAGTTTTTGTCTCTAAGTTCTTTTTTTGTATTGGTGTGTCAATAAAAAATTATTGATTGATTGATTGATAAATAAGTAGGTAGTTTTGTTTAGACCGAAAATTGACATAAAATATATGTATACGAAATAAATTGGCCAGTAAAAAAGAAAAAGAACATAAAAATGAAAAGAACAAAAATACCATGATAAGCGTATGCGTCAGGAGTATTACAAAAAATTACAGTCCACGTGTACTACCTATACACTGTTTTTCTTTAGAATATCATTTTCGTACATTAAAGACAGGTGTTTTTGCAATGAATTACATTGGAAAATGTTTTATGTTAATCATGTAAAGACACGATTTAAATGATATTGTACACAAAAATATATCTTGTAAGAAAAAACAAGGTATATCATAAGTTTATGCACAAAAGTTTAAAAGTTCTCTTAGGCTACATCTATACTTTTACTCTTTACTCTGAGATATCCATACATTTTTAATAACGGGCCGACAAATGAATAAATAAAATAAAAATCGTTTAAAAATTCTTACATTGTCTACACAGGATTCTTTTATTTTTTAGTAAGTAGGTATAATATTTGGTTAGTAAAGTTAAATTAATTGTTAGTATGTATTGTTGTTAGTTTCCTTCCTTTAACACAGGGGCCTTTCCCCCTGCCAAATTGAATGAAGGCTTCCTCCAAAGATGACCATTCTACTCTATCTTGTGCTGTTTGACATAATTAGAATTGTTGTTTTGATATCATCTTCCCAACTTGTCGATGGTCTTCCTCTAGACCTCTACTATTTTTGCCTTCAGGCACATAGCTCCGTATAGCGTAATAATAATAAATAATATTTATTTTGCACGAATGGAGCACAAAAGTTGTTACAATGATAATATTAATATACTATACATTAGCCACTATTTTCATGGAGTGAATATTTTTTCTGAATTAATATAATATTTATCATGTACATTGTTAGACAGCCTTGCTTCAATAACATGCCCGTTCCCACTTTTTACAATCATTTAGCAATAAAATAAAAGGCACAACAAGGCAACATATTAAAGTAGGTCCTGACGTTTTAATTCCCGGGGTTCTTTTATGATAATATGCCTTATCGCGTTGTCTATATCATATGGCAAATCCCTATTATCCCTATTAATATTATAAATGCGAAAGTAACTCTGTCTGTCTGTCTGTTCCGTTTTCACGTAAAAACTACTGGACCGATTTGGCTGAAACTCAGTATATATATATTTTCGATTCCGAGGATGAACATAGGATACTTTTATCCCGAAAAATAGGATAGTTTCCGGGATAACAGGATATTTGTCTGTTTGTTTGTTATGCTATTACGGAAAATCTACTGGACCGATTTGGCTAAAATTCGGTACGTATGTAAATTAAATACTGAGGATGGACAAGGGATAATTTTCATTTTGGCCTTTTTGGTCATTTTGGCCTATTTGGTCATTTTGGCCTATTTGGTCATTTTGGCCTTTTTTATCATTTTGACCTTTTTGGTCATTTTGGCCTATTTGGTCATTTTGGCCTATTTGGTCATTTTGGCCTATTTGGTCATTTTGACCATTTTGATTATTTTGGCCTATTTGGTCGATTTTGCCTATTCCGTCATTTTGGCCATGTCGGTCTCTGTGGCCTTTTTGACCATTTTGGCCTTTTTGGTCAAGTTTTGTCATTTATGTTGTTTACAGATAGACGGGGGATGGTATAATTAGCGATATAAAATGAAGTGAATCTTCCGTGGGCAAATACATACAAAATTAATATAATATAACCTGTAGTGCTTGCTCTATAAACAAGAGATACGGACTAGAGGTTAACCGCGGCGCAGCCGCGGGGTAAACTCTAGTAGAACATAAATAGATCAAATGCCGTGGTGTTAGGTGCGTGGGCCCTTAATTAGGGATCCCAGGCGTATAGTATATGTATTTATTAGCACATACAAAAAAATATGCTCATTAGTATATACGAGACTATAGTGTATACATATCAGCGGTGAATTATTGAAACCAAGACACTGGTATTTTTTTAAATTAAATGAGTGTTAGTTTGTTGATTATCTTGTTAATCATTTGCAGTAATGTGATCGTTAAAAGACGTGTAAAAATCTTTATGAATACACGGTGTCACTTTAAACAAGTTAAAATGGATAAAGTTTTATTAAAGCTGGTGTACAGCAGACAGGCTAAGGGCGTGTTCAGATGACACGCGTCGACCACGCACAGGGTCCGCACACGCGTTGTGCTCGCCTTACACCCGCGCTCGCCACGCGCCAACTCAGCGCACGCCACGCGCCCGCTTATACTACTAGTACTGCTAGATCACAGTCAAAATACCACACTAGATACAGCGCGGGCGCGAGACGTATGCGGGTGGACTTCAATAAATGCAATTTGAGATCTATTGATGTGTCATAAGACTTAATATACAAACAATTAATTTCAAAGCGGGTTAGACGCGGCTGCTGAGCGCGTGGCGTGCGCTTAGCGGGTGCGTGTCGTCTGAACGCGGCCTAATGGCACGGCCCACCTGATGAAAAGCGGTAATCATCGCCTATGGACGTTTGCAATACCAGAGATGTTGCCAACGCGCTGTCGACCTAAACTAAATTTTATGAAACCCTTTTTGGAAAACTCCATATCGTACCGCAGATAGAAAACCTTGTCTGGGAGGTCATTTCAAATCCCAACGGTACGGAAGAGAATCTTTGCTCTGCTGTAAATTTTTTTGAGAATCACTTAAAAGATTTTAATTTTTGACAGTAGGATTTATATTATTGAAGTAATACTGTAATAATAAGTCGTATTTTACACTCATTTAACCTCATGATTTTAATTTCCAAAATTTTCTACTTGGGATATCAATTAGGGCCCTCAACAATAAGAGTGTGAGATTGTGGCTAACATTACGAATTGCATTTATACTAATCCCTTTAACTTGGGGCACCACATTATTGATAAGACTGATACAGACCTAACTATGTCCCTGATTGTTGAGAGCGCAATCTTATCAACGTCTGAGGACTGCAGTAATTCCAATGACAGTATTGAATTTGTGGTGATAATGTGCATTCATGATGTAATCCATTCGTCTGATATGAAAAGTTACAACTGGTGCAATATCAAAAATCAGCCGAGTACATATGTCTATTATTGCATTTAAGAATTCCGTTCTGGTCACGAACCTCAACAACGCGTACCTATACTCATGTCAAACACTGGCTGCCATAAATCATCGGTGCACTAGAGAGAGAACACGTGCGGCGCGTTATTTATCGATAACCACACCTTTTCGTAATATTAATGTCGACACTACACTAGTACGACACTCAGGCACCCAATTAAGCCTGTATGTGTGACAGAGAGAGACTTAGATGATGTCCTATTCCCAGATTTCGTGTAACTGAAAATACAGTATAGATCTCAAAAATGATTTAAACTCAAATCTCCTTGAAAGTATTTTTAAGTTCTATTTGATTAAGTTAGTTTTAAGCATGTTTACCCTATATATAAAAAAAACAGGGAGGCGACCAACCTTTTTACATAGGAACATAGGTATCATCTTAGATACCTCAATGGGTATTATTTATTTAGGTTTAAGGCTAGGCAGCAAAGCCTTTATGTTATATATATATATATATATATATATATATATATATATATATATATATATATATATATATATATAGTTTCTTCAGTTTCTTAGCCTATGTATAGTTCAGTTGAACTGTAGGTTATCAACTGAAGGCATTCAACGGAGTTCTTGTGGCAGTGGCACTCGGAAGGCAACATTTGACTATATAATTCACATTTCTGATAAGAACACTTAGATTACTAATTAAAAACTAACATATCCTACAACTACTGTTCATTTTAGAATAATTTTTCATATTTTTAGAAAATAAATTTGCACAGCACATATTCTTTCAGTTCCCGCCAAAAACACTCTTTTACATATCAAACATATACAAGGATAGACGAAATTAGATAATTCTTTGTCAATACCACAGAAATGCAGTTACAAATTATATAAATCCATACTAAAAAAATAAGTATTGTTTATTATCCGGGTAACAAAGGGACTACATTGGAACCCAAAGAACCCAGACAATATCAAGAGACTTATGGTCACTGGGAAAATTGAAGACAGAGACCTCGCGGTAGATCTTCAAGTAGGTGCATTGACCAGGTTGCCGATTCCTTGGACATGTCAATAAACACATAACCTAGCCGTTCATCGCTATAAAAACCGCTCTCAGCGGAAGAGAGCTATCATTCACTGCCATCAAAGTCACGATCCTCAGCATGAGGGAACGGCTGAGATGAAAACTCTGGGGCTGATAGAAAAGTGATTTCTGCGACTGGGCAACCTGTCGTAAGAAGCGACTAAACAACTCACAACCAGGTTATTGGGCATTTGCCCGTCTGGATGTCTACCACCCCTGCTTGTATGTATGCCACAATAAACAAACTTGACTTCTCTTTCAACATTAATGGCCACATTTGTTCCCCTTTTCGAGGACTGCAGCGTTTTTGTGTCGCATTCATCAGGTGTAGTTGTATGCAGTACTCTTGTAGTAAAATAATGTTACGAGCTACAGGACTTGAATTAAAATGCCCAATGAAAAAATATAACTGGATACACCCAGTACAAACTGCACGATTCAATAACACACGTAAAGTCCGTCACTATATCGCTAATCCAATGTATACGTCTTGCTTTGATCGTGGTTCTCGCTAGACTGCCTTCGGGCATTCCTTTTATTCTGTACAAATACAATATGCCTCGACGCAAAACAATAACAACAAGAATTAGTTCGACACACCTGCCTAATGACGGAAATAAAACAAGTGCAATAACAATATAATGTTTTTCTTAATTACAAATTTTAAACACAAAGTAAATAAAAGAAGTCCAAATGCGGAAAAGGTAATAAACCCGGTTTATGGCAGGCAGATGTGTATTCATTTTTTTGTCTGCATGTTTTGTCTGTTGAACACTTTATTTCGTCTAGCTCCCATCCGCCGAGTAAGGTGCGACAAGGAACTGTGTTCCGAAAATCCAGTCCATCATCACGAACGATGATAAACAGAAACATCGGCAATAAATAATACACTCTTATGAAAAACAAACTTTTTATTAAAACTTCAATTTAGATTCAAACATGGTCAATATCTTATCAACTTCTAACGCTCTTGACTTAAGTGTTGCCATTTCATCTTCGCTCAAAACACTAGTTTTCTTGCCAGCATTCTTAATAAGGAAGTGTTGTATGAACAATTTCAAACTTTCCCTAAACATGTGGAGTTTTGGAGATTTTGAAATACGGTGAAAAACTTCTAGGGCCGACTCGAAATCCGCGTTCATGATTATTGCTAAGAGTATTTGCCGCATGAATCTCACCGTGTGCTTACTTAGCTCTGAAAATTGTATTATCTGAAAATAAAGAAAAAAAAGCTAAAACTACTATTAATAGTATTTTTTTAAGTTTTCGCGACTAGTACAAAATTAAACCCAGCAAAAAGCAACTGCCAGACATCAAGAGGCTTTGAGCTCTTTCCGCGTGCACCGGAACACAACTCGATTTGATTGACAATTTTAATCTATCTATATATATGTAAAGAAATCAGATTTCTTTAAGTTATTTGTTCATGGATAAAACAGTTCAGGTTTACTCTTAATTATTAATAGATGTCACCACTGACATTACAAGCCGTAAAGTAGATAAAACAGGGGAGAATTTCAATATGGCGATAGTGTGCTAAATAAAACCAATAACTAAAAAGAATTGAGTGGAAGAGGAATCGTCAAGCTAATTAATAAACTTTAAATGTCGTTTCTTTGTTTTTCAGGTAGGATTGTGTATCTGGATCGTATTGTTTTTGTCGTTATAGTGTAAACTTGTGCTAAATAAAAACTTTGTTTTTCAGAGCAACACAACTAGTTTATTATTTCGAAGATTCCAAAATTTTCTGACGAATTGTCTTATATATATATATACTAGCTGTCCCGGCAGACGTCGTCCTGCCCGGTAAAAAATAGGGGTTGATCGTAGAGGGTTGAAAATCTAGGGTTGTATGTATTTTTGTATATTGTATCATAAAAAAATAGAAATTAAAAATTTTGTCTAAAAAATAAATAAAAAAATTTAGGGGTGGACTACCCCTAACATTTAGGGGGATGAAAAATAGGCGTTGGCCGATTCTCATAGATACCGGATAAGCACAAAAAATTTCATCAAAATCGGTCAAGCCGTTTCGGAGGAGTATGGCAACGAAAACTGTGACACGAGAATTTTATATATTAGATAAGCAAAGTTTGTTTTCTTTGTCCGAGGTAAACTCGAAAACTACTGGACCGATCAGCATGAAACCACAACCATTCGACGCGGAATTAATCGTAGATGGTTATAGGCTATATATTTTTCCATGTTTTCTCAATTTGTTTGTTTGTTTGTCATTCGCCGGGCAAAGCGGGCGGGAACGGCTAGTCTATACATATAATAAAATTGTAGAGGTGAAATTTCTGTACAATGAAAAAAAATGCTAAAAACCGAGTCAGCGGGATGTAAGAAGTGAAATATTTGTTCCATATTATGAATAAGTTGAGAAATGTTCATTGTTTACCTTTAAGACAGACAGAGGTAGTCCTTTCTCCATGAGTAAATGTATCAGAAATTGTGCCAAATTGGCCATTGCTTGCTTCGGCTGGTTCTCGATATCTTTTATTTTGTCCCAAATGGAGTATTGTATTGAGAGCTAGAATTAAAAAATGTAATAATAATAATAAATAACAATCGGCATATAAACACACACATTGTATATCTCCAAATTAAGCAAGTTTACGCTTGTGTTATGGGTAGTAACAACGGACCACTCTGGGGCCGATCCCAGACACCCAGACCATGGTAAATAACGGAGAAAATACGTTTCCGAAATTTACTATACCGGGAATCGAACCCGGAGTCGGCCGGCAAAGGCTTAGCCCGCTCGACCGCAGAGGCCGTCAAAATGTGACTCATAATATCAATTCACGATAGTGCCATTGATAAGGTCGAGCATCTCATTCTAGAAAGTACATACAGTGTACCCACCACGTTTGTCGAAGACGGATTTGTATGTATTAAGAAAGAACACACACATACAACAAAAAGAACATCTAAACTCTGGTACGCGATTGCAGCGCCATCTACTGGGTTCAAATTAAAATCTAAATCAACCCATTAGAAAATTATAAAAATACTAATATCGCTATTAAAAAATAGAGGTTCATCGTAGAGGGTTGAAAATTTAGGGTTGTATGTACTTTTTTAATGCTATATCATAAAAAACTATCTAAAAATTTTAAAAAAGTTTGGATTGGACTACCATTATTAAGGGTAATCCACCCCTAAAGGACAATCCCTTAACATTTAGGGGGATGAAAAATAGATCTTGTCCGACTTTCAGACCTACCCAATATGCACAATACACAAAATTTCATGAGAATCGGTCAAGCTGTGTCGGAGAAGTATGGGAACGAACATTGTGACACGAGAATTTTATATATAAGACTAGCTGACCGGGCGAACTTCGTACCGCCATATTTTTTGAATTCCTAAAAGAGTTTGTTTCATGACACAAATACAAAATTACCAAAATCGCTCCCAGTGATTAGGAGGATTCTAGAACCCGATCTCAGCGCCACCTACCGGTTCCAACGGTATAAAAAGTATCCTATCTTTTAAGTTGGATCAAACTGCATACGGTGTGCAAATTTGATTGAAATCGGTTTAGTAGTTTTGGAGTTTATTGGCAAAATCATCGTGACACAAGATTTTTATATATGTATATAAGATAGTAAGCATCTGTCCGAAATACGGCTAGCGCTGTGGGTTAGAGTAAGAGACGAGAAGCCTCCCTACCATTGCCGTATGCGTGAGAGAAAGGGAAGCCAGACAGGCTGGCGCCGTAACGCGTTACGTAACGAAGCGGTTTACCCTCCCATACGAAGTTATCACTTCAAAAAGTGACTTACTTGATATTTCCTGTCCGTATCACACAACTTCTGTCCAAGTACTGCATAGTAAGGGTTGTAAGTCTTCTCTTGTAAGCAGCAAGCCAACAACACGTGAACTATCTCTCTCTCTTGCTGCCCTTTCAGACCTAAGTGTTGGAGTTTCTCAAACGCATCCATAAAGTCCTGAAAAATGTTAGTTTTTTTTCAAGTTAAAGAACTTTATTTCTCATAAAGGAATAATTTTACAATTCACTTAAACTTTGAGAATATTTATAAGTTGTTGAAAAATAAGTTGTAATTTGTAACGAGATAGAAAGCACAAATACTAAAGATGCAGGTAGTTTAGATTTTTTTAAAATGCAAGTTACAAGTTCCTTCGAAACAAAAGAAACAAGGATATAGATTTCGTGGAAGTTTCATTGTGTAAGTAGTTAGTTTTTTTGTATTTTTTTATAATGTATTTATTTTTGTATTATTTTAATTTGAACATTTTTAAATGACATATTGACATAAAAATAATCAATTGTATAATGAAAATAAAGAAGTTTCTGAGGATGGATGCATATTTATTTTTCTTTTACTTTGGTAGTTTAATTAATGTACCTCAGCAGACATAATCACGCAGAATATACTTCTCCTAACATCTGTATTCATCCTCTGTTTCCGGGCAAGTTCTAGAAGTTTCTGGTCGTTTGTCGGCAATTTGTTTATAGGTTTTTCTTCTTGCTTAGTGTGGTTCCCTTCCCAAGCTGAACCGACTACCCACCATTTTCCCCTTTCCTCGGCTAAAATAATATAAAAATACTTGAGAATACATTCAGAAATATTGAATACCACATTATTAAATGTGTGACTTTTTCTTGCATCTGCAAACTACTGACAAGATTTTTATACTATGTACAGGGTGGCGCAATAGAACGTGCATATTGCATTATCTTTTTTCGCGTGGTAGAAAGAGCGCGGGCGCGGGGAGCCTGCATCGTTGGGTAGGCGGGCTCATGGAGTTTTAGTCACTATGAGTCACTTCGACGGGAAGCGTCGCGCATTTTGCGAGAACTCTCGTTCATACATCGTTACTAGGCGTTTATATTGTTCTGAATATGGACTACGGCAAATTAGTGAAGCTCCGAGTACTAATTTAATTAAAATATGGGTACAGCGTTTTGAAGAGACTGGTTCAACGTTTAAACCACAAGCAAAAGGTCGTCCAAGAACATCTAGGACCGACGACAATATTGAGAGAGTTATGCAGTCTGTACGAGGAGATCCACAAATGTCTATTCGCAAGAGATCGTCTGTCTTGCACTTATCGCGACGAAGTTGCAACGAATTTTAAACTTGGATCTTAAACTGCATCGTTACAAGCTGCAGTTAACACAAGAATTGAAAGAGTCTGACTTCGGAGCAAGGTTCGCATTTGCTAATGAAATGCTTCGATTTTCCAATTTTGACAATATCCTTTTCTTAGATGAGGCCCACTTCCATATCAATGGGTTCGTAAACCGTCAAAATTGTCGTTACTGGAACAGTGAGAATCACAGTATGGGCAGCAATCTCAGGTAGAGGAATAATTGGACCGTTTTTCTTTGAAAATGCGCGGGGGCAAAACGTCACTGTTAATACCGAACGCTATGTTGCGATGTTGGAAGGTTTTTTGGCTCGAGAGCTTGAAAATTCAAGAATAGTGAATTCTAGGACTTGGTTTCAACAAGACGGAGCTACCTGTCACACATCAAATGACTCCATGGCGGTTGTGAAACAGATGTTCCCTGGCAGACTGATTTCGAAAAGAGGTGATATCCCATGGCCCCCACGTAGTCCAGACGTGACGCCTCCTGACTTTTTTTTGTGGGGATACCTCAAGAACCAAGTCTACAGCAATAATCCGAAAAACATCGATCAGCTCAAGGTAAGTAAGGTAAAATATCCGTGGTGAAATGGCAGCAATTACACCAGCATTACTGAAGAAAGTTTTCAATAACTTCCGTTTGCGATTAGAGGAGTGTCGTCGTAGAGAGGGTCATCATTTAGACGATGTTATTTTAAAAAAATAAACTTCAGTTATTTCTTAATAATACCTCAGTTTTATTTTAACTATACCTTTTGTATTTATTTTTTAATCAATATTTTAAATATGCACGTTCTATTGCGCCACCCTGTATTTATATAACTTTATAATTTATCAAACACGTTGGGAATTTATAGACATACAGTGTAAATAAACTCTCTATCTAACCTCTTAACATCCAAATAATAACGACACTGAAGGGACTGTGCATTTAGTGGCGTTATAGAGAGTTGTCGTTAAATGGAAAGAAGTTATTTTTGTTTGACGTATTTTGCTGCACCAGTAATTTTGTTCTATTTTTTTTACTTATTTTATTCATATCTTGTGATATTGAGGCGTTTTGGTAATAAAGGAAGTACTTAGAAATTTCGATATGCATGATGCCGAGTCCGTCAGCGCAATATAGAGTTGAGTTTATTACGGGCTAGGATAATAAAACAATAAAAGAACGTACACAGCTGCGAAGCTTTTACTAATTTTGGCAACTTAAAAGGTACTTTTTACTTTTTTTTTATTACTTCTTTGCTGACGTTATTGAGAGTGGGTGTAATTCTATATAGTGTATCATTGTATGGAAGACAAGCCAGGTGATCTCGACGCTTTTTTTATTTTATTTTTTATTGCAGGAGATCAGCAGACAGGCAGACGGCCCACTTGATGGACAGCGGCTACCATCGCCTATGGACATTTGCAACACCAAAGGTGCTAGGAATGCGCTGCTGCTCTCTTTAGGGAGCCTGGAACCTGGTCACTAATGCCGGAACACAACACGCTTAAGGGAGTTTGTCGTTAAAGGAACCTGGTCACTAATGCCGGAACACAACACGCTTAAGGGAGTTTGTCGTTAAATCGAGTGACGTTACATGGAGTTTACACTGTAACATACTTATGTACTTCAAAAAATATCCTTTACTCATAGATAAAGCTTACTATAGTATTAATGAATTGCTCAATGATAGATTCTAGTTTATATTTTTGGTTGATATTTGATTTACTTATTTCATTTTCTTGACATTGTTTTATTTCTGTATTTTAATATAATTAATTAATTGATTTATGTTAATAATATTAGAATTGTTGTGATGATTTTTTTGTTTTTAGAATTTTTTGACGTATATTCAAATATTTGTATGACTGTATGTAGGTCAAATACAGCGACTGACTTTGTAACTATATTATTTTATATTAAAAAAACTATTATCTGTATTTTTGCAAATAAAGATTCTATAATAGACAAGCTTGTAGCTTGACAAGAAGTAAGATAATTTTCGGCAGATATAACACGTTGCGAAGCGAAATTAGTTTCAATAAAGACTTTAGATTCGAAAAAAACTATTTTAAAACACAACAACAAAAATAAGAAAGAAAGCAAGAACATAACTTTATTTTTCAAATGTATGTCCGTACACACAGACAGGAAAATATAATTAAATAAATAATAATAAATATACATTGTAAAAGACAGACTTACATCACAATTACGGCAGTAGTAATTTAGTAATTTAGTAGTATTTAGTAAGTTTTTTCAACCTTCCACTATACAATTGGGTTTTTGAAAAAAAAATTTTTTTGTGATAAATGGAAAGATTATATATTAGTTTTATAACAAAACTATTTTATTTATTTTTTTGCAATAATTCAAAAGTTATATCAAAATAAAAATTAATTTTTGAATCCAGTACCGAAAACACGCCGACAACTCCCGAACAAAACCCGAGCGCGTGTGACGTCATAATGTTAGTTTTCACTCATTGCAGTTGATAGAAAAATAATAAATACAGTGTTTTGATCTATTTCATTTTGTTGTCATTATTAAATATTTAAATTTATATTAAAAATGTCGAACCTCAAAAGTTATCGTTCTTGTTTTGTACCATTATGTACGAATACTACAAAGGCAACTCCTGATAAAACGTTTTTAAATGTTCCCCAAGATGTCAAACGTCGAAATAAATGGTTTCAAGCAGTGCACCGTGATAATCCTCAAACAAAATCGATTTTTTTTGTTGTGAAGATCATTTCGATGTAAGTATTTCTTAATACCATTTTTATTAATTATTATTTATCTAAGTATACAAATCAAATAATTATTATATATTTAAGTAAAGTTCAGTAAATAATTTTTTTTAACTGGACTCCAAATCATAACCTTAAAATCATAGCATTAAAAATTTTTTTTATTGATAATTTAAAGTGCTTAAATAATAAATTTATGTATCTTTATCTAATGATTGGGATTCAATTTGATATATTTATATTATATTATATTATACTTAGTTGAACATAACCTATAGCTTTGTCGCCGTAACTCTCACGCGATGCTCTACAATTTATGAAATAAATAATTATATTTAATGTAATGGAGAATAAATACTTAAATATTTTCATTTATTATATTATTTTTTAACAGACTTACCTTGATGCCTTGGCACCTCGAACTTCAGCAGAATTAAACCGAACGTCATTTTTTTTTAAATCGGTGATCATAAATATATCAACATCAGGAATGTTATCAGACTTTGCCTTAATAAATCCTTTATCACACATAGCTAATCGGAACCAACTAACAATTCGTATTTTAGAAATATTTTTTTTATATTATTGTCTAGTCACGTGTATTAGCCGTAAACGCTGTACTGCTATTAAATAGCTATAACATTATGACGTCACAACTATGGTGACCAATCATGGCGCGCTTATAGTCACGTGATTTTTATTTAAATTTCATCGATTTTTAATTGTTCATAATTAATTGAAAAAAAATTTTTTTGAAGTTTTTTGCATTAAATATCAATATTATTAATAATAAGGTTTTAAAATACATAAAAAAATCAATATTTTTTTTTTTCAAATACCCAATTGTCTAGTGCCATATAATCTACAATTACCTGCCTAAATTTCATACATACAGACTCAGTAGTTACTGAGAAAAGTGACTTTAACCTACAAAGAATACAATATAACAACATCATATGGGTTCTGTTATTAACAGAATGGCTATGAAACCCTAAAAATAGGTATTTCAACTATACTTGTTGTTACGACTTACGCAGGGCTCGAATTAAAATGCCGTTGGAATAACTACAGAGTTTATAAGAACTATACAAAGGTTTCTGACAAAACATAATCTGCACACCTGGTTAATTATTCCTGCAAACGGCCAACAAAGTCGAAAACAATAACTATAGGCTATTGTATAATAGTAAATTTTAAACACAAAGTAAACAACAGAATTCCAAATGCGGGAAAGGTAATAAACCAGATGCGCATTTTTTTGTCGGTATGTAACATTACAATTTGTCTGAAAGAGATCGCTTCTTAGCGATAAGACCGCCCTTTGTACACAATTAGAATATTTTTAGGTTCATCTGTGTTTTCTGTAATGGTGTACAATAAAGTGTTATCTATCTATCTATTATTATAAACTGACCTCTTAACAAATCCTCAAGCCTTATGTTGAGTGGGGTCACGTAGTTCCCTCTCCTGATTATGCCTCTGGTCATTTTCTTCAAGTGCTCCGTATAGGAGGGGTCGTAGTTTGGAATTTTAGTCAAATTATTATTCTTCACCGCCATTAGCACTTCTAGGAGAAATTTTATACGAGACCTGTGTACAGAAAATTTACATTAATAACACAAGAAATTTTCTTGGTAATGTTTTCCTTCTGAACACAAATCTGAATAACTTTAAAACTGACAAAAACCAAGATTTTTTCTCGTTCGGGCTATCACTTTTGGGTCAGAATTTTGATATAGATTTCAATAATTCTCAGTGTATATATGTTGTACTAGAGGATCCAGCAAACGTTGTCCTGCCCTGAAAAAATAAAAATCTATGCCCCAATATCAGCGCCACCTGCCGGTCCCAATTGTGCACCTAAAAATCCATCCAGGGACACCCACTCAAACACACACAAAAAAAAGTTTACGAGATTACGAGGATTCTAGAACCCGATCCCAGCGCTACCTACCGGTTCCGATTATTATTAAATAAATTATTTAAGTAATCCCACTCAAACACACACAAAAAAATCATCAAAATCGGTGAAGTTATTCTCAAGTTATTTTTATTTATGTAGATTTCAAAGAAAGAAAGAGATATCGATATATTGTGTAATATTGCCGTTTAAATTAATTAAAAACTTATATTGAATATTCACTATATTCTTAGGTCAAAATAATTTTGAAAAATACAAACACAGTGATGGGCAAAATGTAACACTAAAACCAAAAACTATTGATATAATCCTACTTTTAAATTTAACTATTAGAACAACACAATATATTGTTACAATTTGGGCCACCTGCATATCTGTAAATAAAGCATATTAATTACCCGTCGGCGTTTAAGCTAATTACATTGAAACTCTTTTATGACCGTCTGCTTTTGTTTACTTTGTGTTTAAAATTTGTGATTAGAAAATAGCGCATTGTTATTGTACTCTTTTTGGCAGGTTGCGGCCGAGTCATTAGCCAAGTGTGGCAAATTAAGCCGACTTAGATACGGCAGACATATTGCATTTCTGCAGTATAAAACCATGACCTGATGGAGTGAGTCTAGCGATAGCCACAAGCGAAGCAAGACGTTAGTGACGGACTTTGCGCGTATGATTGAATCGTGCATTACGTTTAGACTGGTTGTGTACAGTTATATTTGTGCCTATGCTATACGTGTTTATATAGTTGTAATAAATTCTAAAAGAATTCCAACGGCATTTTAATTCGAGTCGTGCAACTCGTAACAATATTTATGCAAAATCTGAAATATACGCACCCAGTAGCAGCATCATCCTTAATCTTAGCAACCTTTCCCTGAGTATCATGGATGAAGTTTTTCAAGGCTAACGGTTCTTCTTTCCTCAACACTCCTCCTACATTCCTCAGAGCAACCAAAACACACTCAATGCTCTTCTCAGACAACTCGTCGAGGAGACGACTCAGGACATCGTATAAGAGAGACGCTTGGTATACCTAAGAATTTCATACATAAATTGGCAGACAGACACATTGTACACTACTAAACTAGTTACACTTGTGTTAAGTGGCTAGGGCCCAATCTTAAATGCACAGGCCAGGGTGAATAATATTAAATGAATTTACGATTGTCTTCAGGCAATCAGTGTCTACTACTAGACATAGGCCTTATCCAGCGCCCAGGGGTCGGACTCCTCGCCCCTTGACCTCCACTTTCTGGGACCTTCCGATAAATGTCACAGAATATCCGTGCAGGCACGGAGAAAGAATACAATTTCCTTCGGCCGGGCGGCCTGTAGTAAGAGGCGAGACAAAACATCCCACAGCCAGGTGGTAGGGTATTTGCCCGACTGGATGGCTACCACCCCTGGTCTAAATTATGTCGCCATAACAACGTTGAGTTGTGTTCCGGCATTAGTGACCAGGTTCCAGTCTCCCTTAAGAGAGAGCAGCAGCGCATTTGTAGCACCTTTGGTGTTGCAAACGTCCATAGGCGATAGTAACCGCTTTCCATCAAGTGGGCCATCTGCCTGTCCGCTGAGCACCTGCAATTAAAAAAAATAATGGCATGCCCGTGGCCACTCTATCTTTATAAATATTTATATATATATAAGAGAAACATCGCGAAATAAATGTTAAAAGTTTTTCTAGCTTTTCAATATTTATTTCGGCTATAGCCATGCATACATGCATACCACTTTTTTCTACTATTATTCTGCCACTACGATATCGAGAATTTATTGGAGATTTAGTAGAATATTATTTATAGATACTATCGCAACGGAATCGTACTGCAAATATCTTGACAACGCTGACATATTTAAATAGCAGAATTTGGCCGTTGAACTCATCTACTCCATCAGCCATAAGTCTTGCAACAGATGTAGAATAAATTCAATGTTACCTTAAAACTGTACAGTTGTGCCATACAGGCCACTAAGTTGTCTAATCTCTTGTCTTCTATCGGTTGAGGTGTTTCAATCATTTCATCGAATCTTTTCGATAGCTCTTGTAAGAAATGTGCACCTGAAATATATGTTAAGACTTACAAGTTCTAACGGTCTTTAGCACTTTACTTGCATAGAATTCAGTTTTGTCAAATACTAGTTCTATTATGCGGATTTCAAATTTATGGGTCATCGGGGTCTAGTCTAACAAAAATCGTAAAAGTTTAAAAATATCATTTGCAACAAAAAAACTATCAAAGTACAAAAATTGCTTATGAAAAATCGTCAATAATGGCTCGATATAGTGTAACAACTGCTCTGCTTTACTATCAGACAAAATTAAACCGATAATAAGGCAAGTGCAAGAATAGTTAGATGTAGGAACTGACTATAAGATGTGGCGCTATACGAAAAACCTAGGTACATCTTGTTTGCAAAATGTTTATAAATAAATAAATAATCGGAAGACACAGGTACAAATATAATTGAGCACAACCAGCACAAACGTATGCACGATTCAATAACATGCGAAAAGCCCGTCACTATATAGATTACCGAATGTACACACGTCTTGCCTTGCTTGTGGTTATCGCTTGACTGCCGATCTCTCCCTTGGGGCATTGCTTTATACTGCACAAATACAATATGTGTCTCGGCCGCGTGGACTGAATTTCTTAGAATCACACCTGGCTAATGACTACCATAAAATATTACAATACACAATGGGCTATTTTTCTAATTACACATTTTAAATACAAAGTAAACAAAAGAAGTCCAAATGCCGAAAAGGTAATAAAATGTCTATAGGTACGCAGATGTGACTTTGTCTTTTGTCTTCTCATTCAGGTTGACTGGAAGAGATCACTTTGAGCGATAAGGCCGCCTGTCGTATTGCTTAGAAAATATTGTAAATATGGTCTGTTTCTGTAATTATATATTTTGGCGT
This sequence comes from Dendrolimus punctatus, assembly GCA_012273795.1. NCBI lineage: Eukaryota > Metazoa > Arthropoda > Insecta > Lepidoptera > Lasiocampidae > Dendrolimus > Dendrolimus punctatus. The sequence goes on from CM022543.1 coordinate 17,490,371, forward strand.
GCAATAAAGTGTTATCTGTCTATTTGAAGTCTATTGGCGTGGCTTCTGACGTGATAAAACAATAGTGACTTACCAATCTCAGAGCCAACGTTAGCGTGTAGCACAGAAACCAGAGCTGCATGTTCCGCCACCATCCTGTCGGGAGTGGAAGAAGGCCCCACAATGGCCTCGAGCCACAACTGACTCAGGCCGCTGTTCACCGAGTGTCTACTGTTATTCGAGTACAGGTTCTCTATAGTCGTACAAGCCCAATGGAGATTTGTGCCTGCCAACTTATTGAGGGCGCCTGGAAGGATTGCAAGTATTATTGAAAGATGAACCGTGAGCTCTGTGTTATTCTGTCAGAAAAAGCAAAACAGAATAATAACCATATGTCACATACTTTTGATTTGTCTCTTTAGTTGCGCAAGTTGTTTGTCTGAACTAGAATCCTTGTTTCTTAAATGTGGTGGTATGTATACTCCCTTCTCTTCCTAGAAAAATAGAAATATCTATCTTAAATATGTCTTTAAGTCTCGCGTGAACAGGTATCTTCTAGGTAAGCGTGCTCCACCTTAGACAGCATTTCCGCCTGAGATAAGGCGCAATGACGGTCAAACGCGAACCTATTTATTATTTAAAAAAGAAATATATATAATAAAACTACGTTTTAACGGTTTTAAGCGCGGTAATTTATTTTATTTAGGTTTATCCGACGTTTCGGTCGCTTTTCAGTTGCCGTGGTCACGGAAGACAAAGATGACATTTGTCAAACGTGTATTGTCAAAGTTTTTATTCAGCCTACCGCCAACTTGTTCATTTTAATTATTTAGTTTTAATTTTGTTTATAGAAGCGGCGCAAGAAACTCTTCAGCAAACATGCCTAGTTCAAAATTTTTTTATATAATATTAAAATGAGTGGAAGGAAAAAATAAAAGAAATTATCAGTCAAGTTGGTTTGTTTCGTTACACGCAGAAATATCCATAAACAAAATTAAAACTAAATAATTAAAATGAACAAGTTGGCGGTAGGCTGAATAAAAACTTTGACAATACACGTTAGACAAATGTCATCTTTGTCTTCCGTGACCACGGCAACTGAAAAGCGGCCGAAACGTCGGATAAACCTAAATATAATAAATTACCGCGCTTAAAACCGTTAAAACGTAGTTTTATTATGTGTACAAGTCGCGAAAACTTAAGAAAATATTATAAGAAAATATTATATATATATATATATATATATATATATATATATATATATATATATATATATATATATATATATATATATATATATATATATATAACTGTAGGTAGTACAACTATATAAATAGAACGACTGTTTGTCCTCTAGGTATTCCAACATCACTGATCTGATTGCGATTAAACTGTGGATCATTCTGTTAATGCACTAGAAGGTCCTGGTCCAGAAAGAGATAGACAGTAATTAACAAAAGAAAAGCTGCTGAGCCTACTGGTGATGTGCTGTCTGAGGAAGGCAGCACTGGTATGACCTGGAGGAAGCCTTAGCCAGGAGGCACTCTGACAAAACCGACCTGATCTAGGGGAAACATTCAAAAATACCTCATCTCAGATTCAAGGGTATTATTATATGTATGTCTTTCAAGACCACGGGCCATAAAAATGGCCCGGACTTTTGGAGGGCTTGCGTGGGGCCATGGGGAGGCCAACACGTAGAGGCCCCTTGACAAATTTAATGTAAATATATGGCGTGACACTGACCGGCGATTATCCCTGTCTACACCATACAATAATGCACCCAAGGACAAGCTCCGGCCAGTGTAGGACTATTGTGGGAAATGAGGACAAAAAGTAACGGGCTATTATTTATTATTATACTGGTATTACTATTATTATAATTGACAAAAGAAAATAGAAACGATATTTTTTAATGGTAAATAGGTTCATAAAAGGAATGTCATTTCATTTGCACTCGTGGTGTTTCCACCAGTGCAAACCCAGCAGGAAATTGTATATGTCATTTTCAAATTGCTTCTTATTTAGTATATTTTACCTTTATTATATTGCCATCCTTGTCCCTTTTCCTACCATAAATATCTTCCCAAACATCAGGTTTCTCATCTTTTTTCTCTTCAACTCCATTCTCATCTAGACTGAATTCATCATCATCACCATCATCAGACAGATGACTGATTTCATCATCACTAAATACTTTACTTAAATCATCTTCTGATATAATTTTACTTTTTGATTCAAGTTTTTTGTCACTTAACATTGTCCCTTTATCTATTACTTTTTCAGTTTTCTTGCTCCTATCTGACACTTTACTAGATTTCGTTGGTTTTTCTGAAAAAGATAAATATTAAAATCACACTATAGTTTGTGTGATAAATGATTATAACCCTGAGGTTATAAAATGTTAAATTCGGTAGTTGACAATTTTTGAGAAACAGGTTTATTTTGAGCCTTATGGTCTATTTTAGCCAAAATAATAATATTTAAGCAAAAAAACAACATTAACATATTTAATTTAGCAATTTTATAAATATTTTGACATTTCGTCACAAAAACGCGTCAAGCTGTTATGGCGTCTCGCATGACGTCACAGTGTGCAAAACAAACATGTGTTTCGTTGAAGTGTTATCTGTGAAGTCATTAATAACTTCTTGTGTTCTGCACACTATGACGTCACGCGCTCTGATCGGCGTTCATTGTCACGTGGCTAATGGCTGCAATATAACACTTTTATTTCTCAAAAATATCAATTAATATTTAATATTTTAGTTAAAACAATTTATTTTTGTCATATTTAGATCGTAATCTACGATATATATTAAAATCAGCCTATACTTTTCATACTGTCAACTACCAAATTGTAAACTCCAAGTTTGTAATCATATAGATACTACTATAGAAAATATTAAAACCTTTAGACTAGAGCCATATGTTCCAGCTCTAAAACTCTTAATTTCAAAATAAATAGCAACACAGTTGAATTATTTAGTGTTTTATTATTCTAGAATTCTAGACCAAGCACATACAAAAAGTTATAATATTCTCCTAATGTTAGTTGGAACAATGCACATATTAGATCAAGAAACCTGTCCTTTTTTTTTTTTTTTTTTTTTTTTTTTTTTTTACATAGGGAAATGCGTTGCCGCACCGTCAGCCGCGCGGGGGATCATGCGCGGCCGGTGTGTGGGGCTCCCCGACGCCGGTTCAATACGACCGGCTGCCGGTATACCCACTAAAACCCCATGGGAGCCTTCCTTCCGCCTAGCGCCGGGGTCGCGGTACATGCGTGAGCTTAACCCGCAACCCCGGCAGCGGCCGGCCGCCTCGTAAACAGAGGCGGCCTCTCCTGTGTGCGGGCCGGGGGAGATGGTGGTCCCCGGCCCTGAGAGGGACGCGCGGCTACCTCTCGCGCCCTCTCGCGGCATTAGTGCGGGCGGAGGTCTATGTTGATCCCCCAGACCTCGACGCCCGCTGCCGCCGGGAGGGGGAGGCTGCAAGGAATACTCCTGCGCCATCACCCCTCCCTTTCCTTCCTCCTCCCCCCGCCGCCTCGCGCACTCAGCAGCGTCAGCGGCGGGGGGGAGTGTCTTCGCGATGCGGGGGGGAGGGGGAGGCTGCGGAGGATTTCTCCTGCGCCATCACCCCTCCCTCTCCTTTCTCCTCCTCCGCCGCCTCGCGCTCGTAGCAGCGTCAGCGGCGGGGGGGGGCTTCGCGGTGGGGGGAGGGGGAGGCTGCGAAGGATTGCTCCTGCGCCAACACCCCTCCCCCCTCTTCTTCCACCCCACCCCCCCCCCACCGCCTCGCGCAATCGGCAGCGTCAGCGGCGGGGGGGGCCTCGCGATAGGAGGGAGGGGGAGGCCGCGAAGGATTTCTCCTGCGCCATCACCCCTCCCTCTCCTTTCTCCCCCTCCGCCGCCTCGCGCTCTAGGCAGCGTCAGCGGCGGGGGGGGGGGCTTCGCGATGGGGGGAGGGGGAGGCTGCGAAGGATTGCTCCTGCGCCAACACCCCTCCCCCCTCTCCTTCCTCCCCTTTTCCCGTCGCCTCGCGCACACAGCAGCGTTGGCAGACGGGGTCGGGGAGGATAGGTCGCCTGTCAGGAGGGCGGTGGTGGGGTGGACATCACCACCGCCGTCCTTGACAGCCAGCGGAGAACACCTCGACGCTGGCGGTCGCATCGGAAAGGAGGGGTATTTGGGGAGGAGGTTTGGTAAGGAAGGGCAGGCATTGGGATTTGGAGGCGGAAAGGTGGGACACCACTATCACGGAGTGAAAAGGGGAATGTGACAGTGGCCGCTCGGGGCCCCGGGGACGCATCCCCTTGTGCCGCTACCTGGACGGGGGGGAGAAGTCCAGGGCGGCACCCCCTGGGGGAAAGAAACCTGTCCTAGCCACATGTCCTGTGACAGGTGTAAACCCAAATAATAGGAATGAGTTGCAACCACTTTAGCAATGAGGTCACTATTTTTTATATATTATTTTTAATAAATTATTAAATAACGTATTATTACCTTCTGGAGCCTCTGAATCATTACTATAATCATCATCTTCATTAAATTCACTAACATCATCCATTTCTTCTAAACCTTCACCAATTTCTTCAACACTAAATTCATCATCCATTTTACTATCCAAATCACTACCTTCTTCACTTGAATCAACATCAGTATTTTCTTCTTCACTTTTCTTTTTGTGTTTCTTTACATTCTCATCTATTAACTCTTTACCAGTGACAACTGCTAAGTCTTCTTCAAAATCAGAATCTCCTCCCACTTCTGCTAAATGCTTCTCTGCTGCAACTATCTGCTCCGTCGTTGATCTGTCACATACTTCTAGAAGATCTGAATTTTTAAATAGGACACATTATTGTGGCTCATACCAAGGAATATTTGGCAATTTAATGCCATTGTTGTTTATGCTTATATGAAGGACAGCATAGCTCATGTGCAAAAGAGATGTAAAGATTAAGAAAATAAATTAGAGGTAGATTAAGGAATGTATGAGTAGATTTCCAAAAGAAGTGGGAGTACAAAGAAGAGAAAACGAAAAAATTCTATTTATTTATACCATCAGAAAGCAGCAAAAAATAGAAACATTGCCTAAAATTAAAATGTACAAAAAAGGATACAATCCAACCCATCATCAGCAAAATAGTTATTTTTATTCTTAGACTTGTTTAAACCAAGTTTTTTCTCCAGTTTCTTAATAATTTTATCTTCATCATCATTGGCTTTGAGAAGGAGCTGCTTTCTTTGATCTTCCATTTGGTTTTTAAGTTTGTTTGCTTCTTTCATTTCCTTTTGACGCTCTTTACTTATTATATCTTGGACTGGTATCTGATGTTTCTTAAACTTTGTCTAATAAAGAAATACATAAAGGTTTTTATCATTATTTATTTGTAGTGTATTTATTTATAAAGTTTCAGATATTAATTTTAAAGCTAATTAAAGAAACTAAACTGAGTGATAAATATTGTATTGTGGTCAAAGCATTCACTTTGAAGCCCGGGATCTACTTCTTAGTTCATCTTCTCCTCTTTCTTTAGTTTTAAATTATTTAGTAAAGTGAAAACTTATGAAAAGTTCTACATTAAAATTTAATATGTTAAAAAATGTATGGTTACTGAGTGGCTAAGGCACACATCTCACTCCAGTGATTACGGCTGGAATCCTAGCTGTGCTTGTTGTTACAATTATCATGTGCTAAAGCTCAAACTATGCATTGTAGGAAAAGTTGGATGTTCAAGATTACTGATATGTCACATATCACCTCCAAATCCACCCCGGGTAAAAGTGGCAGGTATGCTACTTCCTTAAAATGAGAAGGTCTTTCCAAATTAAAATAGGTTTATTTAATTTCTTTGCCTTCTTTATTAAAAAATAATTGTATACAAATCAAGAGCTTTGTGTGCTACAATGCTGTGAAACTCTTCGGCTGTATCTTACAGAATCTACATTTTCTCTCCACAGCAAAGAGACTCCTAAATCTATATATTAAGGTAGGCAAGTAGTTTTATACACATATAAAAGTAATTGATAAATATTCCAAAATGGAAAAATAATCTTTTCTCATTAATAAATGCATCAAAATCTCTTGAAATTATAATTTAAAGGAAAATTGAATTTCTACTTTATAGGCGAATTGAAAACAATTCACCTATTAATAGTAATTTTTTTAATATTATAATTTTAAGAGTTTTTGATTAATGAGAAGAGATTATTTTTCTTCAATTTTATTTTCAATAAACTGTAGTCTATTGAGATGTAGAACATTGATTGGCTTAATATTTAGTGTGTTGAGTGAAATATGATGGCTCAATTAAACTTATAATAGAAACTACTACTACTAACTTCATTTGGCGTTTTTCAAAGACCTATAATTTGGTTAAGCCTGTTTACATTAATATCGCATGCACCATGCACATTGTGCCTATTTGCTGGAAGATCTTTCTGAATCTTGAATATTCATGAATAATGAATACTTGACACTACACTTCCAAATAATTTAACGCACTATTAAAAAGGAGAGTATTTCTGTATACTGCATATTATAACATTAATTAAATATTAATAAAAATGGTTAAATTGTACCTTTACTTCAACTTCCTTAATAATAATGTTGGCAGGGCTCTTAACATACTTTCCAGGCACGTATTTAGAGTCAGGTGGACTGTTTTTCTTTTTTAAATAATATTCCTGCCGATGTACTTTTTTTTGCTGCCTTTTTTGTTTACGAAGTACTTTTCTTGTATTGTCAAATTTAGTATGGGAGGCATTTTTGGCTTTTTTCATTTTGCTTTAAAAGTAACGTAAAACTTACAATAAAACAAGATATAATATCAAGTCTCGTAGATAAAACCGAAGATATAATATATACATTTAAAACATATTATTAGAGGTTATAATTATATTTCCACTCAACTTTTTTTTTATGACGTTTTGGACTACAGTTCAGAATTTGTTGTTGACTTTTTAATAATTAGCAAAATTCCAATATTTTACTTAATATAGCCCGATTGTACAACTCCAGTGAAATTATAAATATTATCCTTGGAAATACCAGAAGTAAAGGACTGACGCACTTTTGTCCTGTTATAAACTTATTTTTATTTAAATTTTACAGGAATTGAATAATTATATTTCGAAGAAAAGTTTTAAAAATACAGTGTGAACATAAAATATAAATTAAATTATTCAAAATTCTTGATTATATTTTGATGATAACAATACACGTCGATATTTCAGTGAAAAGGTGCAATATTATGCGTTAATGTATGGTTATTGTGCATTAAACCAACTCTCATAAAGAACGAGAGTTGGTATAGTCTGGCCAACGAAAGTTGACCCTGGAAAATGGTGGCAAATTTAAATAATATACGTATGGCAACATCAACATTATTAGGATTAACCTATTTTGATACTTGGTAGTTACTTAATTATTTATGTGTGACAATAGATACATCGTACTCGTTTCTAACGATAATATTATAAATACTGAAGTTTGTGAGAGGTTTTTGTTACTCATTCACGCCAAAAGTACTGAACGGATTTTTATAAAATTTGGAAAACTTGTTATTACTAACCCTTATATCTCGAATCTAGAATGACCTACAATAGAATATAGACTATCTACTTTTAATTTCGGTAGATAGCAGGAAATCAGTAGTAATTACATTTTTTGAAAAATAAAAATCAGATTTCGTCAAGGCCCCCTAGTCTCGACCCGAAAGCCACATACGTTCCCACTACCAATGGACACATATTTGCAACATTTCAGGGCCTCCTGGTGTGCAGCAGCAGCCCCGGCTGTCAAAGTTGTGTCCGGAAGATGGGACTCCGCCAAAGTATCAACACAGGCAAATCCACTCACAACCAAACGAAAACCGTCATCTTGTTTGTCAAAATTAACGTTGACATTCGTATTAGAGTTGCCATGTAAAAAGTTTGCAAATAATTCCAGGTTCAACTTTCGATAGCCAGACCATATAATTAAAAGCAGCATTGGAGATAACCGTCCCTATTTCTACAACTGCACACTTAAGGTCATTTAATTAAAAGGCAATTGTGAATTGCGACTCTCAGCCACGGCGTATTCGATAGTTGTTTGTAAAATATAGCATGTTTTGTATTGACAGCTAAAAATGCTTCGTAGTCCTAAAAATATCTGTGTCTATGGTTCATAGTTTCCCTGTCCCTAAGGCTAAACTTTTAAAACGTTAAAAAAGTTTGTCTCTGAATTGGCAAAAAGCATGATGGTAGTAAATTGATCGCAACATTGAAAAATATTGAATAATAGTCGAAAAATAAAGAGCACTTGTATTTTGGCCATTGTTTCTTTATTCTACGTCAGTTCTAACTTCATTAGCGACCAGGCATGATGGTGGAAGGTTCAGCTTTTACGCGGAGTGATGTGTTCCAAATGGCTATTCGAGTAGCCTTCGTCTCTGCAGTGACTTATTTCTCTATAAAGTGGCTAGTGAACCAAATAGATCCCACTTCAAAGAGCCGGAAGAAGGCAGAAGAACGAGCCCGTGAGCAGTTACGCAAGTAAGTATCGATCGTGTTTGTGGTTATACTTTCATCAGTTTCTGTTTTTGAAATTAATGTGGCCTTTGTTCAGCTTCTATGACTATTCTGTGAGTACTAATGCATATTACTGCGTTAGGTAAATGTATAGCTTTCCAGTATTCGAATTTTATGTAGCGGGGTGGTGAAATGGGGAGGGGGAGAGGCATACTTACCTTTACTACAACCCCTATGGGCCGGCGGTCTTGAAATAAACTTTTTTTAATAAACATAACCTCACTTATTTTCGCTGATTTTTTTCGCTAATTTTGCACTTCTATCATAGGTCTGAAATCGAAAAATCCTTTCAAAGTTCCAAAAAAGCCAGTAATCAACATAAAAACAGCCAAAATAACCCAAAAACCAGCTTAATTGGAGAAAAATGAAGAAAAAACACAATAGAGCACATTTGTATACAATACAAGGGTAACCATTCAAAATGGCGACCAATAAAGACGATATTTTTTTTTACGTAATCGCATTAATTTATATTTAACCAATATTTAAAAAAAAATCAGCAGTGTATTGAAATTGAAATAAAATCGATATCATTAATATATTGATTCATTATCATATTAAAAGCCAACTTGCTAGTCGTCCACTAAATTGATAAATAAAACAAATGTTTCATATGAGACTTTCAAGGTGTCGTAACTCTCTGTATGTACAAAAAAAGATAAATGGTTACCACTCGGTTCTGGCACTCGCCGGCCGCTGCCGCGGCACGCTCGCTTCGCTCGCTCGGCTCGTGCGCTTTGGTCTAAATATCACCTAACATAACTGACTGTTTGTGTATAAAATAAATAGTAAATGGTTACCAGTCGGTTCTGGCACTCGCCGGCCGCTGCCGCGGCACGCTCGCTTCGCTCGCTCGGCTCGTGCGCTTTGGTCTAAATATCACCTAACATAACCGACTGTTTGTGTATAAAATAAATAGTAAATGGTTACCAGTCGGTTCCGGCACTCGCCGGCCGCTGCCGCGGCACACTGACTACGCTTCCTCGGCTCTTTAAATAGAACATGGTGTCTATATAAATTAAGTAACTTTATAAATGTATTTTATGGAAAACTAAACAAAAGTCTAAAAGAAAGCCAGTAGTCAACGTAAAAAGAATCAAAATTATTATAAAACGCAGCACAAGTCGTAGAAAAATAAAAAGTTAACAGAAGAAAACACATTCACTCAACTACTAGAGAAAAGGAATAAAATGGCAGCAATAAAGGTGGTAAAAAAACAATATTTTTTTTTCATAGAAATATTTATCGATTTCCGAAAATTATTAAATAATTCTAAATCGTGAGCTACATGATTTCGAATTTCTTAATTACAAATCGATAAGTATTAATGACATATCGATTAATTTATTTTTATCATCACACCTTGTTAGCCAAGCCATTAAAAACAAAAGTGACAGTAAAAACTGTCACTTTTTAATCAGTCGATTATTATACATGTCTATTACCTACTCTAGCATTTATTTGTATTTATGCGTCAATTAAATTTGAAAGTTTATTTCTACATTAAAAACAGTTTTAGTGTTATAAAAAGTTCTGGCGGTTATATGTTATTCATGAGTACATTCATAAACAATTCGTGAGTACATTCATAAACTCAAATCACGGTTTTTTATTATCAAAAGTGGCACAATTTTACAACATAAATAAGTGAGTTTATGATTATAAACGAAAAAAAATTTAAACCCTCCGGACCTTAGGGGTTCTCGTAGGGGTGAGTATACCTCCCCCTATTCACTTCGCCCACCAACAACTTAACATTTGTGTACCAGATTGTTAAGTCGCAGCCCTGCGTTACTTTTGTAGTATTTTAAATTTATTTTTGAATGATAATGATAATCAAGTTTCTTTTTAGTCAGCATAAATTTTTATCATGTTTGTAAATCGGGTCTCAGTTTCAACTCTTACTGTTGTGGTACTGTTGTACCCCTCAAACTTAAAACAACTTTATTAATAATTTCAAAATATTGTTGCCAACTTTCAAAGTTCAATTAGCTGGGTACTGACAGACTTGAATATTAGAGTAAAAATAGTGTAAAACTAGAAATGAAATAATTGCTGTTTAAGTGCACTGTTCCATTATCAGCTTTGGTGTAGTTATAGGGTGCATTTATTTATTATTTGAGATATTAAGTGAATTTTGAGTGGCTATAAAAAAGCCACAAAGGCTAAGGTTGGAGCGAAGTGGAAATTAGCCTGTCCTATATTAAAAAAGTTTGTTCTGTTCATAATAAATACACGGCCTAATAACTATACTCCACCCCCATTATACAACTCTGGGTGTGCCAGTTAGTATGGATATTTTGAAAACTACCTTAAAGTCCACACTTACCATTACCTATTGCTCTTAATAACATAGAGGTGAGTGCTGTATAAAAGCTTTCATATGCAAAATCAAGTATTGTGTAGCCTTCTAATTTGAATTTTAAACACTGTATTGTTTGACAAGTCTATCCTTTATTGTAAATAGGATTTAAAATATTTTCTTAATACTGTTTCAAAATATCCTAATGCTTGCAATTTTGGGTGTTATAGTGTAAGAAGAGTAATGTTGATACCATTACTCTTCTTATAATCTATATATTAATAATTATGTAGAGGGTATTTTTATAATCATTTTTAAGTGTATTGCATAATTGGTGGAGTGTTATATTTGCTATAGTTAAACTCTATTAAAAAAATATATTATATAACAGACACTTAAAATTTAATAAATAAAATGTTTATTACTCGAGTTGATACTAATAGCTACAACAGTACTTAACATCCTGTCACTGTGTTGAAATATGCATACAGGTTAGATATTCAAATGTAAAATTTTAAGGCCCGCTTGCATAACAATCACCTTTAAATAAAATTTGTTAATCATATTAAACTGCCTAAATATGTTTTATACAAAACATATTGACAGTTGTTTAAACAAGACTCTAATTGTATTTAAGGGTGTTAAATATGTTTTGTGTTTCTTAAATAAACAAATTTAAGTGACCTTATGCAAGTTGTACTAATTTTTGTAGAATTTTTACTATTAATAAGCATCTGCCTTTGGAATAGCTTAATTTGTTAAAAATTTAATGTTACTGTTGCCCCAGTAGTCATGGTAACTAAAGATAACTAAATTGTGTTTTACTAACAAATTTACATTATATATTACAATAAAGTGATCCTTTTTTAAAATGACCTTTTTTTATGCTTTTACTAATGCTACACTTGGGATAATTGCTTAGTGTTGGTGACTGTGTTACACAGAATCAAGAGTTTATTGTGTTATTTGAGCTGCAGTGTTAATGATGTTAAACATTGACAGATAACTCATGTATATATATCATTTGTATGCAACTCCACACCTAGTTAATATTCACACACACATATATATATATATATATATATATATGTGAATTTGTTTGTTTCATTCCCACCTCATGGCCCATCACTGAGTTAATTTTTTGGTATACAGTGTACCTACTTTGGATTCTAGGGACTGAGTCCTGGAGTATACCACTTTTAAATAATGATGTGCCAAAATACCTTAATAATTACTTTTTGATACTTTCTTTTACAAGTTTTCAATTGCAATTTTAATTTTATATGGAAATGTATTTCTGAAATAAAGGAATTATTACTACTAATACTAGGATATAACTGGTCTTTGCCACGCTTGACTTGCAGTGCCCGCGGGATCCCGGGAAAAAAGTAGCACAGAGTTTAAATCTAAGAAATAGTTGTAGATCAGCGAAAATCACATTAAAATCAGCTCCGTAGTGTTGGCGTGAATCCCAAGCAAATGGAAGAGAATTCTAAAAAAAACTTATGAAGTGAAATTCGCAAGTGTATGATGGTGGTGTGCAAATTAAATAAATATATAAATATCACACAATACATATACCTAAAATGAATAAAAATAAAATATAGAATAAACAATAACACATTAATATTATACTATATATACTAATATACATCATTAATATGTGTACAGCAACAGCAATAGCTATACAACATTAATATACTAATAAATACATGTATATGTAGTTTGGTATTAATTAATGAATATCATGAATTACAATTTTTTTATTACTACACATTACAATTTTTGCTGAAGTGTAAGTGTCACTAGCTGTCATATATAGTTTAAACATTGTGTGTCCTGGTACATAATTCTCAATTATAGTGTATAAACTCAAACTAAATATAAGCAAAAAACTGTAACAGTAATCAAGTTGTAAAAAGGGTAAGGACCTCAAGTCGGTAGTATTGTTATTTAAAAAATAACTCAATAATTTCGTCTCAACATCTTCATCTCTTAGACCCTCATAAACAGTGATTTGCCTTATATTAGTCCGATCTTGATTTAATTTCCAACTTCATTCTATATGTGGCTGTCTGCATGTTTTACTAATACTTTCAATAATGTTAATTTATTGCAAATTGTATTATTAAAAATAAATAGCCACTATATAGAGTGTGCATGTGTTAAGGGTGTCTTGCAGAGCCGGCCTAGGGAGCAAGCATTCACTGGCATTGGACAAGCTGACGGACCACGAGATGATCATTGCATCGCAGCTGGTTGTCCCTGATGAGATAAATGTAAGTTAGTTATTATATTCCTATATCTATACATATAATAAAACTGTAGAGGACGAATTTCCTTACAATGAATAAAGATGCTAAAAACCGAGTCAGGGGGATGTAAGGAGTGAAATAGAACTAATTTAGATTTTTTCAAATTTTTCGTTTCTTCTGTTTGTCTGTTTGTGCGGGCTATTCTCTGAAATGACTTGGCCGATTTAAATGAAATTTTGTATGGTCTCTTATATTCCTGGTCAACATAAATAGGATGAATAGAACCTTTGCACGCAGACGAAGTCACAGGCAGAAACTAGTATATTATCAGCTTGTAGATATTTTATGCTTGGTGTTTCTTTTATGGATATAGTCAGAAATGAGAATATATCTAAAGTGAACCTAGATAATAGACACAGCTCGTAAAACTAGCAATAGGCTTGTCATGTCTGTGGCAGGGGGCAATGACTGACAGGTCTAATGAGCTCTGGAATAGACTGCATTTTCGATAAATATAGAGCAGGGCACCAGGGCTGGATGAGGAATGTAGAGGACTGGGATATGTGGTGCAAAGTTAGGGCAAATACATCCAGAAGTGGACTTGATTCCCTAAAGGAAAATAACTTGTTTAAAAAAAAAGATTTTTAAATATAAGCTTTCGAGATCCTGAATGTAGCCGAAGAGTGCTAGCCAAGAAGTGAAACGAGCCCAAACACGATGGGTCTATCTTGTTTAGTACAGGAGTTCCTATGACCACCTTCCAACTCCATCATCAGATCAGCTTCATGGCACCATATTATTGCATTGTCACGCGATATACATATGCCTGCAAGATTTCAGATCAGTCGGAAACCGGGAAGTTGGTCAAATTTAACTTGCAAGATTCCACCCGAACTTAAATACATAGGTACATCCATTGCAAGTAAAATAAAAGCTTGTATGACACATACCATTTATTTATTTGTTATTAGTTGCATAAAAAGAAAGAAATTTATTTAGCACAATCACAAACAAACTTACTTAAATCAACAACTAAATATAAGCAACAAATAGAATTGAATAAAAATATAAAGAAAATGCCATTGATCAAAATAGTATCGGAAGCCAAGAAACTCTCATATTCTTAGCAATAAACAATAAGTCATTGTCTTTTTGCAATGTTGTTTATTACTTTACTATGCATGCGCAATAACATGAGAGCTGATCGAAATGACGTATCTATTAACTGTTAGTATGGCGTGACAATAAAAGTAAAACGATAATTTATCATAGGAAAATTCCAGAAGACTCTCTCTATTTTTTTTCCGCCATGGCTTCCGCGGGTATATCGTTGAGCCAACGACAAACATTGGCTTGGAGAACCCTTTTAAACTATTAAAAAAAGACAGACGGGTTTTACCTTTACGATAGTATTAAAACGAGGAAATTTTTTTCTAATTAATTAATCTACAAAAAAAAAACGGTAATAATTTGGAAAAGGAGAGGTCCAGAGAAGGAACTGGAAGGAATGATGATAAATATTACATATTCTTATTCATCTATATGTTAAATATTCCGTGTCACAGAGTTTAACCGCGAGAGTTCATCGCGAGAGTTATTTGCTATGGTCTGGGTGTCTGGAATCGGCCTCAGAGTAGTTCGTTCTATATCACAAGCGTAACTTGCTTAATTTGGGGATATACAATATGTGTTTGTCTACCGATTGTTGATTGATTGATTAATATAAATTTTTATATATAAAAAATATTTTTTGTGACTTATGTTATTTAGGATACCTTGTCTGAATAGTTTTAAATTTGCATTTTAGGTGAACTGGAAAGATATAGCAGGACTGGATCATTTGATTCAAGAACTGCGTGAGACTGTCATCTTGCCCATTCAGAAACGAGACTTATTCGCCGATAGTCGATTAACACAACCCCCAAAAGGTGTCTTGCTGCATGGACCTCCAGGTAAAAGAAATGACACAAACATACATAACTGATGTACAAACGTTGACTGATAATTCACTCCTTTAGCACTGTTTTTGCCAGTGATTCTTTTAACTGAAATAAATTGAATGATGTTTATATTGTGGAATATTTTTGCTGACACAATGTTTTGTTTAGGGTTCAGAAAAATCGACTTAATTCGTGGTAGACCATAGACTATAAGTCGTTTAGAAACATGTATGTAACAATCCCGTTGATACCTGTGTAGCAGCCAGAAGTCTACTTCACAAGTTACAAGTCACTTAACCTAGAGGTTATGTGACTTGATATTTCAGATGGCAGAGTGTAGTATTCACTGTAGAGTGCTGAATTGAACTGATTTATTTTGGAAATGGTTATCTTAAGTACTAATATTAACAAGTCGTACAGCTAGTACAATATATAGGACAATGTGTGAGCGGGACGGATGATGTGCGAGCGAGATAAAGAAACTATTAACATGTTCGCTTCCGTTTCGCTTCCCCTTATACACTGATTTTTTCTCTGGCAAATAATTATTCAGTTTCATTACAATTTCTATACTAGTGTACACTGGCATATAGAGTATTTTTTACGTTCTAGTGTGCCTGTTTGGTACTAAGCCCAGCTATGCAGGGCCGTACCACTACGTATAGTAGACATGATTTCACTGATACCCCCTTAAACAGTGGCCTTCTAACACGGAATTATGGGAGCAAAGTTAATGCATAGGGATGTCTCCATGCTGGCATATAGAGTATTTATGCCAAGCACAATAACACCAGTAGTTTAAAAATAAATAAACGTAACTTGTATAGAACTTGCATATTCGATACGCAGCATCAAGGTGCTGGAATAATATTCCACCACCCATTAGAAATCTGCAACATCTCAATGGGTTTAGAACTAAATTAAAGATATTTTTAAAAGAGCACCAACGTTCGCAACAAGATCTAAAACATGACACAAGTGATATTTAATTTAATTATTATGTCGATTATTTTATTTAATTTTTGCAATACTCGTATATACAACACTTATATATTTATTCACGATTATTTATATCTCTATTTTTTGGATATACTATGTATGATGTGTGTATTTATGTGTATATATGTATGTGTATATTATGCAAGATGCGATGCTTTTCAATGATGTAATGTCTGCCGTGACAGTACCTTATGGGCTCAGCGGAAGATCAGCGCTGGTTTTAATAGACCAGCATTATGCTGGGTCTGATGCTGCTTTCAGGACAAGATTATGTTGTTAGTTTTAATTATTTTTTGTAAACAATTGTAACTACACTACACCAATGTAATTTGGCCTGAATAAAATTATTTTCTTTCTTTAGGCAACTTGATGGAAATGACGATCTTATAAGGGTTTGATTTTAGATAAAATATCTATGGATCCTAAAAGAATCCCATATTAAACGCCACTGTAGAAGCCGCCCGAGCGTGTAGAACAATATCCACTTGGCCAATTGCATAATTTATGTTGGGTTTTGAATAAATTAAACCTGGTGATGATTCATGCACTATCTAGAACTAGTGGGATATGGTTGGTAAAAATTTACGGTAATTTAATAATATTTTGTTAATTTCTCAGGATGTGGCAAGACCCTAATAGCCAAAGCGACAGCGAAGGAGGCGAACATGAGCTTCATCAACTTGGACGTCTCCCTACTTACTGACAAGTGGTATGGAGAGACGCAGAAGCTGGCGGCGGCTGTGTTCAGTTTAGCTGTTAAGTTGCAACCCTGTATAGTATTTATTGGTAAGTTTACAATACCACTGGAGCTTTTTAACACATTGCTTATGTGAATTTTAGATCTATATCTTACTAAACTTATTTATTATCCTAGTTTCAAATCCATGTTGCGGTTGCAACCTGATTTCCATTTCCCAAGTTTCCTTCTCCACTCCATGCAGACTTATTAATCCTTTATCCTGACACTTATACACTTGGGATAATGTTGCCATGTATCACGCGCGTGTAGCCAAGTGTTTAATGCGTTATTTATTTAACGTCTTATTAATAAACGTAGATTAATTATAGTAATAGTGTTAACCAATTTCTGTATTAATAAACACAAAGTAAAGTTGGAGAGATTTCTTTTTATTCGTTTTTATATATTGGAGTGGATTTAGTTATTTCTAATTAATTGATCGTGTAGCGTAATGGCCTCATTTATGAGAGTGTAAATTTGAATGCTTCTTTATGGTTACTAAAGAAGAGTTCAAAACTCTCTACAATGCCGTAAGTGTTTTAACATTATTAAATGTTGAAATTAATTCACATAAATTGATTATGGTGATCTATAACAAATTTTATTTTTGACCTTATTTTTAAGTTTGTCCTCTTACTGATAGAAGTTAGGGCTTATTTAAAAAAAATAATTAAAAATTAGAAAGATATAACACTTTTTTTAAGCAATGTCTCAACTCATTACATTTCTTTGACATAAAAGAACACACACTAGATCAGGGCGCGAATTTACAAAGGCTATACTATTTGAGTCACGAGTGATACTCTAATAGACGAGCTTTTGTTTGACAAAAACTTGAAGAAACCCTAACTTATTCTAGTACAGAAATTAATCGAAATCGCGTAGACTTAAGATAAATTCATTCTATCATTGCAGCAACAAATGCTATTCAATTTGATATTGATATTTACCGATCGTTAGTTTCATTATAAGGTGGATAGTTACATGGAATTTGTTAATTCTCTTTTGGGATGCACTTTCTCGTGAGATCAGGATGTTGACCAATCGCTACTCATTTAAGTGCAGAGTACGTAAGCTCTATTTTGACCTCTCGGCAGAATAAATATAGTTTTCTCTCACATTATTTATTTTATGTATGTATACTGTAAGTATTATTTATGTATATATATAAGTATATATCTATGTATGTATATGTGTGTGTATGTATATATCCTTATGACATCACCTCACCCATTTCAGTAATTTTTTTTACTGAGATAGATTAGGTATTGTCGAGTAATATGCATAAACAAAAGCTCATCTATTAGAGTCTAGCCTTTGTAGATTCGCGACCAGGGCTGGTAGCCATCCAGACAGGCAAAACCATACCACCTGGCCGTGGGGTGTTTTGTCTCGTCTCACGACGCCTTTGTCCCATTAAACATTTGTTTCGACTTTATTAATGTCGCAGACGAGATCGAGTCGTTCCTGCGCACGCGCACGCAGCACGACCACGAGGCGACGGCCATGATGAAGACGCAGTTCATGTCCTTGTGGGACGGGCTCATCACCGACCCCACTTGCACGGTCATCATTATGGGTGAGGTGCATTTTTTTAAATAAATTGATACACAATATTATCTTGAAAGAAAAATATTTAATTCAAGACAAAAACTGTTATGTAATAGAAAAAGAAACAAAATAAGTCCTAAATTGGACCCAGTCTCGGCATAAAGATAGCCAACAAGGACTAGCGCTGTTCTTCCGTCTGGGACCATAAAGTGAAGTCACGGGTATTGGGAGTATCGACACTGTCTATATACTAAAGTTAAACACAGACGTTTGTGTTATGGTCATAAAGACAACTCTATGGCCAAACCCAGATATTCAGTGGCTGAACCAACATCATAGAAATCTCACATCCGGTTCGGTCATGTATAACGGACGGGAGAAGATTATAGTGTGAGGAAAGCATCGCTGGAAAGACAGAATGAAGGCTGACCTGTGTGAGCTTCGGGCTGCTAATAGAGTAGTTGACAGCCATATCAACTGAGATATTTTTTAACTTGATAGAAGATATATATCACCGTCAATTTGTTAATACCGTTAGATTATAATCTATCTCGCAAGATTGTAAACTGTAACATACTTACAATTCGACGCATTAGTATTCGTTAGATTATGATCTTCCGGCGTCAAATCGTCGAAATGCGAAATCTTATGCGATGGAATGTACCTCGCGCGCTGATTGTTGGTTCTGGGTCCATTTTGACGGGACTTTTATTGGCAGGTAGCTGATGTAATGAGGAGGAACTTAGGCTACTTATAGAATATCACTATATATATATATATATATGTATATATTGTGACTTTGCTTTTTTGATAAATAATAATAAAATAAATGTATGTGTTGTAAGGTGCGACGAATCGGCCCCAGGACCTGGACAAGGCGATCCAGCGGCGCATGCCGGCCACCTTCCACGTGCCGATGCCCAGCGACGCGCAGCGCGAGCGCATCCTGCAGCTCATCCTGCAGAACGAACCAGTCGCGGCCGATGTTAGTCGCTCTCTTTCTCTCTTCGGTGTTCGCTCTTTGAATTGATTCTCACGTTTTTGAGTGTCATTCAAAAGCGTTGCTTTTTGAAGTGAAACTTCCATATAGACGGGGGTAATTTTTTTCTGTCACGAGAAAGCGTCACTGCCGCGTGGAGGGGCAGCATAATTTTCGAGTAGACTATGGATAATATTTTCTTAAGTTTTCGCGACTTGTATACATAACAAAACTAAGTGTCTGCGTGCAACGGAACACAAACCAACTTGACTGATAATTTCTTTTATTTTTCCTTCCACCCATTTTAATATTATATAAAAAATTTAAAGCTATGCATGTTTGCTGAAGCGTTTCTTGCGCCGCTTGTTCTCTTCAAGCCATAGCATGATGCGAAGCCATAACATGGTAAATTCGATTAAGCTCCCGTATAGTAAATAATAACTATAAACAAAATTGAAACTAAATAATTAAAATGAATAAATTGGCGGTAGGCTAAATAAAATAACAATACTCGTTGGTCAAATGTCATCTTTGTCGTCGGTGACCACGGCCACTGAAAAGCGGCCGAAACATCTGAATAACCAAAGTCAAATAAATTACCGCGCTTAAAACCGTTAAAAGGTAGTTTTATTATTAGCCTCTTAACTAACTGCACTGAAAATCAGCGTTGTGTCGGATATAATTCCGGCATAGCACTATGCCGAGTGCAAACTTTGTTCGCTGAAAATGCGGCATACTTTCAAAATATGCTCTTTATGACAATATATAGGGAATGTAATAACGTCGCCATTTTTGCAAATAAAGTTTCTTTCTTTCTTTCCTTTCTAACTAATTTATATTATTATTCACAGATTGATTATAAAAGGCTAGCCTTGGCCACGGAAGGCTTCTCGGGGTCTGACCTCCACGAGTTGTGTCGGCAGGCCGCCGTATACAGGGTCAGGGACCTCGCAAGGGAGGAGATGGCCAGGGAGCTCAACGAGGTAATCAGTTTTATTATTATTTTATTTATTATTTGTAAAGTTCTATTAATAGCCCACGCTCTTCTAAATTTTGCAAAAATCCAGTGCACAATTTCGAAGTATTTAATTTTCTAGAGCTTTACAATCTACTTATATACTATGAATGAATGAGCGAGCTACTTATACCTACATATTACACACACACACACATATATATATATATATATATATTAGGGTGGTCGTTAAAAATTAAATTTCTTGCGACGCCCCCTAAAAAGCTTCCTTTTAATGAAAAAACACTGGGATTTTTCAAGTCAAGACAACACGTGCCTCAAGACGATTCAAGTTAAAACTAAAAATATAAGAGAAATTGAAAGATAAGCTTGAATCATGAAGAATTTTAAACTTTTTCTGAAACTATAATTTGAAATTCATCACTGAGCATGATAATACGGAAGGTATTTCAATGTTAAAACTTTTCCAATGTTAAAATAATTATTACTTCTAAGTGTGAAGAAGTTTCCTGAAAAAACATGATATTACCCAAAAATTAACTTGAATCGTCTTGAGGCACGTGTTGTCTTGACTTGAAAAATCCCAGTGTTTTTTCATTAAAAGGAAGCTTTTTAGGGGGCGTCGCAAGAAATTTAATTTTTAACGACCACCCTAATATATAATTGGATGCTATAATTGGATGGATGTATAACGCACAATATTATTTGTTTACATTTTAATTGCTTCTAAAATTGATAATTTAATTTGGTTTGATGTCTTAAATGTTTCTATAACTAAAAGATCGTTCTAACCTAATAAAAGTTATGAATATTGTGATTTAATAAACGACCAATGAGAGCAGAGCATGTCTTGAGCGGGGTCAAGGACGCCCTCTATACTTTGAGTAGTATCTACTTGGGTAGACTGAGGAGTTTTTGTGGTACATTTGGTTGATGGCAGCAGGACGAGTTGGACCATTGAGAATTTAAAGAAAGTGTTTTAAGTTTTTGTCAATTCTCTTTTGGGGGCACGCTAATTTTCAAAAGTATTATCTATAATTTTGTGTCTCTGTGGAGTAGAGGACTCCAAAAAACTTCCCGGTCTCCGATTGAACTGTAATTTCGCACACATAAGTATATCGCGTGACAATGCATAATGGTATCATGGAGCTGATCTGATGATGGAGTCGGAAGGTGGCCATAGGAACTCCTGTACTGAACGAGATAGACCCATCGTGTTTGGGCTCTCTTTACTTGTCTTGGCTAGCACTCTGCTGCTACATGATATCCAGGATCTCAAACTTTTATTTGAAAACTTTTTCAAAAAAACATTGTATTTTCAGACGATGAACACAAAATCAAATTCATCGGATTCGGACGATGAGTTCGTGGATGCGGTCAGACCCATAACGATGGACGACCTCCGTATGTCCCTGAACAAGCTGAAGGAGGCGAAGATACAGTGTGGTACATTAGCACCCAGTATGCGGATAGAGCTCGACTAGAACACCCTGTATACGAAGGTAGATTAGTGATTTTCCTTTGAGTCTGTTAATGTTACCTCAAGTTCTGTAACTTTTGGGAACTGTAGGTTAAAAAAATATAGTGTTCACGTTCGGTTGTTAGAACATATGTATATAGTCAAGGTGAAATCCGTCATTGGGGTAAGTGTCATACACTGCTCATTTTTCAAATACATACATATTATACATGGCCCTGTGGTTAAGTGGTTTAAGTCTTTGATGACTTACCTCGCTGCAATGCAAAGGGTTCGATTCCTGCTATAGTAATGTTGGCGACAGAGAAATTCTTTTCAAATTATGCTTTTCTTCATGTTGACATAGCGACATTGTCTGTAAAAATATTGAAAAATTCTAATATACGTTTTGCTATAAACTGTTTCAAGTTCATTTCCGCCTCGTCCGCTATAGGTAAATTTCGGAAATGAATATTCTTCGTTATTTACCATGGTCTGGGCCCCAGAGTGGTCCGTTGTATATTACCCATAACACAAGCTCGCCCATAACACTTGATTAATTTGGGGATATACAATGTGTGTTTTTGTCTGCTGATTATTTATTTATTTGATGAAGCGGATAGTGTTTGTCAGGATCGTGGCAGGTGGAGGTCCATCGTCTCTACCTACGCCAATGAGAAACAGGAGTGACAATATGTATGTATGTATGGAGTTACCCCGCTGATAGACTTCGCTACCTTGACTATATACAGTAAATTATATTAAAAGCGTACAGAGTAGCCTCTGAAATATATTTCAAGGTTGTTATCGCGGCTTACTCTAGGGGTGGAAGCGATCCAGGCGGAAAAAAACCCTACCATCTGGCTGTGGGTTGTTTTGCAGCCAGGAATTGTATTCTTTCTCCGTTGCTGCAAGGATAGTTTTTTTTTCATAAATTTCATCACTATCGTTTCATATTAATGTATGATGATACTCAAAAAATTCACTTTATGATTGCGCAGCTTTAACCCTGGAAAAGCGGTTAATTTTAAACCACTTCGAAGCCTTAGAGGATTGTGACACGGGTCTTAAACCATTTATTTGATAAATAGTTTAAGTCCCGTGTCACAATCCTATCCTATCCTATCCTATTTAAATTAGGTTAAAGAATGAACATCCATCCTGTTTCATAGTAGTTTTAGATGTTATGACTTCACAAATGTGGTGTGCTTTAAATAACAGGTGTTGCGTTTCTCCGTCATATGATGAATGTGTTAAGCGCTATAGCGAGATAGATATATCGACTTAAGGCGCGTTCCTCTTGTACCTCACAACGCCCACAATGCTCCTTCGGCCGTTCCACATAGCGATCACGGTCATTATGGTCGTGGCGAAAACTTCACTAATGACAACGACCAATGTCAAGAGATGAGTCGAAGTGGGCGTTGACCACAGAACGTTAATTCTTTCTCTATCAATACGTTGATAAAAGTGCGATTTTCAAATCAACCAAAATGACATTTGTGTCCCCAGTCGGGTTAAGGGCTGTTGATGCCAGGTTCCACTTGAGTTTATGATTGTAACGCACGCCATCCAAGTGGAACGGTAAAAATTGCGGTCTGTGGCGTGGTCGTCGCGAGCCTCGTGTGGAACGTAGCCAAAGTCCTATATTGATATTGCAAAATATAGATTATAAATTAGAAATATATTTCGAAAGTGTTATATAATTGTAAAAAGTGTACTTGATTCATGTGCATTAATGTTTGGGAAACTAAAAACTAGCTGAAGAAATATTGTTATAAACGATATTGTCGATAGTAGTGATTGTTACAGACAGTTGTTATCGTTAGAAAAATTACTATAATACGTTTTAACGGTTTTCAGCCTGAATTCATTTAATTTTTTTGAAGACTTTGAAAGTCGTTTGTTTGCTTTTTCAGTGAAACGCATCATTTTTATTTCATAAATTCCTGAATAATAAAGGTTGTCTTATTATATGTTGGATCATTTCAAAAGTTAGTTGGATACTCATTATTAACAGATAAATGATGGATGTTTATATTTATTTTCTACATTAAAATGAAAAATCACGCTAAAACCCTAAAATGTATTATATATGTTTTTAAATAACTGTCTTATTTTAATTATAAATAATATAGACAAATATGCTGTCGAGTATGTTTATATATTATGTACGTTGCGCATTTTTTCGGCTTTTTTTATTGCATTATGGATATATTTGTATTAATTAGTGCGGTGCTGGCTGTGTTGATTAAATTGTTAAGTTTATGCATAAATGACTTGTTATGAGAGCTAGATTGTCTATTTTTATGTAAAATGTTATCGAAACTGCAAAGCATTTAATTCTTGTAATATTAATTGTACATAAGACCCTATAAATATCGATAAATACTTAAAAAAAAAGATTTAATGCGAAACGGTAACTACTTAGAAGAACAAGAAACAATGTTTTGTGGCTACGATATCTTATTTCTAAAAGCTGAGCTTGTGAAGAAAATGCAAAATTAAGTACTTTTCTTATCTGACATTTCAGTTTTTAATTTGTTTTTTTTATTACAATCTGTTATTTGTTTTACATACGAGAAAAACAGCCCTAATGTGGAACAATAATTTTCACCTCACTAACAGATCGAGAAAAATATATAAGTAAACTGCACATGGGTTTTGTCATTAAATATTACAAGTGTTTCATAAAAAATTACAGTTTCGTGAGAATGTTAATATCGTTCTAACTTACATTACATTGAGTGAGTGAGTAGAGATTATAATTACTCACTCAGTGTGAATTGACCTTTTTTTATTGAGTGAGTTTTGACTTGTCATTTGTTTTGTGCAACAAAATATCTTTCCTTGACACGTGTGGGGAATGTACTTGTGTAAATTCATCACTTACAGACGCACATTCTTAAAATGTATTATAATATTATTTTGTATCTTCTCTAGATTATTTAGCGGTACTACCGGCTGAATTTTGTCGAATTTAATAACGGAACAGGCATAATTTTGTCAAACAAAAATAGTATGTGTTACTACCAGTATAGTTACCGTGTGATTAGTAAATTATGATAATGTTTTATTTTCAAGTTTATAGAACAATCTTTCCAAGATATCTTATGAATGGATTTCGAATCTTCTCTTGATTTTATTGCAAGCCCAATTTGGAATACTCACGATTTTCCAAAATGCTGTTCAAAATTTTAAAATACAATATTTATTATACATTCGCGTAATTAAGTATAACTGATCACGACCTTGGCCTTAATCACGACCGACGCGCCATTTTAATACATGTAGTGTTTGCCGCCCGTCGAGTCGCGCTTAGTTGTAGCGGCGACGAGGACGTGGCCGGGCTATAATGCAGGAATTTGCAAAAATACAGACTTTAATATTTCAGTTTTTATTCTTGTCTCTGGCACGGTATTTAAATTTTTGCAAAATATGCTTTCACTATTTCTATTTGACCTTAAAGCAGTTTTATAGTCTATGACAAACTTTATGACCGCGGTTAGTTAGCAACAGATGGTCAGCTAATCCGTAGACATTATTCACATTGAGTTAAAGTAAGTTTGTAGGCTGCTTTACGAAGCTTAAAGAAACTTATAAACTTACTCTTACTAACTCAGTATGAAAAAGTCTATATAAGTTTTGAGTGAATTTCTCCGATTACGTGAAGAGAGTGAGTGAGTTAGTGAGCCTGCTTAGCTATTATTTGTTGTTAATAAGGTGTGTCGTTTTTGTATAATTATCTTATTATACATTAATTACCTTTAATAAACGACATTATTTTCGACGTTTTTTAGTATGAATGTTTTAGTTATTCTATTTTTCCTTACATGATAGTGGATAAATACAAACTATTCTGTTTTTGTTTGACAAAAGTTTTTCACGGCTATATCTTTTTTTAAGTTTTGATGTGTTTTATTTTTTGCATTAGATGCTTCCGGGTGTATTTTTGTGTTGGAGGCTTAGGGAGTTATTCTTCAGACTTAGTTATATTTATTGTGTAAATAAAAGCAATAAATTATATCAGTAGTACGTTTTGTTTTATTATCAAATTAAACCTAAATAAATTAATTACGTATTATCATAAAGATTGTAATTTTCTGATTATTGTTTATTTTTATATTTTACAATGGAACAGGAATACCTACTAAGAATGAAAATTTTGCAATACATTCTAAGTTCATAAACAAGCGGGCGTCAAATTATCCAGGATATTTTAATGTTGATGTTGGCATGAGCGCAAGCAATTTTTCGAAACATTTACCCTGGATCTTTTTCAAAGTATGAGGTATTGTGTTTTTAATAAAGGTAAGTGAAGGGACTAAAAACAGTCTTATCGATATGTCAATAAATCGGATTACATTGGCTACGCAACGATTCCTATTACTCCACCACCCATTCAATATCCATATCGGGAATTATATCATCGTACTTTTAATAGGGTAAGCAATAGTCCATTCAACTGAGATACTTAGTCACAGTTGAATAATATACCAGTTGAGAAACGTAGATTGTTCAACTGTGACTTAGTATCATTTTACTAAATGTCACAACCAAATACATTTGTACGGGCGTCTAAATTAATGACGTAGCTATAACTATTGTTTACAGTAAATTTTTTTACAATGTCAAAGGCAAAGGCACTTAAGGCAGTTAAATATCCATTTTTGGATAATTAACTTTGACAGTTCTTTAAACATATTTACCGGTAAATTTTGCGTTGTGCAAGACGCTAATCGTAATTACGGGTGTAAAACGCGTTTAGTGTTTCTTAAATAAAATTAAGGAACTTACGCAAGCGGCCCTTATTATATCTAGTTTTCAAGAACGTAGTTTGAATTTTGGTGAACAATAAAGTATTTTCATTCATTATTTTTTTATAATAACGTTTTAAAAATAAGACGGAGTACGGAAGTAAGTAGGTACGGAATATTGGTTTCTACTCTTTTATACGTAATGTACCTTATGTAACAATGTGTCATCTACTTAATAATTTACGGTCTTATTCATATTGAGTTAAAGTTCTTTTAAGAACCTTAAAGAAGCCTACAAAGTTATTCTTCCTCAATATGAAGAAGACATTATGGTTTTCATTTATTCATCTCCGTTATATCATCTTCATTTCAAAGGGAAGTGCCCGTATTCTTAATAGATTTACAATAATTATTACATAAAATTACTTAAAAATAATATGATGGCATTGGTAACTTTGGGTCTAAGTTATGCTTATAGTATTCGCTTTTTGTATTTGGGCCAATGCTGTTTGCTCTCCAATGGGTCACCTGGAAGCAAGAGTTAAGTTACTATTTATACATAGGTACTACTATTAGGCAAGAATATGGAGGTTGTGTTATTTTGTTGTAGTTAAGTTACGACTATATATCTATGGTAGGTATTAAGCTACATAGTTAAAAACTCACGTTTTAGAAAAGACGTAGATTCTAATCTTGGCCAGGCCAGACAACACTTAGACAATTTTCTGGCTTATTAAGTGCTGATCACGAAGGAAATCATTGTGATGAAATCTATGCATTAAAAAATAATAATATTGCATGGATTCAGTAGACAGATAAACAGATTACAACAACAAAAGCGTAAGAAATGCGCTGCTGCTCCCTAAACGGAGGCTGGAACCTGCCACTAATTCCGGAACACAACACAAGTTTGTTATGAAGGCATACTCTAGACAAGGAGTGGTGGCCATCCAGACGGGCAAATGCCCTTTCACCTGGCTGTGGGTTGTTTTATTATACATTGAGATACTGATTCTTCAAGTCCACCAATCCGTCTTAGATGAGAGTGGCGGTATACTGTTCATTAAAATTGGGGAGTCCCAAGTCCAGCAGATACGTTATGACTAGTTTTTATAATACATACTTTCTAGCCAATTGAAATTCACCGCTGGAATTGAGACATAATCATACTTGACTTTAAAACAGGCCTTAGAAAGTAGATAGATTTTGTGAATAAAAAGTCAAAAAGAATATGCTTGATATACATACATACATACATACGTAACTTCACGCCAGGTCCCTTGCGGGGTAGGCACGAACAACAGAGCGCCATTTAGGCTTATTCTTAACACCTCACTTGCTTCTTTGACATTCATAGTTCTTGTCTTGATATAATTTTCGGTTATTACCTGATTAGGTTTTGTCCTTTTCGCAGGTTTGCGTTTCTTTTTGCTTTGCTGTTTTAATCTCTTCTTGTGTTTCTTTTTACGTAAATCAGGTTTGTTCGTCGATTGGATTTGCTTGGGGCCGACTTGTCCTTTCCATACTAAATGCATCAAGCCTGCAAATAATACAATTTAGTTATATATTTTTTTTTAATTATAATATAGGTATATTATTATATTTAAGTGGAAAAAAATAATACTAATTGAAACTGTCTTAAAAAATAATTAATAGTTACTAAGAATAAAACTATAGATAAGAAATTGGTCCCAAACCGTTGTCACTTATTGGGAGCTTAGTCGATAGCAAAGCTTAGTCTTGGGTGAAAATAAAGGCTAGCCCTTTACTCACATGACATGTCTACCAGGCATCTGATGAGGTCTAGATAAAATTTTTGATCACAAACTCTCAATCTCAAACAAATACGTAACGTCTTCTAATAGAGCATATTTGCGGCCCTGAAGGGCCATTATCATTGCCAGTCTTTTGGGGACATTCCCAACAAACGCCAGGGGTTTGAGACCAATTTTTTATTTATACTTTTATTGTTGTTAGTTTTTTTTTTAAATTATCTACTTGGTTTAGATTAGCAATTTATTTAGTATTTCTTAGGATTTTGCGACTATTACACCTAATTAAAATTGGTTTCATCACTTTTAGCGCGGTATTTTATTTTATTTTTATTTCGACTTACCGGCCACTTTCAGTAGCGGTGATCAGGTTGAACAAAGATGTCAAGTGTCGAAACGTGGAAATGAACTTTCTTTTTTTGAAATCGATTAATAATCAAATAAAATGCCGCGCTTAAAACCGATAAAATATAGTTTTAAACATTTATTTTTAGGTTTAGACCCGTGATGCTATCAGCCTCTATAAGGACATGTG
Organism: Dendrolimus punctatus; assembly: GCA_012273795.1. Lineage (NCBI taxonomy): Eukaryota > Metazoa > Arthropoda > Insecta > Lepidoptera > Lasiocampidae > Dendrolimus > Dendrolimus punctatus. Next base: position 17,519,190 of record CM022543.1, read on the forward strand.
AAAACGCTGACAACCCTATGCACAGCCACCTTACCCATATGAGACGGTGACTTGTGCTCTGTATTTCAACTAAATCTTAACAGATTATACGTAAAATACAATATAACTGTGTTAAGTTGTATTTATTATAATAGTTCATAATATTTTAATTTTATAGCTTAAACAAATTATACCTAATAATGAGCTCATATTGACGTTTCATCAAATAAATTGCCATGTTTTACAACGGTTTTGTTATCAATTTACAAAAGGCGTGATCGCTATAAAATTTGATTGAACCGATAAGATCGCGTTGTTTTAAATGTATTAATCTCATTTAATTTAATAATCCATAAAATTCGGCAATAGAACAGTTTGCTAATAATCCCTTTGATGATTAATAAACCGATAAATTAATGATATAATTTTTAAAATTGTCATTAATTTATTACATACATACATTTTAATATAACGAACAGAATGAATTAACACGCTCACGAATTACATAATAGGGTCCGTTAACCTTTAACAGTATTAATAGCTAATTAATTAGTTTAAGTTTCTTTTTTACTTTCTTTATTTTGTGTCAGTTTATTTATTTTTTATCAAACACCTAATTAGAAATGAACTAAATTATTAATAAACTAGCGGCCGGGCGCAGTTTCACCCGCGCTCTGTCCCACTCCCGTGGTATATCGCATCATGTTATATAGCTTATGACACACCCTGTTAACGTAGCTTTCGAACAATAAAAGAATTTTTAAAAACGGTTTAGTAGTTCCAGAGACTACCCCCTACAACGTCACAAAGTCACAAACTCCTCACAAACCTCCTTATAATATTAGTATAGATAATACAATAAGTTAAACTAAAAATAAACTATATATACACACTGAAATTAAACTTTAAAATCTGGTACCGGTCCGCTGTCAATCGGAAATGTGTCCAAAAGACTGGCCACGTTGCCTCAGTCTTTTGGTCACTTGAGACATCCACCAGACGTTTGGCTATGTCGCGATAAAGCTTATGTGCCTCAAGCCCCCGTGGTTCCAGGGTCTCGCCCCAAAAGCCGCATTTATATAGCAGACAGGCAAACGGCCCACCTGATAGAAAGCGGTTACCATAGCCTATGGATATTTGAATCACCAAAGTTGGTACCAATGTGATGTCGCTTTCTAAAGGGAGGGAGACTTGAGCCTAGCCACTCATGCTAGAACACAACTCACGGTTGTTAGAACAACATACTCTAGGTTCTAGACCAATGGTGATAGCCATCCAGATGGGCAAATACCCTACCACCTGGTTGTGAGTTGTTTTATCGCCAGTAACGATAGGCTGCCAGACCGCAGGAAATTGTATTTTTGCTCCGTTCCTCCACGGATATCTATGACCTTACTACGAACAGTGTATATTCGATCTGTTTTCGAAGTATGAGTAAACTTAGTTCCTTTTCGAATAAAGAGGCAGAAACATAATATAGTCGATATGTCGATAAATCTCATCACATTGGCTTCGATCAATGCGCAAAGCGATCTGTCCTGTTTCGTCAACTACTCAAGTTTCGGTAACTGAACTCTCATCGATGTGTTGAATATAGAAGGACTATCACAATAATATGAATGAAAATCGCGTAGTCGGAAACTTTAATTCAATCTTAAAAAGAGACACATTAATCACCTTATTCGTAATAGTTATACGAGGTTTACAAGCTCATAAAAAAACTAAAAAGTTTTCTTTTATTCCTTAATGACATTCAGAATGCGATCATGAACAACACTATTTTAATATATCGGTACTGGGATTATATGATTGCATTTCGTTCAGATGGTCTAAAAACATGTTTTAAACACTAAAATCTTGCTTTAAACTCTTGTTGTTCTCTTTTATACCAAAACACTACAGAATAATGATTTTTAATCACACACATGAGCATTTAGTTGATATCAAATGTCAGACGAAGCGGTCGTTTTGCTACAAATTGTATTGAATGATTACAGATTGTATCATTACAGGATGCGCACTAACGCTTAGTTCTCATCCCTTACCGATGTAATGTTCGAATCTGTAACATTGCGCACTATACTCGGTTCTCGTCCTTAAGAATTATTACTTTATTATTCTTCTATAGTGTATTATGATCATTCTAGAATGGGTGCTTGCAGGCATAACATACCCTTATACAGAAAACCTAAGTTTTGCAACAAAACAAAACATTTTATCATCTTGGAAAACACCGAAGCGCCAAACGTGATCGGCCCACTACCACTTCTACTCACTAATTTTGCGAGCTATATCGGTTACCTTGGTTCTCTTACGGATATCCTCATTTCTAATATTATCCATAAGAGAAACACCCAACATAGCTCCCTCCATAGCCCGTTGAGCGATTTGGAACTTGTGGACCAATCCTGCCGTCAGTGTCCATGTCGCGGTCCCATAGGTCGGGACGAGGATTACGCACTGCTTAAAGACTTGTGTCTTCAAGCATTACGGCATTTAACTCGTTTTTTTTAATTAGCGTAGATATTTATTATTGTTAAGACCGTAATTACAATTATTTATATAATGATATTTTAAAAGATTAGGTATTTTATGCCCGCATTTTTTATATAAACTGTTTTAGAATTTCGTAGTAAAGTGTGTCATTTAACCAATTGTGTTATTCCGCATTCTCTTTAATATTACAGCATTTAATTGTTTATTATGAAAAGACAGTTCGTCGTTTATTCAGGTCTAGTTAGAATTATGACATAAAAGGTAATATAATTACGTATAATTTACTGCGATTATACAGATTTAAATTATAACATTTTGTAATGTAATTAAAAGTGCAAGCAAGTGAAAGCTTCTTTACGGAACATTTTTGATTGATTCTGTCTTAAGATTTTTCTTCTTAAAAAGTATAAAACAAAGTCGCTTCCGTGTCTATCTGTCAGTAGGTATATCCGCTGACTCCTCTTAAACTACTTAACGGATTTTTAGGTCGTTTTTACCATCACTTAGATAATTTTTCAAAGGTTTATACATATATATACTAGCTATATACTCAGCTTCGCTCGCGATTATAACCTAATTCAGTTTGAATGTTAGCAAAATAGAAGTACCCAGGAGGGTTTGTCTTAATGAGACATAGTTATAGTCTGTAAGTTCTTTTTTGTATTGGTTTACAACAAAGAGTTATTAATTTGAGGCAAAAGCTCTAGTTGTGATAAAATAAAATAAGGGAAAGATATTGTTGTGTCACGTAGTCATGTAAGATTTAGAAAATTTTCAGTCACGTTTTAACTGGAAATTGACATTCCTAGTATTCTTATTCCATGATAAGGATATTTATTAAGAATGTTCATGACATAAAGTTACTATAGATCATTGTACGATTATATTTAATTTATTTTGTATACAGTGCAAATAAATTGTTTTTTTTGTTTAGTAGAATGTATTATGTGTAAAATTTATTTGATAACGATTAAGTATGTAATAGAAAGATGACTTAAATTAATTAATTTCCTTATAATATTAGTTTAATTTTAATTTAAACAATGTATCCAACTGAAAGTATGTTGTACTTTGTATCTATGATCATGATGTATTAAAAAAAGTTATGCACGACTACGTCGAAATAAATCTCTTCCAAAATGGTTATCCTTGTCTTAACTTTGCCTATCCTATTCATAATAGTTATACAGAGTTTATAAGCTCGTGTTACAAACAGTTAAACATGTGTTTTCCATAATCGCATAATTAACGTGATTTGAAATAAAAACTATTTTAAAGGGCCCATAAATATCGAATAAATGTTATGAATAAGGGTAAGTTTTATGATTAAGTAATTATAGTTTTTCGGATCTCTCAAACATGGGACGTAATTAAAATTTCGTTTGAGTGAAGAGATGAAGGAATAACTCGTAGTTTTTTCACATACTTTGCATAGGAGTTAAATTGTTTTATAATTTACTGTGATAATTTAATACCTGTTTATAAGAAGATAGCAATGCAGGCGATATAACTGCCAATAAAATAAATTACAATAATGAAGATAATTTTCAATTTTCTATAATCTATCATGGGGAAATTACGTGACTTCGGACTCATCATCGATTAGATCCAAATTGCGTCACAGGTTAATCTTCTTTAGTTTTATGCTTTATTATCTATCTATAATATTATAAAATTGTGAAAGTGTAGTCTTTGGTTTCTTATACTTTTCGTATGTGTCTATTTGTTCGGGATTTACGCAAAAACCACTGGACCGATTTCGATGTGTTCGTTCGTTTTCGCTAATTCATAGTAAAGACTCGGACTTAAATTCTATAGGACTTTCACGGGAGTCCCTTGGAAATTTTCTTGGGAGAGGTTTAAAGTGGCTAGGTCGATTTTTTTATTTCGATGCGAAATTTTTAGTTCGGTTTTCCGATCGATAAAGTCTAGTTAAATAATTGTAGTTATGTATGTCTTTAGTAATATTACCTATTTCAAGTTTTTACGCGAATTTCCGGGATTCGTGTATTTTCTTATAAAAAAATCCATTATCCTGCTAAAAATAACCTTTGATTTTACATTTAGCCAATTAATTGTAATTTTTATTATTTATCCACGTGCACAAAGTCGCCGGCAATGGGTACTTTAAAATATATTTTTAGACGAAATCAATAATTTTGCCTGGTCTGATGCAATTTTTTTTCAATGGAAGTCTTAAAGCGAGAGAAAAGTAGTCGTAGGATTAAGAAGCTTTTCAGTATTTTTGTATTCTTATTAGACGATGGTAATAACTAATAAGTATATTTTTATATGATAAAAATAAACTAGAACCTAAACCACATTTTTCAATTTAAAACTTACCATCTTGGATACCAGGTGAAATGACAACAAGTGAGGTAACACATAAAAACAGACACAGATAAAAATACATTCATGAAAAAATGCATTTTATTTTAAAAATAACAATAATTATTATACATAACAATCAATAATAAACAGCATTAACATATCCAATGGGTTATAGAAAGTACCTGCTTACTTTATATTAGCAAAATAACTGTAATCTTTGATACCATGTCTAACGCGTACAAAGAAGCTGGTAAATGCTAGTTTATTTAAAAAAAAATATAATAACTTTATGTTGTATTTACATCTAATTACTTAAAATGTGATTAGTCGATAGTTAAATGCATATTGTCTTTGGAATTTTTGTATGTTCGCCATCGATGTCGTTCTTGGGAAAAATGATTAACAAAACACACTTCATAGTAACTTCGGTAAAAAGACTATACTTCAGTCTGTGTCAGTTTTTAGTCTGTCAAGAAGAGCTGCACTGAGCTGGGCTATACATGAATTTGTATGGAAAACCATGTATTGTAGACCACGTGCTGGTTACTAAGTGATAATAAGACCGGTTATAAAGTTTGAACTATACGGACTATACAAAGGTATCTCATTAACCAAAGTAAAACATCTCATTCTAATAAAGTTGGTTCAATTACAAGCTGATTCAATATTCTCTGAAGACCACGGCCTATAAAAATGCTTTAGATTTTGGAGAGCTGGCGTGGCGGCCGTGGCGCCATGGGAAGGCCAACACGCCAGGGGCCCCTTGACAAATTTAATAAAAATGTGGCATAACACTCATCGGCGATTATCCCTGTCTACACCATATAATAATGCACCCAAGAACAAGCCACAGCCAATGTAGGACTATTACGGTAAATGAGAACAAAAAGTACCGGGCTATTGGGGTGAACTTCTAGTGGTACTAGGGTTTGGAAATAGGGACTATGGCGTCTGCCCGTCGCAATGTTCGGGAACATTAAAAAATGGGTAGACAATGATTCGCCAGTCCTCAGTATCCTTTTTGTTATAATTACATCATGCTGTCAGTCAATCAAAACGTTGTAAGGAGATCTGCAGATTGAAATTACCAACGTGGCAATGCTATTAATTTAACATAGACGTGATTGATATAGGGTCCTGGAATCCCAACAATGGGACATTTACGGGATAGTATTATTATTATCATATTTGTCTTATTAGCTGATGTCCATTGAACATGCAAAAAATTAAGCTCAGGTGGAAAAGAATTGTAAGAAACATACCTACATTATGGTCTATATAATTTAATAACACTTGTAGTTGCAAGATTATGATTCCCCACAGATACTCATCTATCAATTATCCGTCTTAGTGTAACCATGACTATACATTAGGGTGGTCGTTAAAAATTAAATTTCTTGCGACGCCCCCTAAAAAGCTTCCTTTTAGTGAAAAAACACTGGGATTTTTTTAATAATTTTTTCAAGTCAAGACAACACGTTTTTTTTTTTTTTTTTTTTTTTTTTTTTTTACATGGGGAAATGCGTTGCCGCACCGTCAGCCGCGCGGGGGATCATGCGCGGCCGGTGTGTGGGGCTCCCCGACGCCGGTTCAATACGACCGGCTGCCGGTATACCCACTAAAACCCCATGGGAGCCTTCCTTCCGCCTAGCGCCGGGGTCGCGGTACATGCGTGAGCTTAACCCGCAACCCCGGCAGCGGCCGGCCGCCTCGTAAACAGAGGCGGCCTCTCCTGTGTGCGGGCCGGGGGAGATGGTGGTCCCCGGCCCTGAGAGGGACGCGCGGCTACCTCTCGCGCCCTCTCGCGGCATTAGTGCGGGCGGAGGTCTATGTTGATCCCCCAGACCTCGACGCCCGCTGCCGCCGGGAGGGGGAGGCTGCAAGGAATACTCCTGCGCCATCACCCCTCCCTCTCCTTCCTCCTCCCCCGCCGCCTCGCGCACTCAGCAGCGTCAGCGGCGGGGGGGAGTGTCTTCGCGATGGGGGGGAGGGGGAGGCTGCGGAGGATTTCTCCTGCGCCATCACCCCTCCCTCTCCTTTCTCCCCCTCCGCCGCCTCGCGCTCGTAGCAGCGTCAGCGGCGGGGGGGGGCTTCGCGATGGGGGGAGGGGGAGGCTGCGAAGGATTGCTCCTGCGCCAACACCCCTCCCCCCTCTCCTTCCTCCCCTTTTCCCGTCGCCTCGCGCACACAGCAGCGTTGGCAGACGGGGTCGGGGAGGATAGGTCGCCTGTCAGGAGGGCGGTGGTGGGGTGGACATCACCACCGCCGTCCTTGACAGCCAGCGGAGAACACCTCGACGCTGGCGGTCGCATCGGAAAGGAGGGGCGTTTGGGGAGGAGGTTTGGTAAGGAAGGGCAGGCATTGGGATTTGGAGGCGGAAAGGTGGGACACCACTGTCACGGAGCGAAGGGGGGAATGTGACAGTGGCCGCTCGGGCCCGGGGACGCATCCCTTGTACCGCTACCTGGTCGGAGAAGAGACCAGGGCGGCACCCCTTGGGGGGAAGACAACACGTGCCTCAAGACGATTCAAGTTAATTTTTGGGTAATATCATGTTTTTTTCAGGAAACTTCTTCATACTTAGAAGTAATAATTATTTTAAGATTGGAAAAGTTTTAACAATGAAATACCTTCCGTATTATCATTCTTAGTGATGAATTTAAAATTATAGTTTCAGAAAAAGTTTAAAATTCTTCGTGATTCAAATTATCTTTCAATTTTTCTTATATTTTTAGTTTTAACTTGAATCGTCTTGAGGCACGTGATGTCTTGACTTGAAAAAATTATTAAAAAAATCCCAGTGTTTTTTCATTAAAAGGAAGCTTTTTAGGGGGCGTCGCAAGAAATTTAATTTTTAATGAACACCCTACTATACATGCATAGTAAAATCAATAATGTTTATACAGTGATACAGGCATTTGTATGTTTTAGCTATCAGCTCATGCATAATGAAAGTGCAGTGCAGTAGTGAAGAACACAATTGATATTATGCTAACAAGTAGTTTTGTTTGATCTTTATCCGACCATGCAAAAAAATCTGTAATAGTGCATTGCAAGACAGAAGTGCAATCTTGGTAATCATTTTTCGAAATCGTTATTATAAGCCAGTGCATCTATTTGTTATCTTTAATATCTTCCTTACCTTGCTGTACGTCAAAGTATCCATTGCTTAAATGATATAATATAGGAGAAGGTATCTCATTTGCTGCGTTGTCAACTGGTATATATTGCGCATTTGAACCTTCGATACTGATATCGGAACACGCGCCAAAGTATTCTTGGTTCCCACATCCCAAGCCTTGGGTTCCGTTGCGGCAATCGCCCCAGTTATTACCAGCTCTGTATCTCCATTGGAGAACACAATGATCACACGTTAAGCCAGCGGGCAACCGATATGCCAACTCATATGTCGCACTTCCTTTGGGATAGTATTCGGTTCCACCATCTTCTAATTCTAATACGTATTGTTCGAAGCATTCCTGGTCATTTCGGTTTGCGTCCGGGCAGATTTTCAACGTCCAGTAGCCCTGATGGTAGGCAGTTAATTGAATTACAATATTAACGATAGAGCCCATGATGTATTGGCCTGTTATAACACCAGTACCGTATTTGCCACCTAATTCGTGGTCTCTAGGTTCAGGAGCGTCCCAAGGATCACCGCAAATGCCGCATCTGAAATAAAATATAAATAAAATCTATTTATTGTCAAAAAATTACACAGAAATAATGCTTACAAAGGTTCCACACTAGGACTGTACTGTATCGCGGGACAACAAGTACGTGTCTGACTGACGTAACAATTTTTATCTCTAAAATTAAACTATTTTTAATAAATTGATGTTGACTTGTGTGTTTGTGTGTGTGTGTGTGTGAAATGAATTTAACATAAACTTCGGCCTTATTTATATCAGATGTTATGAAAGTTGAAACCGATCTACCGAGGTAAGGGAAGCTTCTGAATAATCATACTTAAAAGTTCGTATATGATATTAACGATGTCAGAGAGTTCATTGGTTTGCGTGAAACATCGAATAGTTTCAGAATGTAGTAAGAGGGTATTATAAAAAGGATAAGGCTGAATTAGTTTTACAATCGTTTTTATTTTTGTGAATTATTCGGCTTATGTAGTGTTAAGCCTGATTTGAATTTAAATCCACAATTTAAGCTAGTTATAAAATTTTATCTATCAATTGATACTATTATTGAGTTTATTCACATATTCAACTGAGTGTTTTGAAACAATAAACCCATAATCATTTCAAACAAAAGACAAACACATTTAGGCCCTTATTCTAGAGTAGAAAATACCTTTCTTGTTTTAAATATATACATAGATACAGAGCGTCTGTATAATTTGTGTCTAAATGACGCTAAGCGAGAAAGTCCTTATCCCAGCTCAAAAAAGCACATTTCACAAAAGTACAGTTAAGAATTTTAACACGAAGACAATTGTCGCTTAAAAATTCTACAAATATTGGTCATTTTTTAAATTAACATCATAATACATCTTATTCCAAAACAAAACTGCACAACAAAACATTACTTCCAATTTCCACCAAAAATTAAATCCCGCTTGCGTTCGGAGCGTTCACTCCGACGCCCAGGGTCCGCTTTCCTACTTTTCCTACTCCACTTCGCGCGGTCTTCAGCATCCCTTGTTTTGATACTATTAGTACGCATGTCATCCTTCTCAACGCGACATTTCTAAGGCCTTCCTCTTCGACCGGAACCTGGCGGAGGCGACATGGCTAGACGTCTAGACATATACGAATTTTACAATATCTACCATTAAAAGTCTTTCACGAATGAGTCAGTACGCGTCCACTTTCAACATACACAATGCAAAAGAGTGAGAGTGCTGGAGTTTGTATTTCCCCATATAACTTGGGTCTCTACAAGTTCCACGTAAATAGCTAACTTCTAACCAATCTTAAATTCTTTTGGCTCGTTTTAAGAAGCGCCAAAACAACCCACAGTCAGGTAGTAGGGTATTTGCCCGTCTAGGTGGCTACCACCCCTGGTCTAGAGTATGCCAACATAATAACCTTGAGTTGTGTTCCGGTATAAGTGGCCTGGTTCCAGTCTTCATTCTAAAGGCATTAGTAGCGCCTTTGTTGTTACAAATGTCTAAAGGTGACAGTAGCCACTTTCCATCAGGTGGAACGTCTGCCTGTCTGCTGAACTCATGCAGTAAAAAAAGGGAGCACGGTCAAACACGAAACAAAACAGTACAAAAATATAACTACTTACTTTCCATCATTAACACCCCACTGGTGGTAGAAACCGCCACAATTGAGCCCGTCGTCATCATAGTTAGCCGATGTTTTGTATCCTGATCTCCAAGCGGATCCCCTCCCTGGCGGGTCCAGCACACGGCCGTGGCCATGGACTAAGGCCACCAGGGCAGCTACGGTCAGGAATGACCCCAGCATCTGAGGAAGAAGGGGTTTTGATGACTTCTTCAGTTCAGCTTCAGGAATCGCATTATGTTGTTTATAAATAATTGCTTTTTTTATGGATAGGTTTGACAGCTTCTGTAGTTGAGTGGGCTAAGCCTTTGCCGGCTTACCTCACTGCATCGCAGAGGCTCCGGGTTCGATTCACTACGAATGGTAAATTTTAGAAACGAATTTTCTCCGTTATTTACGATGGTCTGGGTGTTTGTGATCGGTGATAGAGTGGTCCGTTGCTTTTTCTTAATCTGCTGATTTATTATTATTTCAACAACGTCTTAGTGTGGAAAGAATATGCCCAAGAGTTCAGAAAGAATAAGCAGTGTTTTCTTCTCTAGCAAGCTAGAAACTACTTAAGAAGATGCAGATACGTTAAACACCCAGCTTTATGGAGCTGCTGGTTTATGAAGATTTAATGCAAACGTTCGATTGGCCATATGTTTCTAATATAATTATCAAGAAGAAATGATGGAGGAAAGACCCGTCGATTTTGACCCAAATTGAAAAAGTTTTACGAGTTAATGTATATGTCTAAGCCCAACACTAATTACGATGTTTATGGATGGATATTGTCTTATCTAAATGTATTAGGGAAAATCATGTGGCGATCTTGTTGACAAACATGTGAACGAATAGTAAATTATTGAAAAACACATCATTAATTGCGCAAGTACAGGTATCGATCGTGACTAGTGGTTAATGCGCATTTTGAAGTTGCTAGATTTGTATTACGTCTTCAGCGAATAAATTCTATTCTATTGTATTTTTTACATTTTATCTAAAACTAGGATATGCCCGCCACTTTTTTCACGTTGAATTGAAATTCCCGCGGGATTCCCGGGACACAAAGCAGCATTAGAAAATAATGCAAGCTATCGTTTCAGCGAAAACTGTATTGGAAAACAGCAATTCTATTCTATAAAAATATGCACCCGAACAACTTTAAACCGCTCCCAGGAAAATTCTCGTTAGATTCACGGTATAAAATGTACCACACATTTAACTACATAAAATGTGATATCGATCGGTAAAAATATCGCATCGGAATGCCAAAATATTTTTCAATCTGGTCATATTAAAAAATTCCCAGAAAAAAATCCCGCGGGATTCCTAGGATTTCTAACGCAGATTTTAAGTATACGAATTTTCTCTCGATGAGCGAAAATCGGATCGAAATCTGTCTAGTAGTTTTTACGTGAATCCCGAACAAACAGACAAAACGACAAGAAGATAATTCGTCTCTTAACTATATAACCTTTATTAATATGAATATAATTTCTTTAGCCTACATATCAACATACAATAATTTAAAATAAACTTAAGTGTTACTTTAAAATTTTCAGTTTTAGTGTAAAAAATATTATTATCAGTTTTATTGCAGTCCAAATCGTACCTATGTTTAATCATCGGTCTTATTAACTTTCTAATCTGCTGTACAATCTAAAACTGGAATCTCATTCTCTCACAGTTTTGGTCCTATAGATTTGTGTTTATCTTTTTTTAGTATTGCTTTTTCGTTGCAACAAGTTTCAACTCGCAACATTTCGAAAGAAGTTTTCACTTCAAAAGTTTTATTAATCTATTAACGCGTCAATAACCCTTATTATGATGAATATGAAGGTTAGAATATATTTTTAAAAATTAGTTTAAATTCTTTCTTTCTTTCGTTTTTTTGGCAATAGGTTCGTTTGTTAAATTCTTTATATATTGTATATTGTCACAGGAATTATTGTTTATTTATTGTTACATAAAAGACGTTATTGCTGTCAAAATATCAGAAATATTTTTTAAAATCAAATTCAACGCAAACATTTTTCTTTTTTTATAGACAAATAAATCTCTAATTATTTAATTTTATTTAAAAATAATCTAAATTTGGAAGAAACTCTTTGATACCACCCGTAAACAGAAGGCTGGTTTGTATTTCGCGCAATACGAACGAATCAGCATTGCCATACAGCGTGGCAATGCAGCCAGCCTTCTGGGCACGCTTCCCTCTGGCAGCGATTTGTTACATTCTTTATATTAATTTATTTATAATTTACTTTATTTTTAAGTATTTAGTTAAGTTATTCCCATTGTTTTAAATATTATTATTAATACATATATCCATTTTTCTTAGATAACTAAATTATAAATAAATTTAACTACATATACAAACTAAAATTTGTCACAGGATTAAAAGAACAAGCATGCAAAATTGCAAAGTAATAATTCTTAATGAAATGGTTCTAAATTCAGCTGGCAAAAGTAAGCCTAAACAATAAATTAACAAACATTGCACAATAAAAAAATCTTGTAAAATCTAGAGTAAACGAGAAATTTAAATACCTTAAAAACTCAGTAATACAGTAAGAGTCGCAAAAAATCGCAAACAAGGGATGAACGTACGTTGACTGATTTCCACTATTCGTACTGTACATTATATATAGTATTGAATTAGTCACCATATGATTGTATTGGTAGTTCTCTAGATAAAACAGTACCTAAAAAACATTAGGGCTGACAACTGAAATTTCTTCTATAAATACATGTAGCGATGTCCGTGGTTTTTTTTTTGCACAGATTTAAAAACATTTACATGTTCTCAACTTTGCAAAATGCATATTCTTATGAAATTCTAGAATATTGTAGTTGAAAATTTAGAGTTGTGACTCACTTTGGGAGCTAATAGATCGCGCCCGCTAAAGACACATTAAAAAAAAATATCAACATTTATTATTAAATTATTATTTTTTTTTCAAAATTTGGCTAATGTGTGGAATGTCCACACAACTATGTTCACGGAAAAAATAACTCTTCGTTATCTAACATGGGTAGCAGCCAGCCGCACTCAATCTTTATGTTTTTCGCAATTTCACTACATATACTTGTGCCGTAGAATACTTATTACAATTTTAGAATATGTCTAGGTCAGTCTAAAAGTTATTTCATGCAAGACCACAATTTATATTTTATTTGTAGATATGGACTTTCATATTAATTCAGAATAGTTATACAATATTTGTAGGCGATATGCATTATGTATACGATGTATTATGATTTATCTATATATATATATATATATAAATTTAAACTATACACTTATCATAATATAGTAGTATTATCATAATGTAGTAGTATAATCAATATAAAGATGAAGTCCGAAACTACTCAACAGATTTTGATGATTTTCTCATTTTACTGAATTTGTTCCAACTTAGGACATAGGGCAGGTTTCTTTTTAATTTATGATAAAAAAATATTGTATTTTTTTTAAACTGAGACGTCGTTAAGTATGAGTTTTGCTGTCAACTAAGTTACATAGGCATAATAGTTAATAAGTGGCGCCATACTTAAATTCTCACCCTTTCTTTGATTAATACTATGTGAACCTTAATCAACATAAAACTCATATTATATAAATAAAAATGAATCATAGAAATGTATGTAAGGCATAACTTGAGGACGACTTTACCGATTTTAATGTAATTTTTTGTATGTATTTAATTGGGTCCCCGGATGGTTTAGATTCACAAATAGAATCAATAGGTAGCGCTGGATCGGATCGTAGATTTTTATTTTTTCGGGGCAAGGCGTCGCTTGCCGGGACCGCTATATATAAAAATAATAGGACGTGGTAATACTCGATAGTCAATCTATCGAATTGTATTCGAATAGATGATTCGATACAAGTTGTTACACGGGATACACAGCTAGGGAGGTGCCAATAGATGTAAGTAATTAAGTGGTTAAGTATTTATTTTGATTTTAAAGTAACAAAGTATTGCACTCTTGGTTTTATTAAAATGTATTTATGTATTTAGTTTAGTCATTAAATAATTCATAAGTAAAATTAGTTTAAAAGAATTGGGTCGTTTTGGTCTCACGCCAAAAGGAAGGTGTGCATTAAGAATCAGCGTTGTGTCGGATATAATATATATATGCTGAGTGCAACCCTTGTTTGCTGAAGTTTTATTACGCACTTATATTACGTCGGTATTTCTTCAAATAAAGTCTTTTTCTTTCTTTTCATACGTTATAAACCATGTTTATTTTTCATAATTGGATAATTGTTTCGGTCTCGAATTCCAATATCCAGTGTCATCCCGTACTTATAAACAATAAGACGGCATATCCTGTTTTGTAACGTGGCAACTTACTTATAGTATTAAGTAATAAATATTAAACTGACGGACTCATAAACTGCATCAAAGTTCAGGATTACTTTTAAATGATTTTTTAAATAAGTATGCAAACATTTTAGATTAAATTATATAAATTTGGAGAGACTGGCTCTTAATCCCAAAAAAAGGAACTACAGTAAAACAAATGAATATAGGATAATATAGGAAAAGTAAATTTACTCGTAGTATCAGATTTGCGTGTTATTTATAGCAAAGTTTCCATAAAAAATGTTCATAAAATGAAAACTACTGAGCCAAACTATGCCAAACGAATCACGTAAATCGGATCATGAATCTCGGAGTAATCGGTGAACATACATAAAAAAAAGATTCCGACGAATTGAGAACCTCCTCCTTTTTTTGAAGTCGGTTAAAAAACTCACAGACTGAAACCATGTCTAATTATGCACAAAGGGCGGTCTTGTTTTATCTGAGTTTTAGTGAATATGTATTGAACAGACATTGGGAACTGACCATAAGTCCACCCCCATCACGTTGTCTTCAACTTTCAGTTCATCTTGTATCAAGCGTATGCTATATTGATTGATTTAAGTTCCTACGGCGTGTGCTGTCATTCAATTAATCATGTGGCATTCGGGTATTGAACACGTCACGGTGTTACAGGCATGCGTCAGAGGAAAAAGCAAAAGGAATATGAAAGCGTACTACTTGTAGATATATCTATAGGCTTGTAGATACTGCTTTGGCGAATCAGCTGATTTTCTCATAACATGTTGATTTTTTCACTAAATTCTCGTAAGGGTATCCCGATGAAACATATTAGGTACTAAGAAAACAAATCGAAAGAGAATGTGACTAAAAAAACAATAAAATGAATCAAAGCACTTCCTATTACGTTGATAAATGAAATTTCCTAAAACAAACGGTCATAGACTCGTGCTATACATTTGTATATTTGGACATACTGGTTCAAGGAATACACGTTACAATTATCGTAAACTCATCGTACGTTACTTGAATATGTATTTCTAATGCCTATACAATACCTGTGTTAAGACTTTGTGTTTATAATTATGAAATTTTATTTACTATTATGAGAGGTGATCAATATTTTATGTCAAAGAGCAGGCAGAAGGTAAATAGTTGAAAACGGTGAAGGATGTGGTATGCATAACGGATGTCGGAATGAAATATTGTGGATGTAAAAGATATGTTGTGCTAATCCAAAATATCAACATGAACTGGTTAGTCTTGAGTTAATTGCATTTCCCCTTCAATATCATCCCACTGTCCTTTTATTCCATACTCCCATCTATCCCATTGTCTTCTTTGTTCCATTTTCCTCTGCATCAAATGTTCCTCTTTGTTTCTTTCTACTCTAATCCCATTTTGCCTTATATTCCATACTCCCATCTACCCCATTTTCTTCGTTGTACCATTTTCCCCTTTATCAGAGTTTACTCTTTGTTCCATTCTATCCTCTATCCCATTTTACTCTTTATTCCGTCTTCCCCTCTATCTGATTTCCCTCTTTATATCATCCTCCCTTCTATCCCATTTCCTCCTTTATTCCAACTTCCCCTTTATCCCACTTTTCCCTTTATTCCATCCTTACCTCCATCCCACTTTCCCGTTTATTCCATCCTGCCCTCTAACCCATCCTCCGCTCTATTCCATCCTCCCTTCTAGTCTATTACCACTATCCTATCCAATCTCTTCTGGCTTATCCTCCATTCTCATTACTCCTATTCTATTCCCTATATCCTTTTTTATTGCTGGAGTACAGCAAACAGGCTGACGGCCCACCTGGTGGAAAGCGGTTCACGTCGTCTATGGACGTTTGCAGCACCAGGGATGTTACCACCGCGCTGCCGGGCTATGACGCCCTTTTTGAAAAACTCCATATCGTAGCACTGCGGGAAAACCTCGGCTGGGAGCTCATTCCAAATCCCCACGGTACTCAAGAGAAACGTTCTACAGAACTGTTACGTACATGAGCGAAGCGGCTTGAGGAAGTGGGGGTGACTTCCAACTGACGGCGAGCGGTGCGATGGTAGAAAGAGGACGAAAGCACCATTCTAAACAGTTCTTCGTAACACTCCCCGTTATACAGTCCTTTTGTAGTTATCATCCCCCGGATGTTTCAAACGTCGATAGACGATGATAATCATTTTCCACCAGGTGAACCGGCAGTCTGTATGCCAGCTCCAGGCCATAAAAAGCAGAATTAATTGCTATACGCAAAAATACCGTCGTAAGTGACTTCCCTCGATTTGTCCATTGTTTAGGGCAATAACAGGAAACATGCGTAATCTAATTTACAGCCCTCTATCACTTCGATCAACTTGATCGTTATCTAATCAGCCGTTACAGCATGTAATTTCTTATATTCAAATATATATAATCTTGAAATTGTGTATGTTGGTTGGTTCTTATAAAATAAGAACACAATATATTTAAAGAAAAAAGGGGGTCTGTATTTATTTAATACGCGCGTGGATTTTATTTCGTGGAATCCTAATTTCAAAAGTAGCCAAAGTTACTCTTTACATCAGCTGCCCGTGAAAGTTCCGTCAAAATCAGTGTGGCCATTTTAAAGATTAGCTGGAACATGCACACAGATAGACAGACAAATAAAAATGATAAAAATTGTTTTTTTGATAAAAGTACCGTATATACTTTCATATGGATTTATAAGAAGCTGTTATTTTTACGTTACAAACAGACACTTTGTTTTCATTTATCGGTAGAGATGACCTTAGACCATTAATGCATGGTCTAAGAATGCGACAAAGAAAATTTTAATCCACTACAGTCTTCCACGCGGCTTCGCCTTCAAAGTAATAAAATATATATTTAATACTATGCCCGCAACTTCGTCGACGCTCGAATAGAATTTCCCGCGAGATTCCTGAGACACAAAATATTGCAGTATTTGAACAAGAATTTAAGCTATCGTTTTAATGAATACTGAGTCGGAATAAGCTAGTTTTTAGGCACTTGAACAACTACAAATCGTTCCTAGAAAAATTCCCGCTGGATTCTCAGGATATAACGTAGCGCAGAGTTTAAGTCTAAGATTTAGCTGTCGATCAGTGAAAACCGCATCTTTATCGGCCCAGTAGTTTTTACGTCAGTCCCGAAGAAACAGACAAGAAATCTTTAAAAAAATACACCTCTATCGCTTATATAGTCTATTCCATTTATTTTTTTAAATAGCTTCAACGTACAGACAATTCTAAACATGCCGGTTTAAAATTTTATAATATTGTTATGAGTTACGGGACTCGAATTAAAATGCCGTTGGAATTAGTACAGAATTTTTTAGAACTATACAAACACGTATAACACAGGTACAAATATAACTGGACGCAACCAGTACAAACGTGATGCACGATTCAATAACACGCGCAAAGGCCGTCACTATATAGCTTATCGAATGTACACACTCTTGCTCGTATCGTAATTGTTGCTAGTCTGCCTCACCCCCCCGTTCGGGCATTCCTTTATACTAAGCTATACAATATGTCGCGACACAATACTCAACCGCGTAACAATAATTTCCAAGAATCACTCCTGGCTAATGCCTACCATAAAGGATTACAATACACAATACCCTGTTTTGCATAATTACAAATTTTAAACACAAAGTAAACAAAATAAGTCCAAATTCCGAAAATGTAATAAACTGCAGCTGTGTGTGTCTTTTTCGGTTTGTTACAACCCTATTCGGTAAGCACTTATTGCTGAGTCGAACATTTCATTGACATAGATTTCCAAAATGTCGATCAGCAGTATAAATACCAAATATTTTTCAAAATTCACAGTTCTCTTGGTTATTAGCCACAGCTCTACAGCTACGGACCTGGTTTATGCCTGTCGGCTTGATTGCCAAACTAATACCATATCGGTCCGGTAGACCTTTGAGCTCCCGTATTGAGACTCCAAGTCACGTATTATTCGTAATGGTGAAATAAAAAGGGTCCTAATAGCCAAAAGTGTTTTTTAAACATATAAGTGCCCGGGACTAACAGGTTGTAACAATATTACAGATGGCAACACTGTGACTGCGAGCCACGTAAGATATGGGACATAGAAACCGGTGATAAGAAAAGAAAAGTCGAATGACAACATAATGCCCGTTCAAAAACTTCGACGAATACATAAATGACATTGAAAGTACTTTATGACACATAATTATATCAACAATAAAGTTCATTCGCAAATTTTATTGCTTTCGCAATAAAATATTTTTGGAATCCTTTGTGTTTGCGTAGTTGTAATCTATATTGAAGTGACAAAATAATAAATATTATTAGAAAAAAAACCTACCGAGTGAAACTGTAAACGGAATGATTTCAGTAGATAAACATTTATATTTACACATAGTTTGTTGGAAGGTGAAAAGATAAGGTTGTTAACTGCTATGTTTAATATTTTCTTAAGTTTACGATATTAAGCGCGGTAATCAAATAATGCTGACCAACTGCTTGACCTCAAGACACTGAGCTCTTTCTGCGAGTATTATTCCTTTTACCCATTTTAATATTATATAAAATTATTAGAGCTAGGCATGTTTGCTGAATAGTTTCTTGCGCCATTTCTTCTCTTCAAGCCATAACATGTTGCGAAGCGGTGGTAAGTTAGATTAAGCTGCCATAGAGTAAATAATAACCATAAACAAAATTAAAACGAAATAATAATAATGAACAAGTTGGCGATAGGCTAAATAAAACTTTAACAATACTCGTTGACAATTAACATCTTTGTCTTCCGTGATCACGGCCGCTGGAAAGTGGCCGAAACGTCGGAATAACAAAAATCAAATAAATTACCGCGCTTTAAACCTTTAAAACGTAGTTTTATTATGCTAGATTTAATTTTAACTTTTGATTTTATTTTTCTGGACGCCTTACTAATAGAAAACGTGAACAAGGCTCGGTATTCTTCCTAGTCTTTTAAGTTTAAAGGTGGAATGCAATATAACGTATTAGCTTTTAAATAATGTTTATTTAGGTGAAGTTTTGTTAATTGTATTATAATTTATGTATATTTAGATAGTACATTTTTTTGGAATATTTACTATATTTATCTAAATATTATACATATACAAGCTAGGACAATGAAGAAATTTATAAATAATCGAAAACAATAGAAGAAAACTTAAGTTTCTTGTATTGTATTCTATCCATAGTCCCTCAAGGCTATAAGTACAATACTGAGCCCAGATCACCGTCTTCTATGTGTAAGGTGCCCTTAAGGCTGGCTACATTTCCTCGCTGGATCCATACTGATCCATTGCCCAAGGTAAGAACCAGTCTTCTGATCACCTGAAGAGTCTGTTAGGTAGTATTACAATTGTAAACGCACTTCTGACACCATGGTATGTGCAGGATGGATAGGCTGGACGTTACTTTTATTATATATTTTAATTAAATAACAGAATACAACATGTGACTCGTTTAATGGCTGAAGGAAGAAACAGAGAGAGTGTTGCCAGTATTACAATTGTAAAACTACCTAACATTTTGGTAGAGGCTCATGGCCTCAGGACTCCACGGTTCAAGCGTCTCGACAGGTTTAAAAAAAACTTTAAATTAATTTTATTATATTAATAAATCGTTATTTGACTAAAATGACAAATATGTACATATGTAATGTACATATTTTATTTATAATTTACCTGACCTTCCTTTAACGCGTTTCCTATTTGATCATGGTATGTAAGTTGAAGTTTCTTGACACTAAGCTTACTCTATTAACAATATACTTGTTTTGTGATTTTGCTTTCATCCATTCTCTCTGCAAATCTTATTATGTTCTAATTTAGATATAATATTGGTTGCTTAAAATTTAGTTTTTCAAAAAACTGCAACTATTCCGCCGGATGATAGTATTGAGAAGTTGAATATGTAACTGTAACATATATGTGTAACATAACTGTAAAAAAATATCTTTGATAAAAAATATTAGACAAATTGCGTGCTGATCCAAAAAACGCGTTTTGAAACCATTTATTTTGCCAAAGTCGTGAGATGCATAAATACAACCAAACATACCTCTACTAGGTATAAAATATAATTGTTATGCAATTAACGTGCTTACAACGTTCATAACACAAGAGTGCTAAATGTTCTATAATAGTATAGTGAAATAAAAGTAGCTCTCTCGTATTAAAAAATCTATAATCTATACTAGAGTGTCAATCCACAAGCTTTATTTGATTTACTTATTTTATTTATAGAATCGATTAAGTTTTTTAATTCGGTTTTTTAAATAGATTATTCTATAATAAAACTACGTTTTAACGGTTTTAAGCGCGGTAATTTATTTTATTTAGGTTTATCCGACGTTTCGGCCGCTTTTCAGTTGCCGTGGTCACGGAAAACAAAGATGACATTTGTCAAACGTGTATTGTCAAAGTTTTTATTCAGCCTACCGCCAACATGTTCATCTTAATTATTTAGTTTTAATTTTGTTTATGGATATTATTTACTCTATGGGAGCCTAATCTAATTTACCACCGCTTCACAACATGTTGTGGCTTGAAGAGAAGAAGCGGCGCAAGAAACTCTTCAGCAAACATGCCTAGTTCTAAATTTTTTTTATATAATATTAAAATGAGTGGAAGGAAAAAATAAAAGAAATTATCAGTCAAGTTGGTTTGTTTCGTTGCACGCAGAAAGAGCTCACAGTGTCTTGAGGTCTGGCAGTTGGTTTTTGCTGGGTTTGGGTCTTAATAGTTTTGATGATTGGATCCCAAATTATTCTATGTTAGGGCGCGTTCCCACTATGTCGTGACGACAGATAGTCGTGTAGTTTTAAGTGTCATGGCTTATATCTTTAAATGGAGGTGCTCACATATAGAACGACACGACTTACTGTCGTCTACGACGTTTTTTGCAGCGAAAACAGATTGTAATGACAGTGGGAACGGCTAACACGACAGTCTTAAAACGATAAAAGATCGTGAAACATTTTTGACGGCAAACAGTCGTTATAATGGGAACAGCTAGAGACGACAGTTGTCCAACGATGAATTAATCGTTACGATATAGTGGGAACGCGCCCTTACGCTTCGGGATATAAACTAGCTCTATGTAGAATTTCATTTAAATCCGTTCAGTAGTTTTCGCGTTATGCTCTAACAGACAGACAAACTTCTAAAAAAATATTTTTTCACGTTTTTAAACGCTTTGTATAAAATCGAACTATTTATTATAGATCTTATAGTATAGATAGGTATAAATAAAATACTTACTATTGTACATCAACAAGGATTCCTCTATCTACTCCTATTAATCAGTACTAAGAACTCAGTACAAACCACTTTACATGAGTTTTTTCTTCTCCAAAATATCAAAAGTCACATGTTTTACACTATCTCGTAAGATCACGTAACGGATGCTTATTAGTTTGAAATTTTATTCATAATTATACAATAATTTGAAAAATCTAGTTTTTAGAGAGATTATTACGTATTTTAGTGAATAATTTATGTTTAATTTATCAGCTGTTTTTGCACTTCACAATTTATTTGTAAACTAAAAAAATGTTTTCTTTATTGGAATGAAATATATATAACTCATTTCACTGCACGGCGACAAATAATTAAGTTTCATCCAAAACGCCTGGCTGAAAACTAATTTATTGGAATAATCCTAACTTTCTCTTATAAAACAAAACGTGAATACTTATTATGATTTCTTTAACGTTTAAATATTTAGCTTTTCTTTTAAATTTAACTTTTATTTCGTCTCTTATATTTTATTATAAAACTACGAATCTTCAAAATAATATTTGTAATACATTAAACAAGCTTTTATTTCTACTTTTACATCGACAAAAAATTTGATTTATATATTGTTTCTTCTTAGATCATTTTGGTATAACACTATAAATATATACTATAACACTTATTAGATATTAAATCGACTATATTTGCACATTATTGAATCGTGTAATTTCTAATAATCTGTAAAATGTACAACACTTTTATAATTTTAATGTTTTTATATTTTATTATTTGAAGAGAGTGCAGTTTTTCTCGTGTCAGAAACGGTGGCATACACACCGCAGACCGCGCGCCGCACTAAAATGGAAACACTTTTTCCACTCTTCCGTTGCGATAGTTCGATTTGCTTTTACTTTCTCTAAAAACCACTTCAATCACTAACCGTGACTATTAAGAGAAGTGCTTGCTAATGTCACGTTTATTTGAACAAAAAATCTCGCCTACTTGTAAGAAATCCTATATAATATAAAATTCTAAACATGCAGTGTCTGTACATTGAAGCTATTTAAAAGAAAAAAATGAAATAGACTATATACGAGGGAGAATTAAGTCTGGGATCGGCCCCAGTGCAGTCCGTTGTATATTTTTTTTATTGCAGGAGTTCAGCAGACAGGCAGACGGCCCACTTAATGGAAACCGGTTACCATCGCCTATGGACATTTGCAACACCAAAGGTGCTACAAATGCTCTGCTGTTCTTTTAAGGGAGACTGGAACCCGGTCACTAATGCCGGAACACAATTCAAGGTTGTTATGGCGGCCTACTTTAGACCAGGGGTGGTAGCCATCCAGTCGGGTAAATGCCCTACCATGGCTGTCGGTTGTTTTGTCGCCTCTTACGACAGGTCGCCCGGCTGCAGGAAATTGTATTCTTTCTCCGTTCCTGCAGAGATAAAACCTTACCTTACCCATAACACAAGTGTAATTTGCTTAATTTGGGGATATGCAATATGTATGTTTGTCTGCTAGTTCCAATATGTTATAATATGTATGTAATCTCTCTATTTTCTTTCACCTTCTCCTAATTATTTGGGGTCGGCACAATATGTCGTTTCTTACCACACTCCTCTATTCTGATATACGTCCTCTGTCACACCACAAATCATCATATCATCCTTCACACAATCCATCCATGTCTTTTTTGGTCTACATCAATCCCATCAATCTTGCAGTTTAAAATTCCTATTGTCGCTTAACTTTCATCCCTCCTCATTACGTATATATACATATTATTATAATATGTATGTAACGTAGGTAAATAACTTAAAAGCAGTTATTATTATAAAGTTTAGAACAAAGAGTCTCGTGCAAGTAATAGTAAAAAGCAATAAATATATAAATACAATATGTAATCAACGAAATGGGTAAATATTATAAACATATTAATATAAATGGCCACCTGTTGTTTTGAATTTGAAAACAACAAATCACAATTTATCATAAGTAAATTACGTGTAAACAAAATAAATACCACGTGTTAATTACAGCGTCATTAATTATGTAAATATATTGTTACGAGTTGGAGGACTCGAATTAAAATGCCGTTAGAATTACTATAGAATTTATTAGAACTATACAAACACGGTTTTCAGCGCGGTAGTTTGTTTGATTTTGGTTATTCGGACGTTTCGGCCGAAGACAAAGATGTAATTGTCAACGAGTATTGTTAAAGTTTTATTTTACCTACAGACAACAATTATTTATTTTAAATTTGTTTATGGCTATTATTTACTCTATGGAAGTCTAATCTAATTTACCACCGCTTCAAAACAGGTTATAAATTGAAGAGAAGAAGCGGCGCAAGAAACTCTTCAGCAAACGTGCCTAATTCTAAAAATCTTCTAATATATAAAATTCTCGTGTCACAGTTTTCGTTGCCATACTCCTCCGAAACGGCTTGACCGATTCTCATGAAATTTTGTATGCATATTGGGTAGGTCTGAGAATCGGCCAACATCTATTTTTCATCCCCCTAAATGTTAGGGGTAGTCCACCCCTAAATTTTTTTATTTATTTTTTAGACAAATTTTTAATTTCTATTTTTTTTGATACAACATACAAAAATACATACAATCTCAATTTTCACCCTTCTACGATAAACCCCTATTTTTTACCGGGCAGGACGACGTCTGCCGGGACAGCTAGTTTTATATAATATTAAAATGGGTCGAAAGAAAAATAAAATAAATTATCAGTCAAGTTGGTTTGTGTTCCGTTACACGCAGAAAGAGCTCACAGTGTCTTGAGGTCTGGCAGTTGGTTTTTGCTGGGTTTGGGTCTTCATAGTTTTGATGATCGGATACCAAACAGGTAGTATTATGTATACAAGTCGCGAAAACTGAAGAAAATAGTATGTGTGCGTTTTCCTGCAGATTATGTGTGTGCGTGATAGAAGTGTTTCTGTTTATAATTTGACAATGATCGATTTTTACTTAAATTAAGTTTTTTCACTAAGTTTTTGATTGCGGATTTAGACATTTGCCGCTTGTAGGCTATTCAAATTTTGCCGCCAATAACGACCTGTACATAGCGATACCCTCGTTCATAATCCTATTAATTATATTTTTATCAATATAACTTTATGATTAGTTGTGCGCTACTGTCTTAACTACACAATCTTCTCTTGTCGTAATTAGTAGATTGCGAAGCAGGGGATCGATGGATTGGTTTCTGCCGTAGCACTCAAAAACGATAGGTACTCAAATTGTAGAAAATTTTATCTGAGTGTTGAATCATTACATGTTGAATTGTTTCTGTGGACTTCATAAGAACTATCTTATTAAGTCTTAGAATTTAGGTTTGTGAATTTAAATATTGCCCTCAAATTTGCCGCCCCTCCAAAATCTGCCGGCCTAGGCTCCAGCCTACTCAGCCTACTGGTAAATCCGCTACTGCTTAGCCTATGTGTATTAAAAGACAAAAATAATAAATTAAAGACAGGCAAAACCGTGTTAGCAAGTTGGTATTGAATATAATTGAAATAAAAAGTTGTAAATAGCGCCAGTAAGAACACTTTCTTTCTTTTGTAACGTCTATTTGACCTGCTTTGAGGTTGTTGGGCGTTTTGAACTTGAGGTTCGACGATAATTAATTTAGATGATATGCAGCATTTATTTACTGCAGTTTTAGTTTTTAGGGTACGGTAGCAATTTTCGAAATGACGGCATCTTAATGTTGTCTTCATATCTCTTTGAACTGTTAGTCCCGAGAACTTATATGATAATGTTTTAGGACCCTTTTTATTTCATTATTACGAATAATAAGTAACTTGGAGTCTCAATATACGGGTCCTCAAAGGTCTACCGAGCCGATATGGTATTAGTTTAGGCAATCAAGCCGACAGGCATAAACCAGGTCCGTAGCAAGAGAACTCTATGAATTTGGAAAAAGATTTGGTATTTATAGGCAATTACTGCTCATCAACATTTTGGAAATCTATGTCAATGAAATGTTCGACTCGGCAATAAGTGCTTATCGAATAGGGTTGTAACAGAACGTCTGTCCGTCTATCTGTGTATTTTTATACGGAAGAAGTTTCATAGAGTATAGTCTATGTACAATACATACATACGTATTATCACGTGTTTCCCATAAGGGTAGGGAGAGACGATGAATTTTCTCTTGCTTGCTCTTGACATCATCTTTTGCTTCATCTACATTCATTTATCTCTTCATACATATATTTTTATTATAAACGTATTTTACCTGGCCGTATTTAAGACATTTGCGATTTGATTTGGCAAGTTTGTCAGTCTCTTTTCATACATACTCTCTACATGTCTAAACCATTTTCACATTTCTTTATCATCTGTTGTTATTATAGCTGCTTACAATTCACAATATATACAGTAGGGTCTTGTTAATCCGGACCCCTAAACCAGTAACTGTGGTAATCCGAACGCATGGCGACTGTAATACTGCTTTGAAATAGCAGAAAATAACGAATCTGACAGCCATGAAGTTCTGTATCTACTTCGACTTGGAGACAGAGTTTTAAAATCAAGTATGAATATTATAATCAGAAGAGTATTACGAACTTTTTCAAGAAGCATTAATTTTCCTATTTTTTATTTCTTTATTTGCAATCAAATTACCAGACAACCAGGAAACATGAATGTGTTCTAATATTTACGCGTTTTCCAAAAACATACTTATAAAGCAAACACTTAGTTTTAAAATTTAACGTGTTATTTAAATGTGGGGAAAGTGGCTCAGCAGTCAACACTAATGTTTAGAAATGACCCGGACTCTTTCCTTCGACCCTTCAGTTGTTGAAACAATGAGTGATTCACAGATAAACCAGTGTTTTCAATTTATTCATATTAGTCATGCATGTTCGAGCATTGCTAAGGCCAGAGTTCATAATGGTTTACTTTCTTTCGCCGGGTAATTATTAAGCCAGATGTTGCTATCTTTCTACTCAACTCCACATTGAGCGGTCTTTTCCAATTGCTAACACATATGCTCGATAATACGAGTATTTATATGTGTGTTTGTATAATACATATTTTTTTTAATAATAATTTTTTGTAATAAAGCCAGATAGAATGACAAGAATGCTTAAGTTAATTTAAATCTATGTATATATGTTGACATATCATTCCCTAACCCAGAAACTAGGTTTGCACCTGTGTTTTGGGGGCTAGTTGTAGGTTCTCATGGGTGTATGTTACAAAATATTGTTAGGTTAATTTGTGATATAATGATATATACATAACTAGCTGAGCCGGCGAACTTCGTATTGCCATATTTTCTGAATTCCTAAAAGACTTTGTTTCATGACACAAAAACAAAATCACCATAATTGGTCCAGGTGATTAGGATGATTCTAGAACCCGATCTCAGCGCCTCCTACCGGTTCTTTTTGCGAATCTAAACCATCCGGGAACCCACTCAAACACACAAAAACAAAATCACCGAAATCGCTCCCGGTGATTAGGAGGATTCTAGAACCCGATCTCAGCGCCACCTACCGGTTCTAATTGCGAATCTAAACCATCCGGGAACCCACTCAAACACACAAAAACAAAATCACCGAAATCGCCCCCGGTGATTAGGAGGATTCTAGAACCCGATCTCAGCGCCACCTACCGGTTCTAATTGCGAATCTAAACCATCCGGGTACCCACTCAAACACACAAAAACAAAATCACGGAAATCGCTCCCGGTGATTAGGAAGATTCTAGAACCCGATCTCAGCGCCACCTACCGGTTCTAATTGCGAATCTAAACCATCCGGGAACCCACTCAAACACACAAAAACAAAATCACGGAAATCGCTCCCGGTGATTAGGAAGATTCTAGAACCCGATCTCAGCGCCACCTACCGGTTCTAATTGCGAATCTAAACCATCCGGGAACCCACTCAAACACACAAAAACAAAATCACCGAAATCGCTCCCGGTGATTAGGAGGATTCTAGAACCCGATCTCAGCGCCACCTACCGGTTCTTTTTGCGAATCTAAACCATCCGGGAACCCACTCAAACACACAAAAACAAAATCACCGAAATCGCTCCCGGTGATTAGGAGGATTCTAGAACCCGATCTCAGCGCCACCTACCGGTTCTTTTTGCGAATCTAAGCCATCCGGGTACCCACTCAAACACACAAAAACAAAATCACCGAAATCGCTCCCGGTGATTAGGAGGATTCTAGAACCCGATCTCAGCGCCACCTAACGGTTCTTTTTGCGAATTTAAACCATCCCGGGACCCACTCAAACACACACACAAAATTTCATCAAAATCGGTAAAGTGGTTCTCAAGTTATAAAATTACAACGAAAAGTGGCATTGAATTTATTTATATATTTAGATAGTTATAAAGTAGATATGTTGCTGGAGAATTTGTTGCGCCGCTACTTCTTATTTAACAGTCACTTAAATTGCTTTGGAAGCGGCATCTGCAGACAAACAGACACATTGTCCAAATTCAGCAAGTAACGATTGTGTTATGGGTAAGACACAGTGGCCTACTCTGGGATCGATCCCAGACACCCAGACCATTTAACGGAACCTCGTTTCCGAAATTGACCATGCCAGGATCGAATCCAGAGCTTCTGTGTTCAGCGAAGTGGGTCGGCAAAGGTTTAGCTTTTTCACCTGAACGTATTGGAATCATAAAAAACATAACATTGATTGTTACAAGTTGGTTAAAAAATTAACAGCGAAGAATTGGTTAAAAAAGTACCTAATAAATTCACAAACGCTCCACTGCGCATGTATCCTAACCGCATTAATCACGAACAATAATAAGCAGCTGTTTTGTATTCTTTACTGGTACTGTATAGAAACGATTGCAAGCGCAGTGATATAATGTTATGATTCAAAATAATTGAAAAGAAAGCGCGTTGTTATGACTCAATTAGGCTCGTAGACCTATTTGATAATATTTGTGTTGCAAATGGCACTAGTTCAATGTTTATTTGCAACACAAATATTGTTTACCACTTTTTTTATGTTAACCTTTTTGTATTCTGTTGATAAATCAGTTCAATAAACCAGTGCATTAAATAAGTAAAGTGTTTTGAATAGTTCAACTTATGTTATTTACGACAACTTGAGTCAGATTTATAAGATTTTCTGCTTTTATTGTTTTAACCAAACTTGTTATGGTTCCAGGCATGGAAGAAGAAGACTAAATTAAATATAGACAAACGTCTGCTTACTGCTAACGTGCCACCATAAGGCATAGGCCAAAATCTAATCTAAATATATATATATTGGGCAACTTTCTGCTCTAAAAATAAAATCTGCCCGATCCAGCCACCTACGGTTCATTGTGGATTTCCATGGACCACTCCCCAACAAACGCTTGTAAGGATTCTAGAACCGATCTCAGCGCATACGGTTCAACGGTATAAAAACATCCTATTTTCATGTATCAAATGCACGGGTGTGCAAATTTGATTTTTTAGTTTTAAGGTCCATCGCGGACAACATCGTGACAGGAGTTATATATAGATTATATATATAATTGTAATCCACGTATATAGTCACTCATCACGATACCTTAGGAACTATAATACCTATAGACTTGAAATTTGGTATGGACCTTCCATTCGCCAAGAAGAGGTCAGCTTGGAAAGGATTTACGGCTAGTCAAGCGGGGGGGGGTATCAGCTAATTACGGAACTGCTTTTTAATTTAATAATGATAGACGATTCTTCTTATTAAAGAAAATCTCAAAACTGTCAATCAACCAGTCCTGGATTTACGTATAGGCCCATGTGGTTCTAGACCTGAGGCCGCATCATTTATTGCTTTAGAAATAATATATTAAGCACTTATAGATATTGTACAACTGGCACGTGTATACAAAATCACCTCATTCTTCGGTGCATGTGCTCTTCAAGTATTGTACTCGATTTCCGTATGATCTATAAATCAATCCTACTTGGTGACCATCTCGGGAGTTAAAAAAAAACCAATTTGAAAATCGGTCTATAATTGACGGAGAATTTCCATAACATGCCTACAAAAAAATTAAGCGCCTTTAGAAAATGTAATACCTACACGCGTATACAAGTTTTTTCCAAGAATTTAGGCGCACGACGTTCTTTAGTAAGTAATGGTTACTCTCAATTTCTCAAGAATTCACTCACTAGATATACTTTTTATCTTAAAAATACAATAGTTCCAGTAAAATATCAGATGCAGTCTGTCAGCAAGTCACATAGTTCCCCAAAAAGAATGAATGGAATTCATTGATGTGTGTACGATTCAGTTTATTAGAAAGCGTAAATAAAGGCCATGAAATCGAATTACATGGACGAGATCACCGAAACGTCTCAAGCCCTTGTTGTTGTTATTGACGTTATTGTCAGATGATTATAATCAACCTCCTACTGGGTTATCTGAAACTTTCAACGTTATTGTCATAAAATATATACAAAACACAACAACTATCCTATTTTACAGTTCAAATGGATTTCATACTTGTAAGATTAATTTTTCATAGTGTCACTTTTAATCTTTTTGCCCCCGGAAAATTCTGAATCGTCTCGTGTGGACTTCTATTTTCCGGGATAAAACGAACGACGGAGTTATTTTTGCATTTATAATATTAGTATGGATAGTAAGTACTCTACTCTGTCTTATAGAGTTTTATGACATTGTCATGATGTAACGGTCCAGCCACGACCTAGCCGCTGTAAGCGACGGCACAGTGCGACGGAACAGGCGACAAAAATAATTATTATATTGTTTCCAAGCGTTTATATGTCTATCAAGTTATATACTTCTTGACAGTAAAGCCCACATTAAACTAATTTAAATTCAAAACTTTTCATTCAAAATAAGTTTCACTGCAGAACTCTTTTTGAAGCTCGTAAATATAGGTTAAAATTTAATTTTACTTCCTAGTCTATGTACACCGCTTCGCAACGTATTATTGCTGTTATGGAGTAGAAGCGGAAATAATCTGATCAACACGTCTAGCTAAAAATTGCTAGAACTTATTGACATAATTGTCACGCTTTACTGTCGTGGGCTACCTAATAATGATGTTTTGTGACTCACAAAACATCATTACTTATATTGTGAGTAACAAACAGACTATGAAATACTATACGTCAATAAATCACAAGTAATCAATTTGAAAATTGAAGAAAAATAATACCGCAATTATTACGATGCTTATAAAATAGCTTATTTAATATATGTAAAATATATTAATTAAAATGTGGATATTATTTCTTACACGATATAGCATTTTTAGCAAACATATTTTGATAAGTTAAATTGATTAAAACTTATTTATAAATGAAGTTAACTTCTATAACAAATCGAGACGATAACATATTAGGATAATGGAGGTGTCAAAAATAAAATAAATGCTTGAAAAGGGTACATAATAACACGTATGAAACAAGTCTACAAGTCGTTGCGCTTACGCTCTTTGCATCGCTCGTCACGTCACCGTCACTGACCCCAGGATCGTGGCCGGACCGTAATATGTATGCATTATACAGATTATAGTGCTTAAGTGCTTATTGTTTAAAATAAAACAGTACAATAGAAAACAACTCATTTATTATCATAGGAGTTCCTTGCCATAATTTTAGATAAATAAGTTAAATAATAAAATCACAACTTAATGAATACTTATAATTAACCCGAACGTCATTAGTACGAATTTTGAATTTTGAATTTTGAAATAGCCAAACAATCAAAAACCAAAATAATAAAGAATAATCATTAGGCACTGACGTTGCAATTCACTTATTTCTATGGCAGGTAAAATGGGTTCAAAAATTGTAAAAAAATACTTTATACCAATGTGATATACTGAACCAAGATATTTTAAAACAATGTCGTATTTAATATTATTAATGTAGTTCAGTAGTTACTAAAGTTTTAAAACAACAATCAACCTAAATTTTGAAATAATTTAAAGTTTTACAGCCTCTCGTATTTAGTAACAAATGGCTTTTTATTATACAATACTAAGTATTATTGCCTACCCGTCTACAAGCTTGAGAGACTATAAATTTTGCCACGGAATATATATAGGTATGTCAGAGGTTTATTTACAATAGTTTAGTCATTACAGTCGTAAAACTAAATAAGTATTTATAGCATTGAAAAACGATTCAAATTATCAACGTTAAATCCTAAAGTAACATCACAGATAAAGGTATAAAAAGAACTAAATGTCTATTTCACGAAATCTACACGGGGTTTTATTGAAGAACTACTCACGCCTCAAACGTAGAAGGACAGAAAAAGGCTCATGCTACAATACAATAACGCCTCTACGGATATTCACATGACAAAGAGGGCAACATGATATGTACGATTGCTAGTAAATTGAGGTAACCGAGGCCAATCGCTTTCGATTCTGAACGAACATTTCCGAGCTAGAAGTTTTGAACGGGACAAATGAGGGAATGACTTTTACCGCCTCATCGCTTCAAATGTACTGCCGCGATACAAAGCATACAAAACTCCTCGCCGCATTTTTGAAGTGGTATATTATACTAGTTCTGTACAAAATATCATGTCACTTTTCCAAACTCATTTTAAAATCATGTCCTACCCAACACTATTGAAGAATCTATTTTAATGGATGGCGTGAAACGAAACGACAACAACGTTGGTAACAGAACTTAAATTTGTTCTCTTGTATAAAATCAACATGGATTAGCAGAGTTATTGTAATTATAAAGGAACAAATATACAACGAAATTACATACTAAATTCGCAAGGCAAAAGAAATAAATAATATTGAATTAATTAAATCACCACACTTTAGGTAGCGTATAATAACTTCTCAAAAAATAGGCAAGCGCTTAAATTATTAGTCGACAATCTTAGAATTACTGGTGCTGATAACATCACGGACATTTGATCGAAAAAATAAAACTTTCTATTTGACTAGACCTTATTTTTAATCCTATTATTATCGATAATAAATATACTGATGTTTGCATACTCCACTGGCTAATGGTTAGCCTCTGAAGATGACTGTGTCGTTGAGACAAAAAAATATATAACAAAAAATTCAAAAATAATACTCGAAAATTTTTACCGCAGTGTTCCATGGCTTTCGTTTGAGCGACTCAAGCAGAAGCTACGCGTCACGGAGATGTATTGCTGCGCTGGATTCTTTTAACTACGAGAAACCGGTTCCGTTACCGGTTCAAGAATTACCGCATCTACCTTCATATTCGTGATCTAGCAGAAAATCTGCGAGAATCGATTACGGAACTAGCAAGTTTGGTAGGGAACGAATGTCTAGCCATACCGCCTGATACCAGGATATACCAGGTCCTGATAATAGGGATGGACCCAAAAATGCTGGCTGTCGTAAATGAATATATGATGTTTGATAATAGTCTTACAAGGAGGAATGCTGAAGATTATATGAAAAGGAGGAAACTGAGCTACGAAGCGAATGCTTAGGTGATAACTGCGACTTAACTTTACAATGTGAGACAAATAAATTTTAACAATAAAAAATTATACTTGCGTAATTTTAAAAACATAAAGAAAACATCATTTAAAAAAAATATTTTTAAATTCGAACCCAACGTGAATTATATGATTTTGTCTTCTCCATTGAGTTTGACGTCAATACTTTTGTTGGTTTCATCATTGAAGTTCTCTGTTTTAAGGTGTTCAATGTCTTTGTTTCCTTTTTTATTTATATTATCCTGACACTCGCCATTTTCAGCTGCTTTAGGTTTCGACTCTTTATTCTGGAACTCCTCAGTAAGCATTTTTTCAAAATCATGGGATATTTTAGTTACATTTTTTTTCATAATCAAGTCAGGATAACTCTGTAATCAATGTTAAATGGTCTAAAAACTCGACCAATTAATATTACATCAAAACTAATTCTTATTATCTTCTTAATATTAAAATTCGCTATTAATGTATAATTTTCGTTACTTATGTATACAGTATACATGTATACATACTTATAACTTCTTTGTATAAGGTTCTCGATACCCAAAAGTAAAAAGAATATGATTAATCTTACTCCAGTCTCTGTCTGACGATTGATTGTTTCAGGACCTAGTAAGGCTGGTGATATGAAATTTGACACGCGTATAATAGCGTCGTATGTCTATAAATATGGAAGAACACCAAATAGTAGGTACATACCTGCGTGTTACTGATAAGATGGGTGACCACGGGGAACTTAGGATAATTTCGGTGAAACAGGTAAAAAGGCCAACTCAAATAAATAATTTGGCTTAAAAGAAAATATCAAAAAGGCTAATCGGACCAACAGATTCCAAACTTTAAGAATTATTATCTGTATGTTAGAGCATTACATGAAAACTACTGAACGGATTTATATGAAACAAAGTTATATCCGGGTACCAACACTAGATACTTTTTAACCCGTCGTCATGGCAATACGAACGAAGTTTTGCAGGCAATACCAGGTTATGGTTTCACAATATATAGATAAACGCGTTAGTCGATAAGTAAAAATTATATACCTTGAGATAGAGTCGTACGTTGTTGAAAATTCTTCTAAAATCCTGCACAACTTGCTCGTAATCGGTATAGGAACAATTCTTTAGCTTAGTAGAAATATCATTCAGACACATTGGATACTTTACAACTTCGTAAAACCTTGGAGCCTGAAATTGAGTACCTTAAGTGTTTTCCTCTTATTCATAGTAGTTATACGGGTTTTATAGATGCTTTAAAAAAAGTAAAAAACGTATTAAACGTGTAAAACATACTGTACTGGTATAATGAAGACGGTCCACCTGATGGAAAGCGGTTACCATCATCTATGGACATTTGCAACACCAAAGGTGCTACAAATGCGCTGCTGATCTCTTAAGAGGAGACTGGAATCTGGCCACTAGTGCCGAAATACAACTCAAGGTTGTTATGGTGGCATAATTTAGACCAGGTGTTAGCCATCCAAGCGGGCAACTGACTGTGGGTTGTTTTGTCGCCTCTTACGACAGGTCGCCCGGCCGCAGGAAATTGTATTCTTTCTCCGTTCCTACACGGATGATGCAATTGATAAAAATTAAAAAGACATTGATTTATATTTGAAATTATTGCCTATTCGAGAGTTATATGTCGTAGCAATGGGAAAATTGATTATAAAATGAAACGCATAACTAAAACCAAATATAAAAACGTGAAAGTAATTGAGTTTGTACGGTTGTTAATTCCTTCTTCTCGCGCCTGTAAATGGGGATAAATAGGGTAGGTATATACAAAAATATAACTGTTTCCACGAGATGAGAATTTAAGGTTTAGATGGAAGAAACGCATAGAAAGATCTAGTGAAATAAGGTTTACCATTTTTATATCCATGTCATGCTGTATGAAATCAGCCTCATTAAGATGCGACATGTTGTTTAAAATGTTATCAAACTTTTTGACAACTGCTGCTGGTAAAGGTTTCTTCTTCTTTGGGTGGTACCACATACCAGATGCAGTAATTTTAGATCTTCCATTAGATTTCTGAGTTTCATCCTTAATGCAGGTACCAGTGTGGTCAAAGCTTAGACAGCGATGATTTTCCTTTATTTCTTCAGAATTTCCCATATCAATCTGATCTTCAGTATCATCAAGTTTAGTTTCAAGTTTTATCTTAGTTTCGTCAATTAACAAAGATTGGTCGTCACTTTTTAAAAGTTCATTTTTAGTAAAATAATCTGGTGCAAGATCATTTGACCAGGCTTCACAATCTACGTCATTCTTTACCTGTTTCGAATCTTCTGTATAATTATTACCAGTAAATAGACCTAAAGCATTATACAATCGTGCAGCTTCGGATTTACAATCTTCATGCAGAAAATCCATTAATTTAGGAGCGGATTCTTTCGCAGCTTCCCATGCACGATCTGATGTCATTGAGCTTAAAAGGTCCACTTTCATATTAATACAGGGCATGCCAGGCTGAGGTAACATCTTTTGATCTTCACCAAAAATGTCTTCTGTGCGCCTTGAGATCAAACACGGCCAAGAATCCATACTATATTTCGGTTGTGAGGATAATGTCACATGTGGGTATGATAATTTCATTTTCAGAGCAGACATTTCATCTGTAACGGGATTCTCGTATACGAGGTCTTGTGATGTAGTCTGAACAAAAGCTGATATTGGATCTGCCGGCTTAATTGGCACCTTATAGCTTCCCGGTTTCATATAGACTTTTGACATTTCGTGAAACTCATCGTTTTCAGTATCAATAAATTGTACGGGGCCAGAAATATTATTTGAAATCGTCACAACATTTGACGGCGCTGAAATGTTGTGAGTGTGATGAGTTACAAATTCATTATGTTCTTTTTGGACTATCTGACCCCACGTTGCAAAAAAATCATTGTCTTCCTTCGTGTCACCGCAACTATTGTTCTTGTGTACATAACAGCCTCGTATGTCTGCCTCTGACGCCATACTTGGAATTAACGATTTTTCCACGTAGCTTAAAGGTATCATTTTGGCTTTTAACTCCATCTCTCTACGCTGTAAAAGATCACAGGGCATGTTGCCAATAATTGGTTGCCCAGGTGCTTTACCCAGTTCTGCATCCATTTTATGTTTCAATTGTCTGTATGCATCTCTCTGATCAGTATTGGATATTCCATCTACTGCGCGGAAGTCTGGAACGTTGGTTATCGTCCATGACTGACGAGGCTTAGGATCACGTGCGATAGATGGGTCGCATTTATACTGATTTTTCTGCAAATTATCCATGTCATTTTGATCATTTAAGGAATAGTAGTTTTGTGGGTTTGTAGGTGTAACTACTGGGATTTTTTTATATGCGACACCTGAGCGTGAAGGCCATGGAGCCTCATTATAAGACTGCGATACTGATTGAACTTGGCTTTGCATCCATGGTGGTTGAATTGCATTGAATTGTTGCTGAGAAGCATTCACGTGTCTAGGAGTACTTACATGAGACTTGGTCGATTGAAATTTATTCTGATTCTGGTGTCGTGGAGCACTAGAGTTAGTAGCGTAATAGTTATGAGTAAAACTTTTTTGTTCCATTGTAAAGCCATGATCGAGACATTTAAAAGTTTTATACATATGCGTCAACATTTCTTTTGTGACAGCTTGCCATTGAACAAAACATTCTCTTATATTTGGGCTGTAATACTTATTTTCAATTCTAGAAAACGTATCGTGTTTTTCACTGAGAAGTTCTTTTACACCCTTCCAGCCATCCAAAATGCGGACAAAGGAAAATATGAAATTTTTAATAACCCACGGTATGCCTTGGGAATGTAAATTAGCTACAGCGCTGTCTGGCTTTTGTACATTAGATCGAGTTTTAGCGCAAATAGAATGAATATTTTTGAAACATGGCCTATTATGGTGTGCAATGGCTATGTTCTCTGCATCAGTGCAAGCTTCGATAGCCAATTGCACTATTTGGTTTGGAATTTGATCATGAACAACAATTTTGTCTAAAGCTGTCAATAGCACTTCTGAGGAAGGTGATGGTTTATTTTTATCATCTTCTGAGACAGTAGGTTTTGGATTTTGTTTGTGAGTACTTGTCTCAGTTTTTACGTCAGATATGTTGCAGAGTTCTGATACCATTCTTTCTCCTTCAACAAAGAAATCTAAACTGGACGTGGATTCGGATACTAAATTCCTATCTTTCCTATGACGGTCATTATCAGCGTTATCTCTGTAATGGTCTTGGTAACGAGAATCAGCGGTGTAAGTACTTCTTTTGTCTTGGCTTTTAACTATTTTCTTTTTAGCACCAGTACCAATCGGCTCTTGATTTGTTGACCACGTTTGTGAACGTCTATCATTATTGACACCTCTATCGCCTATCATACCAGGTCCAGAATAATTTGAGGAGGATGGGTCGTAAACCAATCCTACCAATGGGGAATGGGGTGGAGAACTAAATGATGGAGCGGACGAATTGTTATATCTGCAAACAAAATTTATATTTAATTTACATACTGCGTTTTATATTTCGAATCTGTTTTAATCAATTACGTACCTATGGTTTTGATATTGCTGATTAGATACTGTGGCTTCATAAATTCCAGTTGCAACGCGACAGTAAGTCGCCATGTTCGCATCAGGTAAATCTTTGCTAGAGTTTCCTGGAACCCCCCGACCACGTTTAAATTTATGTCAAAGATTACTAGAGAATGGTATTTCAGAAACACCATGTACCTTTAGTAGTAGATATTATTAGTAGAAACTTCTATACTATAATAAATTATTTGTAAATAGTTCCAGTTGGTACAATGCATTCAAGTATTTTAAAAATTAGGGGGGCTAATTCGGACCATCAGATTTCGATTTTTTTAAATATTTGTTTATCTGTCTGTTAGAGCATCGCATGAAAACTACTGTACAGATTTAAATGAAACTCAAAATAGAGCTAGCTTATATCCCGGGGCGTAACTTAGGATAGTTATTATTTCGATAAATAAGCTTTTTTTAAAAGGTTTTTAAATACAAGTTTTTGAGATCTTGGATATCACGTAACAGCAGAGTTGCTAGCCAAGACAAGTAAAACGAGCCTAAACACGACGGGTCTATCTTGTTTAGTACAGGAGTTTCCATGGCGACCTTCCGATTCCATCATCAGATCAGCTCCATGGTACCATAATATGTCATTGTCACGCGATATACATATATGTGCAAACTTTCAGCTCAATCGGAAACCGGGAATTTTGTCAATTTAACTTGCGAGATTCCACCCGAACTTACATACATAGGTACATCCATTGCATGTTAAATAAAAGCTTGTAAAATACTGATTAGATTGAATAATACACTTTTAGTCACAGAGCAAAAACGTATTTAAGAAGACCAAAGCCTACCATAGTTCTTCTGTTGCATCAAAGAGTACGCTTGCGTAGATTGGTAGTTTTCCTGGCGTGTTAGGGGTCTCTCACCGCGGCCTTCCCCAGTCTCCCGATAGTCCCCGGTCTTGTTTGAGACAGCGCCACCATACTCTTGCATTGGGCTTACAAATACCTGAAAACAAGTGCAATGCGGAGGTCTTTCACAGACGCCATAAGCTACGTACTGCGTGACTCTCTCTTTTCTTTCAACTTCTCCCAATTATTATATCCATGCAGGAACGGAGATAGAATACAGTTTCCTGCTGCCTGGCAGCCTGTCATTAGAGGCGACAAAACTACCTACAGCCAGATGGTCTTAAGTATGCCATCATGCAACCTCGAGTGGTGTTTCGGCATTAGAGGTCGGGTTCCAGTCCCCCTTTCGAGAGCGGCAGGATGTTGGTATACTTACCTTTACTCGTACAAATGTCCATAGGCGATGGTAACCACTTCCCATCAGGTGGGCCGTCTGTCTGTTTATAAACCCATGCAATAGGAATAAAAAAATATTTGAGGCTAGCACATAGCACATTTTGTGACCAACTTATGCTTATAAGGTCCCTGCTACACCTGTGTTAATGTCAACGCTAGTGGTTGTGTTACGCAGATGCAGCTAAGTGTTTAATGCGTTATTTGAAATCTGACATTGTTAATGATTTTAAACATTGACAGATAACTCATGTATATATCCACATGTGAATCTCCCGTTCATAAAATCCATAGCCCGGGTTGTCTGGAAGAGATCGCTCTAAGGCCGCCCATTGCTCCAACTTTTACTGTTTAATGTGACTACTGTAAATTGTTGTGAACAATACAGTGTGATCTATTCTATTCTATTCTGTATGATAGTCACTAAAGGTCAAAAAACTGTCTAAGCGGTGCATGATTTTCGGCCAAGATTGGAATTCTTTCTCGCCTTTCGCCTTTTGACTTTGAGACACGAATGCACTAACCACAAGCTACCACAGCTTTGATAACTTAATAAATCGTAAAATAGAAAAGATACCTATACCTCGAATTTACTTACTTGATATTAGAGTACGTAGAAGATAAAAACTTAAAACATAGCTTTGACAGAAAATGAGAAAATTTGGTAAGATCTAGTTGGTGTCCAACATCATGTCAAAATAAGACATAAATATGAAGAAAACTATTTTCATCTTAAATCACAGTAAAACTACTTTGCACATGTTTTAATACAATCGCTGCTTTTCATTTAATAAAAAAACTTATCGATTTGCTACTAATATTTTTTACAAAGTAAAAGTGAATAATTTTATGGCTCGAAGGCACTTACCGGTGTCTTTAGATTCAGCCCTGCAGGTCTTCAAATCGTTTCAATTCATATTAAAATTGGAAAATGCACCTAAAACGCTCGTTGTCAAAAAATTCTAGGAATTATTCTTACGTATGAAAAGATTTGATTTACACGATTTTCTTTGTTTCGGATCTGTTTATTATCTTATTTTCTAATTGTTTTTGTCTTTTCTAATTCAATATCATATTTTAAAAGCTACCCTGTACGTGCGTTGAATAATGTGACTTGCCAAATAATTGAAACGAACCATATGATTCTTTTCATTTGTTTTGTGACATTTTCCATTTTCTTTTTAAATTTTTCCTGCATAGTTTTCAGCCAAAATACAAACCACGTAGTTTGATTATAGTGTGTTATATATAAAAGAAAGTCGTGTTAGTTACACTATTTATACCTCAAGAACGGCTGTATCGATTTGGCTGAAAATTGATGCGGAGGTAGCTTAGAACCAGGAGACGGGCATAGGATATTTTTTATCGCGTTGGAACCGGTAGGTGGCGCTGAGATCGGGTTTTAGAATCCTCCTAATCGCCTGGAGCGATTTTGTGATTTTGTTTTGGTGTGTTTGAATGGGTTCCCGGATGGTTTAAATCCACAATTGGAACCGGTAGGTGGCGCTGGGAGCGGATCTTAGATTATATTTTTTTCGGAGCAGGCAACGTCTGCCGGGGCCGCTAGTAGTATTATGTATGTATGTGTCCTGAAATATTAGTACAGTCAATTGAACCACGTATATTTTCATAACTTCCAATTTTAGTAAAGGGGTTTGAGTAAAAGTGGCTTGATTTTTGAAGTTTGCGGCCAGCGATTACATTTATACAGTAAATAGTATACAGTAATGGTTGGTAATCAAAATCGCTTAAGTGAATATGTGTTAGAAAATAATCTAAATAGAAGACAGGCTCATTTTCAGTCTATGCCGCTGATCTTGGCGGAGATGAGTTTTCAGTTTTAAGTAATGATAATCATGGTTATTTAAGCCCTGGGCACATGTCAAGTAGAGCAAGCATGTAGCTAATATGGTGAACACATAAAAAACGGAACCTATTTAATTGAAATATTTAAAGAACCTGGAAGATTTCACAAAATTAAGTTAGATTCCGAACTCCCTATACGTTATACCTAAAATAAAATAAAATAAATGTCCACCGGTGCGAACCCGGAACGGGCGCTGATTAGGAAATAAAGGTAAACAGCTTTTATTTAATTTATTACAACTTTTAAAAGATTTTCAAAAAAAAGCAATTTGTTCCTAATATTTCTGATATAATTAACATAGTTTCATTCCAAGGGTAATTATAGTCGTGATGATTAACAATATGGACGTCATCACAGTACTGTTGGCAGAGTTACAATAGTCCGTCATACAGGAGCAGACCTCTTGCCTTCCTCCGTAACCAGCCCTGTGGTAGCACACGCCCTGCAAGAAAGGATTAATTCCTATTAAATAATAAGGTAGTAAATAATCGCAGCATATTAACGTTCCACTGCTAAGCCAGGCTCGGGCTCTCCATTTTGAAGAGTAACGAACAATACACACGTTATTAGTCGTTTCACACATCGTTTATCTCTCTATTCGTATTAGGATAGAAAAATTGACATAATGGTGTGTTACTTTGACTGTTATTTAATCAATAAATGGGGACATAATATTTACTTTACTAGTCGTAAAATATCTCCTGTCTAACTTTGGAACTAAGGGGTGGAGAACTGTAAAAGAATTAAATGGTATAAAGCTTTAATTTCTACGAAAGGAGACGGGTTTAGGTCAAAGAAATGTAATGAGTTGATATATGGCTTTAAAAAAGCATTATATTTTGCTATTATAAAATGAAAAATATCAGCCCCAAATGGAAGACAAGAAATCTTAAAAATAAAGTCACATATAAAATAAATTATCAATTATCATAATCGATTTATGCGAATGAATTTTAAACAATTGACAACTCTTACGCCACACGATTAATTAATTCCAAATAACTAAAACCACTACATTAATTATATAAAATATAACAACATAATGAAAAGAAATCTTAAAGGCACTCCGTCTTTTTACAATCTGGGCCCAAGATGTATAAAGCGTATCCGTCTCCTTTGATCTTCGGACGAAAATAGTTTATTCGTCTTAACTGTAAACAAGGCCTTTTTTTGGTTTTAATATATGGAATATTTTAGATTTTATACTTTTACAGTTCCATAGTTTAATGAGAAAAATTAAAAAGTTGTGATATCTCGCTCGCACATCATCCGTCCTGCTCACGCATTGTGCTATATATTGTACTAGCTGTATGACTTGTTAATATTTGTACCTAATTAGTTTACTTCAGTTCACATCAGCACTCGACAGTGAATACTAACTACTCTCTGCCATCTGAAGTACCTCCGTTTAACCTACGTTTCGCTGCTGCATTGTTTATAATGTAGGAAACGCATAACGTTTTGAATTTTATCCACCATTGATCTATATATATTCTAGCTGACTCGGCAGACGTTGTCCTGCCCTGAAGAAATAAAATTTAGAACCCGATTGCAGCACCACCTACCGGGTCCAATTGTGAATCTAAAACCATCCTCGAATCCCCTTGAACTCACACAAATAATTTCATCCAAATCGGTCCAACCGTCTAGGAGGAGTTCAGTGACATACACACGCACAGAAGAAATATATATATTAGGATTCATGGGGATTCCAGATGATTGCACTAATTTCTAGATGAAGATGCGCCTTAGGCTGTCCCCGCACTGGCGTCATATGATTTTGGGACACGAGTGTATTAAACACTAAGCTACCACGACTTAGCGTGTTGTAATAATGCCGCAGGGGCCCTCTAGCATCTCGGGAGCAGAGCAGAGAGGAAGACCCCTGTTGACGAAGTGAGTTTGCCTTTCCCGGGGCATTCTCAAGCACTGATGCGCTAGGATCAGTGTGGGCGTAACTACGTTCTAAGTCTCACGCTCTTCGTGCCATAAGCGCGGGGCACATGGAAGGAGTGTGGTTTTTGTGGAGTGATTGAGTGTCTTCGAGTCTCCACACAAGCCGGCGATTTGACTCCAGTACTCCATTCGTGGAAGTCACCTCTCGTCGCTTTGGTCTAATTCCTAGGTAAGACTGGTAGTGTGCGAAATGCATTTCCTCCGCCTCAAAAAAAAAACGTAAGAGCGTGTAAGAGCATTACTCATATATGATATAGATAGATATAGATTGATATAATCACGAAAACTACCTTGAATTTACTCTCATCCCATCCACAGCTCCGAATGACTCGACTCTCAGGGAACTTCCCATTGACGCTGTAGTCAACGTGCTGGATGATTTTCCTACAGAGCGTGTGTGTTACCCCTTGTCATGATCTGAACAGTTCCTCTTTAAGGATTCAGGAAGATGCTTCTCTGTGCATAGGGAGTTGGTCGAACTGTTGCACTCGTAACACATTATTGATGTACCTGCAATTACATGAATGGTAAAGAAAGAGAACATTATAAAAAAGGAGACGGTAAGGAGAAGAATGATGCATGGTAGAAAGGTGAGGAGGGTCTTAAAAGGATAGGCTGAGGATATAAATGTGAAAGGTAATCTGTTTGTTAGATATCATAGGTATCCCACCTAT
Source organism: Dendrolimus punctatus (assembly GCA_012273795.1). Taxonomy (NCBI): domain Eukaryota; kingdom Metazoa; phylum Arthropoda; class Insecta; order Lepidoptera; family Lasiocampidae; genus Dendrolimus; species Dendrolimus punctatus. Next base: position 17,562,613 of record CM022543.1, read on the forward strand.
CGCGGGTAGTAAAAAGGTAAATAATCATCAGCGTCAAATTTTATGTGTGTTTGAGTGGCTGTGTGGAATCGATTTACAATAAGACCCGTTAGGTGGCGCTGGAATCAAGTTCCAGATTTTGGTTTTTCAGGACAGGACAATGTCTGCCGAGGCTGCTAGTACATTATAAACAGGGTTTAGTTTGATTTATCCAGATTTTTATATTTCTAGAGTTCCTGTACTTCTGCGGTCAGTGCCTCCATGACCAGCAGAAACAAGTAAGGACTTAAGGCGGAACCCTTATCCTACAAGCCTACCTTCACAGGAAACTTGTTCGTCGTTCCTACTGCACAGCTGGCTTGTGTACTAACAATCTAATAAATGCTTTCTATCTATCTTATGTACTTCTCTGGCACACCTTTCGCTATGCGGACCTACCACAGAAGTTCTCGGGGGACGCGATTGTATGCTTGCTGCATCAATTTGTTAATTATAATAATAGTATTATAATAATAATTGGCAAATAAATCCCCAAGCTAAGTAAGTTGCGCTTGTGTTATGGTTGATATACATCGGACCACTCTGGGACCAATCTGGGATAGAACGAAAGTTCGTTTGCACAATTTACCATGCCTGGAATCAAACTCGTAACCTCTGCTTTCTAACGAGTTCGATCGGCTAAGACTTAAGTTCGCTGAACCACAGAGTCCATGGCCTTATAGGTTGGCAAATTTGCATGTGGCTTAAATGGTCTGAAGGCGACGGGGAACCATGAAACGGGACTGAAAAAGTCTGAGGGTGACAAGGGCCCTTGCTCGATGTCCCTGCTAAGCATTTCTGCAGCCTTTGAGATATGCGACCGAGAGATATGATGTGAAGTTGCAAATCGACACATGCACTATGTAGGTTTTTTTATTGCTGTACTACAGTAGACAGGCTGACGGCCCAACTGTAAAGGGAAGTGATTACCGTCTATAAACATTTGCAACTCTAGGTATTACCAATGTGCTTCCGTACTCGTAGATGGGACTGGAGTTTGGCCACTAATGCCAGAACACATCTCAAGGTTGTTATAGTGACATACTGCAGACCAGGGGTGGTAGCCATCAGACTGGCAAATATCCTCCCACCTGGGTATGGACTGTTGTCGTCTCTCACGACAGGCAGCCCGGCCGCAGATTATTGTATTCTACCTCCGTTCTTGCATGGATATAATAATTAGGAGAAGGTAACATAAAAGCGACAGTCACGCAGTACGTAGCTAATAGTGTGTGTAACAGCCCTCCGCATTGCTCTTGTTATGTTTCCAGGTATTTGTATATAAAAGAGTATGCTGGCGTTGTCTTAAGCACCGGGTACTTTTTTTTTTGATGAGCAGAGGGAATACATTTCGAACCATACTGAGTCCCTCTCTACTATGGAGGTGGGACCGGACCACGGCGATAAGCGCCACGCAGCGTATGCGAAGACTTTGGGCGGAACCAACTCCTCCGCTAAAGCTAAACCTACGTCCTATACCCGGCGCTGTGTGTGGAAGAACATGAGATGACGAGCGAAGCTACACCCATTAATCGACCGCTCAACAAGTTTAGGTTACCCCGGGATGCAGGGGGTCACTCACTTCACCAACAGAGGCTGGACCTGTCGCATCCGCACAATGCGTGGACCCCTAAGCACCGGGTACTATCGGGAGGCTGGGGACAGAGAGAAGAAACTGCGATTGTTCTTCATACAATTTCACACCTTACCCTTCTTTTGACTCTTGTGATCATGAGTCTCCTGTCACCCATAAACTGTGAGAGTTTCATGTAAGAACTTACTGAGCTTTAGAATATTACGTTTTCGCTCGAAGAGGAAGCGAGCAATTTTGTCCATGACTTTAAAATAGCTTGGGATATTCCACAGATCCATTGGCCAGTGAAATAAATAAAGATTTATAAATAAGCTTCTGGAATTCCGGGAATTTAAACATACTCGTATATTTCAACACCTGTATAAATTGATGGTTGAATCAACTTTTTAGCTTTTTGTTTGGAGTGCAATTTTCCCGAAATAATATACTAGTCCTAAATAAGTGTGTTGAGTATATCTTTCCTCTTGAATGGAAAAAGATTACATACAGCTTGAAGCATACACGAACGAAAAGAGCTGACTGATTCAAAATTACGAAAAAAAAAAAATGATACCCAGTTGACTGAAAATAAACTAGGGCTTTTCCCGAAGGTCTTGACCGACTTATTTATTTCATTTATAATAAATTTTATTGCACATTTACACACACACCTTTGACCCCTAAATTAACACTTATGGCAATATCAATTCACGTATAAGATCAGGAAGAAGGTATAAACAAACAAGCAAACTAACATTCGTGTTTATATATGAATTCGTATTTGCCAGCGAAACTTCGTTAACGACTCTTTATCAGCAACATTATCGTAATGCATTGCAATGACGGTCCCAAAATCCGTCTGCTCCACAGAAATGTATCGGGACAAAGGTGTCCTAGGTGTTGATCCAATAGATAGAGAGATAGATATATCTATCTATCTATATCATAGAAAGTTAGCTCTATGACAAGATTTATTTAAATGCGTTTAGTAGTTTTCACATAATGTTCTGACAAATAGACATACGGACGAAAAATCCAAAAGTTTCATTTTTGTAATCAGCTTTTCCAAATTAGCCCCACATTTTTAAATATATTGTACAAACGGAATCCCCCTACACATTTATTATATTATAGATAATAATGATAATCATTATATTAATACGTGAAGCAAAAGCTTTGTACCCTTTTTACAAAAATTGCGCGAAGGACAATGAAATTTCGAACATTTATAGTTTATATAGAGAAGAAGTGCAGAATAATAATATATTTTTTTAAATTTTTCATAAAAATACATTAAATCAATAAAAAATTAAACACACTAGGTATTTGATACACACACACATATTATATATACTCTTTTGTTTATTGTTAAACTCAAATTAACAGTGTCTTGGTGAAATCTGTGATTATTTATTTATTTATTTTTATTTGTGGGGTTAACAGCTGTAGTCTTACAAACTAACGTTACAGAGATAGCTAAAGAACAACTATTCAAAAACCAAAATCCAAAATATTTATAGAAGTATATGTCTGACAACAGAGCCTTAATAATGTTGAAATTTATAATTTAGAAAATTTTGGTCGTATTTCGACCACTGGGCGACCACTAGTCTGATTTAAAAGTCATTCGACGAACACTAAAAGTTTATTCGTAAACGATTTACATTTTGATACAGGCAACACTAAACATAAACAAATTTCTTCTAAAGCAAAAATATAATTATCAAATAATATAATCAAAACCCACTTACCATATTTAAAAAGTCCACAGAATACAATGAATCCGCAAATTAAGGTCTTCATGATTTATGGTCTCTGTTGGCCAAGTACCAACACCGTCTGACCAAGTGTGGTCACCACAAGTACAAGCTTTAACAATGCGTTTGTATGTATGTATGAATGTTGAATATGTTCGCTATAAGTACCTAGGTATTGTATTATACATCTGAAAGGATGTTTCTCATTGATGCTGCTGTAGGAAGTATCCAATTCAAGATGTTACATGACGTTATTAGGTCACGCTAGATTTGTTTCGCCTCTGATATAGATAGAAGTATAATTTGTTGCTAGCCAGATTGTAGATATAGCCAAGTAGACAGTTTTAACCTATTAGCAAGGACAACTCTTTAAGCCAAATTTCTTTTTATTCGTGCAGGAACGGAGAAAGAATACAAACTCCTGTGTCCTGGCGATCTGTCGTAATAGTTAACCAAGCAACGCACAGCCAGGTGGTCGAGCATCTGCCTGTCTGGATGGCTATCACCGCTTATTTGTATACCACCATAACAACATTTAGTTATGTTCCAACAGCAGTGGCTAGGTTCCAGTTTTCCATTTCGATGCCGGCAGTATATTGGTTGTGTGTGTTGCAAATGTCTATAGGCGACAGTAGCCACTTGTCATCAGGTGATCCATCACCTTGTCTGCTGCAATCCAGCAATAAAAAGTAATAAATGTATACTGATAAATTGAAGTGTGTGTTAAATTCAATTATAATACCTATATGAAAGTATATACGGTACTCATATCAAAAACTTCAATTTTTAAATTTTGTATCCGTCTGTCTATGTAGATGTTCCGGTTAATCTTTAAAACGGCTAGATTAATTTTGATGGAACCTACATTGGCAGATAGATGGTGTTATAAGGAGTAACTTGGCTACTTTCTCTTTTTTGTAGGATTCCGCGAAATAAAAAACCACGCGGACGAATTCACAGGCTGAGCTAGTTGATAATATAGCTCTGAAAAGTAAAGTAGTTTGGTTTTATCGGGTATGTGATTTTTATATTTATAATGTGATTTCAATACATTTTAGAAACTACTTAACATGCCACTTGGAAAACACCTTATGTAGCCCACATAAGGTAAATGGTAAATATTAATTATTCTGCATTATGCTAATATTTGATTATATACTCGATAACACAATAAACGTTGTAATAAGATAACAATGTAAATTCGTATTGCGGAAACTTTTATTGAAATAAGAAACACAGCGTAATAATTCGTTAGTAGTAAAATAGATAAGATTAGAGAATAAGAAGAATATTTTTTTATATCAATTTGTCGACGATAGAGATAAAGAGAGAGGGAAAGAGATAAAGTAATGATCTATGTACCTAAATCCGTAGAAAGGTTAATAAAATAAACCAATCACGTATCTTGGTCAAGTCTACGAATCTTATCATAACCAAAACGACTTAGATCATATAAATAAATTAATATTGCAAATGAACAATAACTTTATAAACCCTTGTAGAACAGTAAAATTATAAGTAACAGTAATAAAAGTCCAAATCCTTAACAAAACTTTTAATAAATATAATCTCATGAAACAAACGCCAACAAAGCATCGCTATACATTTCATATTGGTCGCTATCTGGTTCAAAGACATTTATACCCAAGTGTGAAATAAGATTATCATCTATTTACATAGTATTGTTAATATTCTCATCGTGCCTCTAAAATTCACATACATTTGTTCAAATCAATACCACATTATTAACTACATTTGAATTGTTTATTACATCTATATAAACTGCTTTAGTTTCAATAGTATTTACTTTTCTATACGCTTCGTTTATTTTACCTACATTTTGAGTGACTGCAGTAATACCTAAATTTGTATTAAGGTCAGCAGCGTACAGTTTTGTAAATATGTTATAGTGCAACACTAAATCCAAAATTATCTTTGTTCTATTTGATTTATACATTACTTCTTCTAGATGCCTTATAGCAATGGGTTGTACATCGTTAGCATTTAATTAGGATTAGATTGTATGTTTCAACTATCAGGAAAGTCTTTGAATTATATCACAAAAAATATCGCAATATTTCAATAAATTTATGTACAATGTCATTCAAGTCGTGCTGTCCAACCCCGCATACTCCTAAAAGCTCTCTTTGTACCAACAGAACTATCCAACTAAATCATGTATACCTTCTACGATGATAGGAACTTCTTAAAACCTCAATATTGCAAAAATAAGGAGCATTAATGCTGTAGCACCAACCGGAATAGAAGCTGCGTTGCATCCGTCTTCTAAACATGAACATACTTCTTGTCTGCCGCCGAAACCAGAGCGCTGGTAGCAGCGACCCTAAAAATATACCAGAGATTCAGATATATGGACTTGCTGAATAAAGTTCCGAAGATCTTAACATGAAGTGTTTAATAGGTTAAGTTATAGGATAACCTCGTATTAGTTTTATATCAGCAGCAGTTGTTAATTGAAAATTTAACTCTTCAATAACCTGGACTGTATACCTACTCACTATGCAATTAGATTTTATTTTTTATAGAAAATTGTTTATCAGCAGTGTCATCATGATATGAATGTATTTTTGTTTTAGAAAATGTTATTGTCAGTACATCTTCTTATTATAACAATAACTTGTAAACATATTTAGTGACTGCAAAATACTGGCATATGTATGCAGGAATTAAACAAAAGTTAATGTTTACTCTACCTACTTCTTTATTTTACTATTCTTCTTCTTGTTTTGAAAGAAGATAGAATAAAATAAAACTTCATTTGACACGTCTTAAAGTAATACCTAGTATAAACATTGCAGTAGTAATAGTATAAGCGGTCTTATCACTAAAAGCGATTTGTTCCAGATATTCCAGACAACCTTTGAAGGAACAAACTTCTATAAACTACGTGTGCCACTTACAGATTTTCATAGAATATAAAACTGATAAAATGTGGGTAGCTTAGAGTATAATTCGGAGTTGCTTCCCTACATGCATCCGGGTCTAAAGATGCACATTCAGATCCCGTATCCGTCGAACTCATATGGGTCCGGTTGACTAACATATGCCAGGTGGTAGTGCATTTGCCCGACTGGATGGCTACCACCCCTGGTATACAGTATGCCGCCTTAACAACCTTGAGTTGTGTTCCGGCATTAGTGACCAGGTTCCAGTCTCCCTTAAGAGAGCAGCAGAACATTTGTAGCCCCTTTGGTGTTGCAAATGTCCATAGGCGATGGTAACCGCTTTCTATCAAGTGGGACCTCTGCCTGTCTGCTGAACACAAGCAATAAAAAATATAGAGCGGACTGTGTTGTATACGGATCCGCTAAACCAAAATGTAGGTCACTTTTAATTCCTTTCAATCCACGAATCGCGTGTGCGAATCTGCCGGTCTTGTGGAGCCGTGCAAGTTTTCTAGTACGGTCAACAGTATTCGAATTAATGTTGGTTGTACATCCATCAATAATGCAATGGCTCTAGGTCCTAGGATTTGTATCCATCAGGATCTCCAATACACACATATACATGTATGTAGTATACAAATAATATACAAAACTATTCTTACCTTATAGTTGCTCTCGTCCCACCGCAGCCTCTAATAACTCGGCTATCTGGTGGCATACCGTTCATCTCAACTCTACAACCTGGGAGATCTTCCGGCACATGGTGTCCTTGGGGGTACAGGGAAGTCGCAACGAATCAGGCAACTTCTCCATTAGACATCGGGAGTCATTGTGACTGTTGCATTGGTAGCAAGTTATTGCTAAGCCTGTGAATGAGAAACAAATATATAAGATTGGCAAATAAATGTTCTCTTCTGTGATCCATTCCAGACCCCATTTCATTCCAAATTCAAAACCTGAATATTTTCAAGGTTCTACCTTGGTAAGGTAGACTCAATTTGTTCTACCAAATTGAGTCAGAGAATACAACGATATTCAATTTTTACAAGCTTTTATTTAACTAGCTAAGGATGTTACCTATGTATGTATGTAAGTTCGGGTGGAATCTTGCAAGTTAAATTTGACCAACTTCCCAGTTTCCGATTGAGCTGAAATTTTGCACGCATATGCATAACGCGTGACAATGCAATAATATGCATGGAGCTGATCTCATGATGGAGTCGGAAGGTGGATATGGGAACTCTTATACTAAACAAGATAGACTTGACTAGCACTCTGCTGCTACATGATATCCAGGATTTCAAAAGCTTGTATTTTTTTTAAACAAGTTATTCAGGTTAATGGTTATATGGACAACTTTGGCTGATACATACAAATTGAAAGGTAGAAATGAATCGTATAAAATCAACTTAATAAAATCCGCGAAACTTCATTCCATACAACTCAGTTCAGTCTTGATCCAAAATTCTTTAAACTCATACAAAATTCCACCGCTTCAGCTAAAGACGTCAAACGCAAATATGGAGCCTGAGGAAAAGCTTACAAATTTGTGCCTTTTGGGTTGAAACATTGGACTCGTGGGGTCCATCGGCAAAGAGTTTCTCTGACATTACCCGTGATCAGAAAGGTGGCTCATATTTCACCCAATAAATAAGCATTGCCATACAGCGTGGCAATGCAGCCAGCCTTCTGGGCACGCTCCCCACTGGCAGTGATCTGTTAAATAATCTACTTTAGATTTCATTATTTAGTTTATTTTAGGGCCGCTTGCATAACGTTCCATAACTTTATTTAAGAAACACTAAACGCATTTAACATCCTTAAATACGTTATGTGTCTTGCACAACGCAAAATATGTCGCTAAATATGTTTAAAGAACTATCAATACATTTTGTGTATAACATATTTAGACAGTTTGATATAATTAACTAATTTTATTTAAAAGTGATTATGCAAGCGACCCTTATAGTTGTTATGTAGACCAACCATCCTTCTTCATCAAAAATGTGAAAAATTACAGATAACGTAACCAGCTGTCAGAGATGAAATAAACAATAAAAGCAGACAAACCTTGTTGCAGTAAACTGCATATTACCGCAAAAAACACGAGCGGGCCCATCGCAATGCACTAGCGTGTACCGGTTTCACCCGCTAAGAACTGAGCGCGGGTGCGTACAAGCTCTGACTGACGGACTGGCGGGCTAGTTCCAATGTAGCAGTTATCCAATTCAGTTAATACCACTATAAATTGAGTATGAGGATGTTGCACGTGGTTATAGATCATAATATTAATTCATGTTGTTATCGACTATCGTATAGGTAGCGAAGGGATTAGGGATCGGTCGCTGTGTTCCTGTGGCCCTGTAGATACAGGGCTACCATATACAGCTGTGGTCATATAATTAAGAAAGATTTGATGCTCTAGAAGTTTTTTTATTTAAATCGTGTCATACACAGAGATGTGTACCTTCTGAGAAGCAACTAGTTATGTTATAAAATAGCCACATTAGTAGAGCAAAGTGGCTTAAGAATAAAGATTAAAATCGCTAAATATTTATTTTCACATTTTATTTATTTTACCAAAGTAACACATTCTAATAGTACTGAAGCTGGACAAATAATTAAGAACGGTTTATTAAACTGCTCGGGAATCGTTTTGTATGACACTCACATTAAAAAAACAATAATATGTAGCGCGAGAAATTTAAAAAAGCAATTTAATACATTTTTAACTAAAATTAATAGTTACTTAAAATTATTAATTACTGCTTCACACCGGCGAGGCATTGACTCTATTAATTTTTGACATTTCGCAAGATAAAACTACCATACAATTTATTTGTTTTTTTATTCATTTATTGCAGAAGTTGAGCAGATAGACAGAGGGCCCACTTGATGGAAAGCGGTTACCATCGCCTATGGACATTTGCAACACCAAAGGTGCTACAGATGCGCTGCTGCTCTCTTAAGGGAGACTGGAACCTGGTCACTAATGCCGGAACACAACTCAAGGTTGTTATGGCGATATAGTATAGTTTTATATTTTTATTAATGTATATACATTATATCATGTATGTATATATTTATAAGACACTTATTTGATAGTGAGAATAATGCAAAATACCCCCTGTTCTTATGAAATTTTTTATCCATCCACAGGTTGTCTGGAAGAAATCGCTAATAGCGATAAGACCGCCTATAGTACCTATTGTAAAATTTCATTTATATTAACTGTATCTTTAAAGCACAATAAAGTATATTCATTCATTCATATTACAGAAGAAAGATAAATGTAAGATTATTTGCAATGACAAGAGATGTAACAAAGTTAGAAAATAAAAAGTTATTCATATCAAAGTCAATTAATACAAGCAAAGCGAACCTTTTAATTTGATGATGTACCGCCGGTGCAGCCGAAAAGGAGGCCCGCATGCGTTTGGAAATGGTATTTGCGGAATTTGGTGTGGAAACTTTGGGTCCGTGGGGACCTAACGCTCTAAAGGTCTACCGGTCTACATGGTAGACGTCACACGCGACCAGAAAGCTGGCGTCTATTTTGATCAAAGATTAAGCGTTGCTATACAACGTGGCAACAGCACCAATCTTTTGAGCTCGTTCCCGGTAAGCTTCGATCAACAATTGTTGATCGAAGCCGGTAAGTGACAGTGGTTTGGGAGCAATATTTTATCTTCAGCTGTTTTCACCTTTTTTATTTAATTTTAGTTTTTAATATACTTTTATTTTTAAGTTTATAATTTTTCATCAATAAAGAAACATGTACATATTAAAAAAATATTGTAGTACAGAATAAAAATACTTTTTCTCCTAAGCATTACTTTAATCAGTAGTTCAAAAAGAAAACCTATTTGATTAGATCCAATCTAATTTCCATGAAGCCTTAGGTTCACGGAAAGTTTGTAAGACAACGGTCTTTTATTACAAATGACTTAGGCTGCGTCCAGCGTGACGCTGTATGCGACCGACGAAAGCTTATTATGAAAATGCACGGCAGTAGTCTCTTTCACACGCCTGTCATGTCGCACATATGTCGTACGCCGCGTCCGAAGTCAATTTTGAGCTGTTTGAGCATTCCAAGGTAAAGACGACGCATTTTTAACATCATTTAATCTGTCAAATAAATATGATACATTGATAGATAACACTTTAATGTACACCATTACAGAAAACATATGAACTAGTATTATTCTAATTGAGTACAAAGGGCGGTCTTATCGTTAAAAAGCGATCTACATACATACATACATAACTTCACGCCAAGTCCCTTGCGGGGTAGGCACGAACAACAGAGCGCCATTCAGGCTTTGACTTACACACCTTACTTGCTTCTTTGAAATTCATAGCTATGCACGCTCGTCTGTTCTTAAGGCTCTTGACATCACCTTCTGCTAATACACGATCTATTAGATCGTGTATTAGCGGATAAAAAGTGATCTCTTCCATATAACCCGTGGCAAGAGTATTGCGTATACATAATTATTGTACGATTACTTACATTGTAATAATAAATATATAACTATACTATATATAATATACACAAGTTATATATGCAACTTTAAATGCAACTTTTTAAACATAATAAATATATTTTGCCAGATGGCAGGGCATTTGTCCGACTGGATGGCTATCACCCCTAGTCTAAAGCATGTCGCCATAACAACCTTGAATTGTGTTCCGGCATTAATGTCCAGGCTCCAGTCTTCCTTAAGAGAGAAGCAGCGCATCCGTAGCACCTTTGGTGTTGCAAATGTCCATAGGCTATTTTAACTGCTTTCTATCAAGTGGGCCGTCTCGCTATCTGCTGAACTCCTGCAATAAAAAAAATTTAATATAATTAAAAAATATAAAATTACATATCAATGTGGTGCAGATTGTATTTCCTGATCATGTTCTTAAATGTTACTAGAAATTTTGCTTGTCTTACAGCAGCAAGCAATATACTTCAAAGTAAGACAGTCTAAACCGTAATATGTCCAGTCATATACAGGGGAACATCTGGTACACATTTAGACGTTTCTAGAGTGACCATGGGTATTACTATAATTCGTCGCTAAAGCGGAGTCCACGTCGATTAACGTTATACGCTGCTTTCAGCAAGCAGACCACGGCCTAAGATATTCCTTTGTTCTTTCCGAGATATAAAACTTACCTCTACGTGTAAACTTACAACATGCGGTTTACAGTCAAGATTAATCCAGTTCAAAGACTGTGGTTAAACCGTGACAAAGATTTTAATTAAATCATTCTGCTTTGCTTATCAAGTATATGCTACATTCATTTAGGTGTCTTCAGTACACGCTCTCTGGATTGAGCTAATTTTATATTATCACCGAAAAAATAATTGGTGTAAATGATGAGACACGAAGGCCATTCACATTTATATTTTAAAATGACGCGTTGGCCTGACAAACATTGTCCTGCCCTGAAAAAATAAAAATCTAGAGCCCGTTAGCGCCAAAACCTGGTGAGTACCAGGTCTAATTATTGTGAATCTAAGCAATCTAGGGACTCACTCAAACACACACAATTTTTTGAGGGATAGAATAGAATCTTCTTTATTGGACACAGGAAAGTAGTTTACATGAGTATTAACAATAATTTAAAGAGTACAATCGGCGGTCTAATCGCTTACAGCGATTTATTACAGACAACCTTCTGGAAATAGACATGTGTAGAAGAATGGGTCAGTAACCAGTGCGAAACAAACCTCTATATATTGGTAATACAATATGACATTAAAATGATAAAATTCTTATTGTCACATAAGTGAATTTTAATAGAAAACTAGTTGACTCGGCTACGCGTTGCTGTGACGTAGGTAGTAGAAATGAAACTTCAGAGAATATACCTGACAGGCGAACATAATTATATCTACAACGTTTAGTAGACAAGAGTGAAGAAGCTAAGAAAACTACTATAAAAACTTCAAAAACTACCAAATCTACCAATATAACTAAACAAATACCTAGGAATTTAGTCTCCCTTTTTAGTTTCATCGAATTTAAAATCATAAAAGCCCCTAATCAATGGCTGTTTCAAATAAAACTCGCCATCTTGCCTCTTAGCAGTCACTTAAACTACCTCTCGATGTTGGTTATTTTTGACAGTTATTTATGAGTTACTTTATCACCACCTCTCGTCTTTAAGAGGAGTATATGGGTAAGATTTTAGTTAATCAGTTGCTGAGCAGTTTTTTAAAACTTAACAAACGATTGTAAGTAAGGCCACAAGATTCTAAAGAACTTTCATTTAAAAAAAATGTTTTGATTATAAATTAAAATGGAACTTATCCTATTTCTTCTTCCAACTTAGGACGTTGGAAGAAATCCAGCAAAATGAAAAAAAAAACATCAAAATCGGTTGAGTAGGTAGTTTTGGAATTCTTCGCGGGCAAGCACTGTGACATGCAATCTTGTAGAATGCAATGGCGTCATTTATCGTAAATTTGATGATGACCTCAAGAACCTTGAACTACTTGCTTGAAGAGAATCAAATTATTCAGGTAAGAAGGTGTCTTTGGGCTAAAAAGTACATTGTATAAAATGGATAAGATACAGGCATTCCGGCGAAAACGGATAGCGAAGCCATTCGAGTTTATAAACGAAATTCAGAAATATGATCATATTTGCTGAAACCAAATATGAAACGGATGCAACAGTTTTGGAGTCGCTCTAATTTATCTAATTGGCTTTTGGTGATATCTAGATAGATGGCGTCGCCATAGTCGAGGATAAAGAGGATTAATATACAATAAACTACCTAAAAGGATAATGGAGTCACCATCCATAGATTCATTTCGAATATGCCTCACGAAATGGTTAGTCGAGCATGCCTTTTAAGTCATGACGAATTTATGACTTATGATAGGTCTTAATTATATTTGTGACTATGATTATTATAGTCTAGAAATAGACGTGTGACTTTGTTATGAATAAAAGATTTCTGATTTTAGGGACTGGGCAAGTGCAGCTGTGACAAAGGGAAAGACAAAATTTTTGCCTCTGAAAAGAGGCTAAAAAACAAAAAGGGAAAAGTGGGGAGAGGACTACATAATGAGATCAGAGCGGCAACAGTGCGGGAGTGGATGGAATAAATAATAATCATACATTTTTAAACAACAGTTTTTTAGAAAGGTTTCGTAGAGATCCTACTCTGGTTCGATAGCGATTTCGTAGATATGTCATATGTGTAGTGTAGAACAAGAAACATTGAACTTCTGTGTAAAATTGATAACTTTTGTCTAATCTTTATAAAAACAATTTTAGGTTCTAACAAAAATATGTGAGATGAATTCTTTATAACATTAGCAGTAACTCGAACCACTTCGTCGAGATGAAACCTTACTCCATAAGGTATTACAGGGAAGAGATTCTCCTTGGCTATGAAGAGTTTTGTCTTCTGGTCCATACCTACCAGGGCTACGGCGTTGGCTAAACTGTCGTATATGCTCCGGGATTAGGATAATAGAAAGAATACATCAGGAAATATTTAAGATTAGGATCTTATATCCCACATCATTTCATTATGTGCCAGAGCACTATTTAAAAAAATGCAGAAGTTCAGCAGACAGGCCCACTTGATGCAAAGTGGTTTCCATCGTTATGGACATTGCAACACCAAAGGTGTCACAAATGCGCGTTCTTTTAAGGAAGACTGGAACCTGGTCACTAATGCCGGAACACAACCAAGGTTGTTATGGGGGCATACTCTAGACCAGGGGTGGTGGCCATGCAGTCGAGCAAATATCCTACCATTTGTCTGTGGGTTGTTTTGTAGTCTCTTTGACAAGCCACCCGGCCGCAGGAAATTGTACTTTTCTCTGTTCCTGTACAGATAAAAAACTTCGTAAATAAAATAGCCAATAACAGAATTTATAAAGAATAATTTTTATAAATTCCTCTATCAGATGTCAGTAGTTGGTAATCCGATTGTCCGCCCCCGTGGTCCCCACGCCTCCGCACCTGTGATCTAATCGTAATGTGTTGCATCCTGCGCACACGCAGACGACATTATGGGTTAAAGAAAAAATTATTTATATATAAAATTCTTCTGCGGTGTCTATGTGACTGAACTCTCCTAAACTAAATTTTTTGTTTTTGTTTGAGTGGGTCCCCGGATGGCTTGGATTACTTTAGATTCCCAATTGTAACTGATAAGTGACGCTGTGATTGGGTTTCAGATTTTGATGACATTTTTATGTGTTGAGTGGGCTCCGAGACGTTTTCGATTTACTGTTAGACCTGCTAGGTGGCGCTAGAATCTGGTTCTAGATTTTTGTTTGTCAGACAGGACAATCTTTGTCAAGACCGATAATTTTCTATATTTACTTGTTTGCCGTAAAGCATCTAGAATCTGCTAAGAGTTCTCAAAACGCGTAATAGACTCTTCAGGTGATCTCACCATGGTGTTTACCTGTTATATACTTATTAGTATACCGACACAGCGAGCGGGTACTCCCAAAATAGTCTGAACAATGACAGTCAAAGTGAACTAACTCGGCATACAATAGGATTGATGACAGTCAAATAGCCTCTAGATTTAATAAGTGCTTGTACATAGATATTACGTTTTAATTATTAACGCCCCTGCTCCACCTATATTAGTGTTGGTGCCCATGACGTAATGCGACTTACAAGCGTTACAGTATTACACAACTAATATAATTCCTCCCGAGATACCTACGGAGTAGAGCAATTTCAGTAGCACCGACAGCGTACGAATCGTGTAAACGGAACAGAGCAAGAAGGAATAGCAAACAATACACTGTCATTTACGCTTGCGAATAAAGATCAATATATTTACATGTCGGAAACCTTTCTGCACTTTTCTGTGCCTACGAAGATTGCTGATCGGAATTATAAGTTGTGAAAAACTGTAAAAAATAACTCGGTACATTGGTGTAGTTACATGAGTTATTTATTAATTTTTATCATAATAAACAATCGCATCTCGAATAACGCGTTAAACAGTTGCTACACTTGCGTGATGCATTCACTAAGACTAACATCATCCCAGGTGTAGCAGAGGCATCACGAATCAAATAGTTGTGAATTTGTTTAAACTAATAACAACGCACATTTTAATTTAATTTTCGCAATATTTCTTTTAGATACGATATCTCCGACTAAATTTTTAAGAATTATAGATCATTTTTTCAATTATTTCATTTAGGTAAATATCTTAAACAACTTTCGAACTGTCTTTTTTATATTTATTTATCATTTTTTTATGACATGATAATTATGATTTAACAATGAGATAATTAAATAGACATATATATTGTAAAGTTTTTTGTGTGATTTTATAATATTTTTTTATATTTATTTCTTCAATATTGTATCAAATATACATACCATAATTTTAAGTGGCACTTAGCTGATGTGGGCATTAATTATGTATTTTCATATTGGCAAGAATGAGTATTATTGTATGTTTCTCAAATAAACTAAATTACCCATAACACAAGCGTATCTTGCTTAGTTCTGTAACAATGTGTGTGTTGGTCTACAGATTATTAATATTTATACTAATTTATAATATGTATCATCTGCCGAATTGAAACTGTTTTAACTTCTTATACAGAATATATAATAGAATATGCTCTTTGTATGTACATGCAATCGTAATGATAATTACAATGGGCGGTCTTATCGCTGGGAGCGATTTCTTGCAGACTGACTACCTTTGGATGGACAGAAACTCGGTATGGGTGGCGATAGGTATGGAATAGATATAATATACGAGTATATACGTAAATATAAAGGAAAATGTTACATAAATTACAATATAAACATACATATTCATCTAAATATACAAGTTGTGTGTCGTCGAACAACACCATCCAAGCATACAACATAATATAATAGGAAAAAAATCGCGGCTGTTAATAAAGTCTAGAAGTTATTTCCATAGTCGCTATAGTATAGTATCGACGTACCATCGCCAGAGATAGCGCATTGGGTATGTTACATAACAAACGTGTTTTTGGATCGAAACCCCGAAACAGACACGAGTGGGTACGGTTTGCAGATCGATAAATTCCTACATGAAAAAGAAACATGTATAGCGGGGATATTCAAGCGTTTGTCTTATAGTGACGCAGTTGCTAAATGCTAGTTTGAACCTTTAAGAAGCCTACACACTTCCTCTAATACAATATGAATAAGACCGATAGTCTTTTATAGTTCTGTTACCTAAAAACATGGAAAATAGACTTCTTCGTCCATGCTTAAATATAAATGATCCTACCACGTTGTCTATTTTTATTGCTGGAATATAGCAAACAGGCTAACGACCCATGTGATGGATGGAAAGTAGTTACACTTATTAAGTAATGTGCTGCTAGCCAACGGGGAATGGAACCTGGTCTAATGCACACTGAAGATTGTTTTGGCGGCGTACTCCAGATTAAGGTGGAACTCATTCAGTCGGGCAAACAACTTTCTTAAAGAGGGGAAATTTGATGGAGCACCATCAGCCACGCGAAGAGGGAAAATCGCGGTTGGTATGTGAGATTCGGAAGGTCGGGGTGGTACTAGCACCGCAAGTATGCAAGTTCAGGGAAAACGGAAGCCCCCCAACACCTTCATTATGCGCACCGCAAAAGAGTGGAACTCACTCTTGGAATCTATTTTTTCCGAAACCTACCACTAGGGTGTCTTCAAGTCCCGTGTAAATTGGTACCTTCAAGGCAAGCCTACGCCATCTTAGACCATATCTCCGCTCGGAAGGCGCTAGATAATAATCAAACGCGAACTTATATAATATATAGTAATTAATAAAGAAAATAAAAAAGAACATGTCACCTAATACGATAGATGACAGTAACAGCCAATGGGGATTGTTCACAAAAAATTACCCTCTGATTTTATATTTTTATTACGTAAAATAGGGTATTTTAAGATACTAATTTGAATATTTTTGTATTTTAAGCGTTAGATTTTTAAAATTCGATTTTAAAATTATTTCTCCGATGACGTCATAAGGAACAAGTTTACATTGATTACTTTGTCTAGAAAACAAAAATAATTAAAGTAAGTTTTATCTATATATAATCATAGTAATCTGTGCTACAGTTTAAATGTCACTGTCATTACTCATTACATCGTATCGTGATCATTTTAGTGTTTTTTGTCGCTAGGCTTATAGTGTTTCGTGTTCAACCATTATTATTTTCTATAGTTATCGTTAAATTTTTTAAAGTGGTCTTTAGGGACACTTATAGAACTTAAATCAAATAATGTACAGCTAGAATTTTTTTACACCTGAAGCAGGCAAACAGGCAGACGGCCCACCTGATTGGATTTAGTAAGGTCAAATAAAGGTCAAACGCATCTTACAAAATACAAGAAGATCGTACGTTTTTTGGAATTTTAACTAGACAGAAATAATTAGCGACACTATTCTCGAAATGGTTTTTCAAAAAGCTAAATTGAAAAAAGTGAACAATCCCAATTGCGGGTAATCATCGAATTTATGATCACTTGTACCAAACTATCATGCAGGTGTACATCACAAATAAGAGTGACACACGCACAACACACCTAATCCACGATTGCGACAGCGTCAATTGAAGAACGCGCCACTTCCGCCCTCCACGCCCGCAGCAGGCGGGGGGGTCGTGGGGAGGGGGGAGGTTGTATTACACGCAATCGACTTCCTCCCGTAATGTATAATTGGATAGGTGACTATGATGGTGATAAATCTTATGTTCCTGCTACACTTGGGGTTGTATTACCGTTAGTCAAGACCGTCTTTACTCATGCCTGCAATGCAATGGTGGCATGGGTGAGTGCCACCCAGGCGCAAGGACTTAGGGGGCAAGCCGATTGGCATATATCTACACAATATAACACGTACCAAGCATAATCTTGTGTTTTTCTTATGGATACGAACGAACGTAACCAAGATAGCTCGCAAGATTAGCAAGTTGAAGTGGCAGTGGGCCGGTCACGTCTGTCGCAGGACCGACGGCCGATGGAGCAAACGAGTCCTGGAGTGGAGACCACGTCTCGGCAAACGTACCGTAGAACGCCCGCCAACCCGGTGGACTGACGATCTGCGCAAGATCGCCGGCAGGGTCTGGGTGAGGAAGACGGGAGACCGGGATATGTGGCGCGTACTTGGGGAGGCCTACATCCAACAGTGGACTGAAATTGGCTGAAGAAGAAGTAGATGCATAATCTGCTAATTTTAAAAAGACGATACCAATAAAAAGTTTGCTAAATTAAGAAATAAAAATTTATTCCGACGTTAGAATGTACCTAACTTCATTATAAGTTATCTAAATGTTTATTTATTTTTGGTGTAGAGGGTTTGGGTAGGTAGCGCAGCTAAACTCCTAAGCGGTGGGACCGATTTTAATGAAATTTTATTTTTCTTCAACTGAATTCGAGAAAAGTTTAGATTAACATTTGATCCCGGTTGATGGCACTGCAATCGGTTTCTAAATTTTTATTTTTGAAGGTAGGACAACGCTTGCCGGTAGCTGTACCCGGCAGGCGTTGTCCGATAGCTAGTTTTTATGCGAAACTGTTGTTTTTACTATTGTCCATGCAATTTTTGATAAAATAAATTCAATAAGTAAAAATGAATGTCGCTAAGCGCAAAACTCGAAAAAAGAACGGCTCGACCAATTCAGCAAGTTTTTTGTCGTATGTTCCTTAAGGCACACGGAAAGTTTTAATAAAAATTATATAAAAATAAAATAAAGTGTTGTTTTTACTATTAATCATTCTTTAAAACTCCGTTTTTATAATAATAGACAGATGGCCTTGGGACGTTTGTCTGTTAATATTGTGTATTACGAATCCATTTTAGTAAGAACGACCTCCATCCTTCATCTTTATTCGCGTGTGAACTCGTAAAGTTTAACCAATTTTAAAGAGCTAAAAATACTTGGCCATGTCCGTCTATGCTCTATGACGCAGCTACCTAACAGATCTAAATGCAGTGTGTTTAAAATATCATAAATAATATTATATTTTTGTTTGAATAATTAATAGTGTTCGTCATATTCACGCTTTCATATAACTACACGCGTTAAAATCAGTCTCAGACGAATAAAAGTTAATATACTGATTTACTAACTATACCTATTTTTTGGGAAGAAAAATTTAATCTGAGATGTCAATACCAAAATGTTGACAAAATATATATTTTTTTAAAGAATAATCTGATACAATATAAAAGAGAACTTATCTGTATATTGTAGTCCCTTAAGGCTATAAGTAGAATAGATCTGAGCCTAGATCACCATCTTCTATGGGTAAGGTGCCCGGTAAGAAGGCTGGTTACGTTTCCTCGCTGGATCGCCATACTGGCCGAGGTAAGCACCAGCCTTCTGATCACCTAAAGAGTCATTGAGTCGTTTTGATAAATTTTGGTAGAAGCTCATGGCCTCAGGACCCCACGGTCCAAGCGTCTCAACAGCAAACAGCACAAACATATAACTCTCACAGAGGGTTGCATATTTGCGCCGCTTGAGTGATTTAGCTATTTTCGCTGCCATGTTACGACTGATTAATCTAAAAATAAAGTTTTGAAATTGCAGAAGATTATTTGGTCAAGTACCTATAACTAAAGTTAAATTTAATGGCTAATTTTGTCCAAATATTTCTAATACGCCGCCGCGCGCTGGTAAACTGGGTGGGTGCGTAAGCCACGCGAATTTTTACAATTGCTGAAATAACCTTTTTAATTGCTTTATGAGTGAATTCGGAATAACAGCTTACTCATACCATACTATGTAATGTTATTGTTAACGACCACGCTATGGTGTTGTGTTTGTACGTATGGTAATGTAAGAATAATAAACAAATATGTTTTGCGGGATACAAATTACTTATATCGTCGACGAGCACATACTAACTCGCAGTTTGGAATTACTTAGCCTTCGGGAGACTACGTGAATTATTTGATCTGATGTCCGCGTCTCATTTTTACAACCGCGTCACTTGTTCGTCACTCATTGACGGGATGCTAACCCCCAATTCATTGTGCTCTCACGCTCCACTACGCAACGGTTCTCTAGAACGTTTGTTCCGAGTGCGACAATGGTCTGGAGAGAACTTCCCGCTGAGGGATTTCCTCTGTTTAACGGCAACGTGTTGGCAACGCCGCTGGTGTTCCCAACGTCCATAGGGGACGGAATCACGTTGCATAAAGTGGGCCGTCTGCCTGTTTGCCTGCCATAGGCAATAAAAAAACCTTTATGATATCTTCGGCTTCTATTAAATCGGCTGACAAAGGCACACTTTATACATACCCAAGCTAAGCTAGTTAGCTTTACATTATGGGTAAGTAACTAATATGGTCACTCTGCTCCCCGGGATGGCCGAGTTACAAAACGTAGGGGCATCACGGTACAGTAACTCTGTACGAGATCCCGTGACGCCTCGTACAAGCGCGATAAATGGGGCGCAGGGTTAGGGTTAATTTAGGTTTAGCGAGTAATTATCTATTTCTCGCGACAGCTTCGTTACAGAAGCGATCGTGGAGAACCGGTCGCTGAGAGTCCCACGCACCCTCGATGCAATTATGCCTATATTTTGGCCCTTCCACCGAAGGCCCGAGGATGGTGTCCAAAGGTATTCCCCCTGCGTTATCAAATGTAAAAAAATTGGTAAGTAACCAATATACACCGGACCGCTCTGGGGTCTATCCCAGACACCTACATCAAATCATACGATAGTGGATTCTTTACGAAGTAAATAAAGATGAAACTGTAATGCTTTTAGAAAATATACATACAATTTCTTTGTCTTACGGAGTAGGTATGCACTGTTTGCTACAACTCCATTAATTCTTCAAAAATAATTGTGTAACATGCTTCTGTACTAGTATACATTTTATTTAAAAAAAAGAGTATGGGCTAGGTAAATAAGTAGAAAAACAAGTTTTAGCTAGACGTGATGCTGGAGTGTTTCATGCCGTTTCACGCAATACGTTGTAAAGCGGTGTACATACGTAGAATAGGAGGTAAGGCTGGTGTGCACCGACTTTAAACCGATGGTTAAAATAAAATAATCGCCAAAAATGTATGGAAAATAGTGATTATTTTTGGTTAATCGTCGGGTAAATTTCGGTGCACACCAGCCTTAAATTAATATAGCATTAGTAGACACTATATTGTTGAATCATTTCCCAAATCAAGTAGTCGCCCATTAGTCGAAATTCGAAGATAATTAGTCTAAATTATAACTTTGAACATTCATTCATTCAACAAAATTGAACATTATTAAGGTTCTGTTGTCAAAGACTATAATACTTCTATAATCACACATTTCGCCAAAGCTACACTGTTAATTTGACTTTAACAAAAAACAAAAAAGTATATATGCGTGTGTGTCAAATACATGATAGTATGTGTAATATTTTTTATTAATTTAATGTATATTCTATGCATAATTTAAAAAAATAGCATTCTGCACACCTTCTCTATATACACTATTAAGTGTGCGAAATTTCATACTCCTCCATCCGCGCAATTTTCGTAAAATGGGGTTCAAAGTTTTTGCTTCACTGATTATTTCCCAAAATGACTCAGGTCAATAACAGTGTTTACAATTGACATATATTACAAGAAGGAAGAGGATGCAAATTAGCCGTCATATGATCTTTTACAGTCATAAGTTGGTTCGTTCAAGAATTCACCACACGACACGTGTGAATCTTTATTAATGTTTCCTCTTTTCGGAACATGCGATACCTTTCTACCGGGAATTAGAACCGACCGGATCCAGTTGCTCCCTTTGTTGTAGTCAACAACACAACAATGACTGACCACGTTATAAACTCTGGTTACTCATGACATGATCACATTCCGTAACTGATCTTAGTTGAAGTGATACCATTTTTATATAAATAAAATAAATTTAAACAATATATTATAATTAAATTGTTCAATATCGTTCCTGTCAGATGTAACATAGAGTTGACATCGATGAGTTAATTTATACCGAGCGCCTGATAGAATAGTATCATTTATTTATTTTTTGGTGTATTGATAAATTTGCGATAATAAAATCGTCAGGAGCTTTATGAATTAGTGAGAAAAAACAATGGCTGTGTTTTTTAACAAAATCGTTTCGAGTGTTCTAATACTAGTCTTATTCTTCAGCACATGCAAGTATAATTTATAAGTTTTAGCTTGTGAGTTTATCTCTTGTTTTCTCAAATCGATTAAATAATAGAAGACCGTTGTTTGAATATACTTATGAGGTATATAATGTGGTGGACCACACTACCTAGCAATTTTCCCGAACTATATCGATAACCTTGATTTTAATACACATATCATTATGGGATTTATCCATAAGAGCACTCAACATAGCTTGCTGCATAAAACATTTGTGGACCAGCATGACTTTTTTTTATTGCATGAGTTCAGCAGACAGGCAGATGGCCCAGTTGATGGAAAGCGCTT
This sequence comes from Dendrolimus punctatus, assembly GCA_012273795.1. Taxonomy (NCBI): domain Eukaryota; kingdom Metazoa; phylum Arthropoda; class Insecta; order Lepidoptera; family Lasiocampidae; genus Dendrolimus; species Dendrolimus punctatus. Next base: position 17,585,311 of record CM022543.1, read on the forward strand.
ACCATCGCCTATGGACATTTGCAACACCAAAGGAGCTACAAATGCGCTGCTGCCCTCTTAAGGGAGACTGGAACCTGGTCACTAATGCCGGAACACAACACAAGTTTGTTATTGCGGCATACTATAGACCAGGGGTGGTCGCCATCCAGTCGCGCAAATACCCTACCCCCTGGCTGTGGGTTGTTTAGTCGCCTCTTACGACAGGCCGCCTAGCCGCAGGAAATTGTATTCTTTTTCCGTTCCTGAACAGACTTCTTCATACAATCACTTGATAAGTCACTGTTATAATTAACCCTGGATAATATTTTTTTAATTACTATATACCTATTTTATTTACAGGTAAAGCAATTAAGTGTTTTGACTGCAGTAGTGCAAATAACTCGGCCTGTTTAGACTTAAACCTGCAACACATGAACGCCGTCATCCCAATAGTGGACTGTGGAAAGAGCCTGCCTGGAATACTAAGTAAAGACTTTTTCTGCAGGAAAATGGTACAAACAAGTGAGTACTAGATATACTTATGTTTGTCGACATCTCTAATTAATTAAAACCGATCCATTTCTATGGCCGTGAAAAAGGACAAAAATTATCCAAAGATCTTTTTATATTTAAATTGAAGAATGCTTACCGGTCGTGGGTTATCCTCAAAGCATAAAAATGCTCGTTTTACTGCTTAGGCCATTTTCTGATTTGTTGCTGCAGCAGTGATGCAGAATCGGTATACGTGATATCTAAAGCTTGCTGAATATATGAATATATGCTAGAAGCGATTCCTAATTCGCTTGGTATGTGCTGCTTCTAAAACTATACCGAGCGAATCAGCAAACGCTCATAGAAATATAGGCCCCGTTCAGACACGGCGAAATCAGCGCCGAGGCAAACCAGGTGGTTCCATTCCGTGAGGATTGAAGGTGACCGTGGGTGAATCGATTACGTAAAATTGGATGCACCCAAATACTGCCGTTTTTTTACCTAGTAGTAAGTACACACATATTGCTTCTTTGAGTTCCATTATTGAAATGAAGCTGCTATCACCCTACCTCACTCCACACACTCACTGTGCCTATCTGAACACTTTCAATCCTCGCGGATTGGACCGCTGGCTATATTAAACGAGCCCTAAGCTTTCGGTACCCAGTATACCGATACCGCACTGCTGTTGTACCTACAATACAGAAAGCGGCCTTATTTTTGTGAGCAGTGAAGAATGATCTATCTATCCGTTAATCTAAGATATTATAAACCAATATAATAAAAGAAAATTTGACTTATTTATATTATATTCTACTTATAATCCTATAAGTATAAATAAATAAGTATATATCCTATCCTATAATTATAATACTGAACCTAGGTCACCGCCTCCTATGGGTAAAGTGCCCAGAATACTGGCTACGTTTCCTCGCTGGGTTGTCATTCTGATTCGTAGTTCGAGGTAGGCACTAGATCACCTGAAGAGTTGATGGATCGTTTTGATACCTCTTTGTAGAGGCTCATGACCTCAGGACCACACGATCCAAGAGCTCAACAGCAAATGGCACGTTAATTAGGGTAATTTCGCAACACCAACAATATTGACTTTGTCACATAAAATTTTCTCATGTATATAAGATGGCGTAAATTATATTTCAAATGGTGCAATTTATTCCCCTTCCATACAAATTTTGTTCGGCCTATGTCTCGATCATTTTTGTGACCATAATTACCATCACCGGTGACAATTTCGAAACTATTAATCATTGATAATATTACTTTTACCCAGGGTTTTCTTGTGGGCGCACGCAGTGCCCTAAAACAAATTTCGAAAATATCGAAAAATTGCCGTAATAACTGACAAAAAAAAAAAACATTTTTGGTAACTTTTATAAATATGATTTTTTAAAAGGTTTTTTGGAGTGGAGGTAACTTTTGAGAGTTAGTGTGCCCCCAAAATAGAAGTGACAAAAAAGGACTACATATACTTATTGTTATTTTTCAAATTATTATGGTCACCACTGTAGCCTTGAATTATTGATCATGGAAGCCAACAACGATGACAAACAGATGTATCATTTTAATGATTATCAGACCGTGAAGCATAGTCCTATTCTGGGAGACTATTTTGTCAGTTGAACAATATAATGGAACAAGTGTCTATGGTTTGGAATACTGAAAATCACACACCCTGGCCGTTTTGCTGTGTATAATACTATAGTTATATAATTTCTAAAGTTGCGTATTGGTACATTGAAGCTATTGTTACATGCCGACAAAGTGAAGGCACGCCTGGTTTATTACCTATCCCGCATGTAATTTATATAAAACAGTCCATTGTGCATGTCATCTTTTATGGCACTCATTAGGCAGGTGTGTCGAACTGATTCTAAGAAATCCAATCTATGCGGGCTGGTAGCCATATTGTATCGGTGCAGTAATGGCCCAATGGAGAGATCGGCAGTCTAGCGAGAACCACGATCAAAGCAAGATGTGGGTACATTCGATAAGCTCTATAATGACAGACTTTGCGCATGTTATTGAATCGTGCAGTTTTAACTGGTTGCATCCAGTTATATTTGTACCTGTATTATACGTATTTGCATAGTTCTGATAAATTCTATAGTAATTCCAACGCCATTTTAATTGGAGTCCTGTAGCTCGTAACATTATTTAAAAAATAGAAATTGGAATATATAAACGATGAAAAACACGATGCAATTATTTTATATTTCTTCTCGGTTTGTCGGTTTGGCTTTTTGTTCGGTATTCACGTAAAAACTACTGGACCGATTTCTATCGCGTTTTCTTTGGTCGACAGCAAATTTTCAAACATAAAATCTACGCTACTTTTTATCCTGGAAATCCCGCGGGAATTTTCCCGGGAGCGGCTTGTTCGGGTGCATAAAATTTTGCTTTACAGTTTTTACTAATCCCATGGAAAAGGGAATACTATCTTCTTCGATGCTAAAACGATAGCTTGCATTTTTTTTTAATCATGCAGGAATTTCGAAGTCGTGGCATGTCCTAGTGTGAATATTGAATAATAATGAACAATACTTGTAGGATATGGTTTGTTTTAACAAGTTTTTAACAAGAATTCTGTGTTTTATGTTACAAATCATAACTGTTAGTGAATGTGCTTTTTGGTACTATCACAAGAACTCCCTCGTTTTGCGTTAGTAATTTTTTTATTGTAGAAGTTCAGCAGACAGGCAGACGGCCCACTTTATAGAAAGCGGGTACTATCGCCTATGGATATGCTAAGGCTAAATAAATACAATACTCGTTGACACCTGTCATCTTCGTCTTCCGTGATCACGGCCACTGAAAAGTGGCCGAAACGTCGGAATAATTAAGAATCAAATAAATTAGCGCACTTAAAACCGTTAAAACGTAGTTTTATATGTATACAAGTCGCGAAAACTTAGGAAAATATTATCTATTTAAATCATGGGAAACATACAATAATTATAATTCTTACAATATAAAACACATTAATTAATACACATATTATTATGTATGCGGAATAATAAAACTACACTAGTTGTATTCGTACTGATTTACTTCTTTTAAAAAGCGCGGGACCTGAGTCTCCACAGATACACAACACATATCAACCAAGTTTCCACTAAAAAACAATTCATGTTACACATTTGGATCATAAAACTATAAGAGAATTATAATATACTTATTTAATTTAAAAAAAACTGGAAAATTAAATTTGAAAAAAAGAAATAAATAATAAAATACCCTACAAAACAAAAAGAACTACAATATGTCTGTCTGTCTATATGTCTGTAATATTATGATTTTATTGTGTTCGTAATTTGGTTTTATTTATTTACTTTTTACAGTTCTGCACCCAGAGAAAACACCAGAGGTCCGGGTGATGAGGGGATGCGGCTGGATAAAGCATAAAAGAGAATGCTACAAGGCGGACAACGCAGATCACCTAGAGACGGTCTGTCAATGTTTTGGCGATATGTGCAATGCGGCGGTGACCTTTGAATACGTCAAATTGACAGTACTCGCTGTATTTGCCGCCATCTTGTTAAATTTTAAAACATGGCGGGGCTATGTTTGATAACAATAATATTGAATTAAGTTACAATAATTATTATAAACACTAATGGTAAGATATTCATATTGAGTAAGAGTAAATTTGAAGGCTTCTTTACAGTTCTAAAAAATATTACAAACTTACTCTACTAAATCAATATGAATAAGATCATATCACGTTGTGATAAACAAAATGTACAATGATTATAATTAATTTGTACTTTAAAGTATACAGACTTATAATTTCCATATGTTTAATATGTATTTTATAGAAAATTACGTGGCGTCCAAAATATTGCAATGTAAAGTGATATAACCTACCTCGAAAGCAAGCAATAAAAAATACTTATTTTGAAGATATTGTATTTTAAATTGTTTCTCCTTAGTTATTAAAAATGACTTCTAAGTGTTTTCATTCATTACCTTACAAGCTTATTTTCCTTGATTATTTATCTTCTGTTACATGTAGGTAGTGTATCACATTTTTTTGTAATATCATATTCTGTAATACAGATGTCACATACACATACAGATGGGCAAACTGACATAGGGCAGACTGATATAGGGGCTGCCTGACATAGGGGCAGACTGACATAGGGGCAGACTAACGTAGGGGCCGACTGACATAGGGCAGACTGACATAGGGGATGACTAACATAGGGGCTGACTGATATAGGGGCAGACTAACATAGGGGCAGACTGACATAGGGGCAGACTGACATAGGGGCAGACTAACATAGGGGCATACTGCCATAAGGGATGACTGACATAGGGGCTGACTGACACAGGGGCAGAATGAAAGAGGGCCAGACTGACAAGAGGGCAGACTGACATAGGGGATGACTAACATAGGGGCTGACTGACATAGGGGCAGACTAACATAGGGACAGACTGACATAGGGGATGACTGACATAAGGGCTCACTGACATAGGGGCAGAATGAAAGAGGGCCAGACTGACAAGGGGGCAGACCGACGGGGGCGGACTGCAAGCCGAGTACATGTTATAAACTGTAAGAGTTTGGTTTAGTCATTTTGCTACGGAATTCTAAAAATGACACTATTTTTAAAATTATTACCGTAACCCAAGATACACAAGGCTAAAATTATCTGTTATAAGTAGGCGAAGCGTATGCTTAATTTCATCCATGAGCGTTTAAAATTAATTTTTACACTTAATTAACATTATTAACACTTAGCTTATATAATTTATACATTATTAAATATTAGAGCGTTACATAAGGCTTCGCTTGCGTAATCTCAAATCTATATCTAGCGAAAATTGTTCCCTTATCCGGGATAAAAATACTACCTACCTAAACTACCTACAATATGCACATCGCCTTTGATATAATAGATTCATTTATATATGCTTTCGTAAACTCAAAATCGTTGTTCCATATTTAAGTATTACCGTTGTCGAAAATCCAAAAATAAAAATCTTGTGTCACGATGTGAGTTGCCAATAAACTCCAAAACTACTGAACCGATTTCAATCAAATTTGCACACCGTGTGCAGTTTGATCCAACTTAAAAGATAGGATAGCTTACATCTCAATGGACCCTATAGATGGCGCTGCAATCGGGTTCTAAATTTTATTTCTTCAGGGCAGGACAACGTCTGCCGGGACAGCTAGTATTATTATAAAAACGTAAGTACACAAACGTCCTAAAAACTGATTTATAAATACTAGCTACACCCACAACGACACACAAGTATTTATTTATATAATTCCCCCAAAATCATGCAAGGTATCAAGATGGAATGTACACATAAGTTTGAAATAAACACCTGTTTTGATTCTCAAAATTTTCATTTGAAGAACACAAACTTTCAGACCGAAACATGGATAGATAAAAATTTAAAAATCTTCTTTATGGTTAGGTAGGTACTTAGATATCAAAAGTGACTGTTGTCGCTTATTTTCAAATCACACAAAGACTAATATTTTATTTGACAACAATATATTCTTACACTCCGGTCCTTGCCCTTTGAAATTAAAAAAGAATATACAAGTATAATATGGTGTAGATGCACACAAAAACTGATTTTCACAATAGCACGTAAATAATCGTTTCGCTATACTCCACATTCATAATGTGTACTATATTTATGATTATAGTTTTACAGAATATAGACGTCGCAAATGCTTTGCATTTGTTTTGTACTGTAAACAGTGTGAATCCATCGTTCGGTCAACTACGCTGATATTAAAAAAAAGGAATTTAAAAAGTGATTTAAACTTAAAAAAGTTTTTATTTCGATTAAAATATAATAATGTTGATTAAATGTTTTATCGTGCTTTTTTAACTTTTTACATTCGCTTGGGTTGGTATTTTTTATATGTGCTTTTATGTTTAGCAGACACATAATCACTGTAAAAAAATTATCTTATATAAATTAAAATTCTCGTGTCACAGTGTTAGTTACCATACTCCTCCGAAACGGCTTGACCGATACTCATGAAATTTTGTGTGCATATTGGGTAGGTCTGAGAATCGGACATCCATTTTTCATCCCCCTAAATGTTAAGAGTAGTCCGCCCCTAAATATTTTTTTTAATTTATTGATGTTTTTTGCTTTTATTTTTTTAAGATACAGAATTAAAAAATACATACAACTTTTCAACCCTCTACGATCAACCCCTATTTTTTAATAGCGATATTAGTATTTTTTTAATTTTCTACTGGAATGATTTAGATTTTAACTTGAACCAGGTAGATGGCGCTGCAATCGGGTACCAGAATTTAGGTGTTCTTTTTGTTGTTGTATGTGTTGAAGTTTGTCCCGGAATGGTTTAAATAAACGATTGGACCCAGTAGGTGGCGCCGCGATACTCCTCCTAAACGCTGGGCCTGATTTTGATGAAATTTTTTGTTTGTTCAAGTGGATTTGAGAATAGTTTAGATTAACATTTAGTCCGGTAGATGGCGCTAGAATCGGGTTCTAGATAAAAAAATTATAGGCAGGACAACGTCTGCCGGGTACAGCTAGTATGTGTATAAAATTCTTCTGTCCGTGTGCATGCCATTGAACTCCTAAACGGTTGGACCGATGGCTGTTTTTTTTTGTTTGTGTTCAAGTGGGTCTCAAGTCTCGGGATGATTAAGATTCACAATTGGACCCGGCAGGTGACACTGAAATCGGGTTTTTTTCTATTTTTTTAAGGCAGGACAACGTCTGCGTGACCATTAGTATAATTATAATAATTATAGATTTTTAGGGGCCCACGTGTGTGTAAGTCACCGTCTGCTCATTTTTCCACGTTCCTTGACAATGCGACGGGCAGACGCCATAGTTCCAAACCATAGTTCCACTAGTAGTTCTTCCCAGTTGCCCTTTTCTTTGCATTCCCTACAATAGTACTACACTTACCGGGGCTTGTCCTTGGGTTAATTTTAATATCGTATAGACAAGGACAATCGCCAGTGAGTGTCACGTGTGACAGTGACAGTTGATAAATTTAATCTCAGTGCCGCGGCATTAAGATTAAAATTATCAAGGGGTCATGGGGTCACGTGTTGACCTTCCTAGAATCACTATATAGTTTATTAGAACTATACAAACACGTATAACTCACAAATATAACCGAATACAACAAGTCCAAACGTAAAGCAGAAGGTCGTAATTCCTAAACGCGCAAAGCCGTCATTATTATTATATTCCCGATTATAGTACACAAGCCTTACTTTGCTCGTGGTTATCGCTCGACTGCCGCGTCCCTCAATCGGGGCATTGCTTTACACAGATGCAATATGTCTGCCCGGCTGCGTGGTCCGAATTTCCTAGAATCACACCTGGCTAATGACTGCCATAAAAGATTACTATACAACAATGGGCTGTTTTCTAATCACTAATTTGAAACACAAAGTAAACAAAAGAAGTCCAAATGCCGAAAGGTAATAAAATGTGTTTTTACAAGTATGCAGGTGTGAATTTGTTTTTGTCGGCGTCTAGGTCGTAACAGTATTACAAAATGTTGTTACTTTCAGCGTCGTCAATAAAGTGTTACGAATGCAACAGTCAAAATAATTCAATGTGTTTCGACCCTAAATCATATGACCGAGACACACTAGATCGGTTCCTGCCTACGGTTAACTGCGGTGAAGAAGTCTTATCTGCTAACCATCATGGATTCTTCTGTAGGAAAATAGTTCAAAAAAGTAAGTAAAATACATCTGGAAGAATATTCAAAGATAATCACTTTATATTAAGGACTCTGTAGCTGCAAACGGTCGAAAGTGTGTTCTGTGTTGTGCAATCGAAACCTCTTTTCGTTGGTATTTAGAGATCAATATTTTTTTAATAAATGTCATAAATCTTTACGATATGAGACGTATAAGTGATTCTTTCGTAATTTTTCACACAATCACCTCCGTATAATTGACATTGTTTGGTCTATTTGCTAACAATACGAGACATGCCTTTTAAGTTTTGTCGTTTGAAGAAAAAACACAACTAGAACCTTTAAGTACTTTTATTGTTTTTCAAAGTATTCACCACGTAGCTTAATACACTTTTCCATTCGCTCAAACCAGTTATTATAACATTTATTCCACTCTAAAGTGGGGGTGTTCAAAATGGCTGACTTGAAAGCGTCGACTGCTTCTTCACCGGACCGGAACCTTTGACCACGAAGACTTTTTTAATTTTAGGAAATGTAAAGAAATCGTTAGGGGTTAGGTCAGGACTGTATGGAGGATGGTCAAGAATTTCTAGTTTTTCCTGCTTCAAATACTCAATCGTTTAACGAGCGCTGTGCAAGCTTGCGTTGTCGTGGTGTAGGATGATGCGTCGCTTTGAGTTAGATTTTCGAAGTTCGGCGATGACTTGTGGTAAACAAACTGTGGTGTACCACTCTGCGTTAACCGTTCTACGATCTTCAAGTGCAATAGTCGCAACATGGCCGATTTTTCCAACGTACGTGGCCACCATCTTGTTTGAAGTGCTTCGAGAACGAATAACTTTAGTTGGCTTTGGCTCGTCTTGAAAGACCCAGATTGTAGATTGTTGTTTGGAATCAGGGTCGTAGGCATAGATCCAAGATTCGTCACCACTGATGATGTCGTAGACGTGATTTGACTACCCTCGGTTGAACCTTGGCAGAGTTTTCTTAGACCATCTGACGCGGGCCGCCTTGTGATCGTCGGAAAGCAATGCGGTATCCAACGGCAAACTAGCTTTCTCACACCTAGCGCTTCATGCAAGATCTTCTGAATGGTTGTCCCTGAGATGCCTAATAGAGCCTCTATCTCTCGATACGTCACATGACGATCTTCGAGAATTAGTTGTCTCACAGCAATGATGTTATCTTCAGTGAAGGCGGATCTTAAGCGTCCTTCGCGAGATTTGTCACTAACACTAGTATATCCACGCTGGAATTCTAAATACCAGCGTTCGACAGTTCGCAGACATGGGTCTTCATCACTGAACACAAATGTTAGCTCTTCAAAACACTGAAGTCGTGTCAGGCCTCCTCTAAAGTTGTAGAAAATTATTGTACGAACATTTTCCTTAGAAATATTCATTTTCGTACGTAACCTGACAGACTCCAATCGACGCTGTGACTTAACAATAGCATTATTCCTAATACTTTCAACTGTTTTGAGATTCAAAATTTAAACACATTCGAATATAGAATAGTTCCAAATTAAAATTGCCGGGAAATATGGCAACGGCAGAATTTAAAAGGCATGCCTAGTATACGCGTATATCATTTAAGATTTTCGCTCCTCAATACCATTTTACGCCTCCTATTTTTATCGAAATAGAATACAAAAATATGTACATTTTTATAAAAGAGATATAAAGTCTCATTTCCAAACGGCACAAATATGAAACCCCTTCCTAATACTAAGGTTCCATATTCACGTTAACAATCATGGACGAAGCGTGGTGGCACGCTTTGAAAGGTCATTGGGCATTTTGTTCGGACATATGACCCACGGCATACACAAACGAAATAGGGATGAGTATGTAGATAAATGTACCTGCTACTCAGTGGCATGGGTCGCATTCTTGCAGGCCCTGGGAAAATTGAGTTTCTTTTTAAATTTGTTATCGTTATAGTATTATTAAAGCATTTTTGTAATTATTTATGTAAAAACTATTGGATCCGTTTCGAAAATATTTTGAACCGCAATTATTTGAGACAATTTCTGTTCAAAGATCAAACAATAAGAGAAACAAAAGTGTAAACGCACAGATCGAAACGATGGATGACGTACGACTGCGAGACGGTGCGAGGCGGTCCAAGCGGATACTTTTCTGATTTACTATTCCAGTCGTCAAATAAAAAAAAATATGTTTAGAAAAGTAGGATTTTATTCTTCAAAGTAAAATTAGTTTGGTCTCTGTACGTTTAAAAAAAAGTTGATCAAAAACGCCGAATGACCTTTGTTTTATCTTAATTACAGTTTTGAAGAAAGGTTATGCGCCAGACATCCGTGTGTCGCGAAATTGCGGCTGGATCCGCCACCACCGCGACTGTTACAAAGCTGACAATGAAGACCACACGGAGACAGTCTGCCAGTGCTTCACCGATGATTGCAACGCTGCTAGGAGTATTGATGGAAAATATAGCGTTTTGATCGCGGCTTTCAGTGCTCTAGGATTGAAATATGTGATGAATTAAGTGGATATTTAAATAAATCAATTTTAACCGACTTCCAAAAGGAGGTTTTCAATTTAACTGTATGTTATTCGTTACGCGATTCCTTCGTCAATTGTAGACCAGTTAAAAATTTGTTTCCTTTGTCCGATTGAATACACTCTTGAGGTTCGTTCATTGTCACCATGTTAGGATCTGATAAGTGGATCCCAAGGAAACCGAGAGCAACCCTCATTGAAGAGAGTCTACACTCTTCGAAAGAGAAACTTTAAATGCGTGCCGGTAACACAATTTCGACAGGGGCTTAAAATATTATTTCTAAAACTATTCAAGCAACTAAAAAATAGAAAATATTTGTTTAACCAAAACACAACCGATTTTAAAGTAAAAAATAACTATTTTTTACATCTTGAAGTAGGTGCCAAGTAAAACAATAAGAACAAAACAAAATTGAAAATGGGAAAAAATATATAATATGTTTCGCTTTTTAATTAGAAGTCGATTTTGTTTTTGTTAAAAAATATAGGCTTGAATAGAATAGAATAATCATTATTGAATAAATATATGTGTACATAGGTGTTTTTTTTGTGGCAATTGTCTCAATACATTTTGCCTTATTAGGTGTGCAATTTTCACATCTTATATTCCTATACGATAATTCCTTAGAAAAATGATCAGAAGGAAATTTTGTATTTTTTTTATTACTGGATAGGTTCGCGTTTGACCATTTATCTCGCTCGATTTTGAGCGCAGATATGATAAGTCTATAGGACTTCTTTTTTGGCGTGGACTATATTTAAAAGCACGACAAAACTAAAAAGAAGCTGGTACATATTAAGTAGGCCATGAAGCTCTGATGAAAATCTAATGGTGTGTAAACATTGAAACAACGAAGATGTGTTGTTGTTGCCCGCGCTGCTTCCTTGGCTACGACCTAACTCCCATGTTCTAAGTCAGTATTTTAATTAAGACCATGGAATAGTAATAATACTTCTTCCATGATTAATAAAAAGCAACCAACCTCTTAGTAAAAGTAAATAAAAAAAATAAAAAAGAACAATACTTTCATTGAGGTAACTAGCCCTGACATCTAATCCATACGAAATAACTTTCTAATATAGAAAGCTTTATCTTAAAGTTTGATTTGCATAATATAAGTATTATTGAAGAAGTAACAATTTTTTTTCAAGAAGAATATTAAACTTTCTCTATATTTTGATAATTTGAAAGTACCAAATACGCCATCTATGTTTTACAACTTAGACTATAATAAATAAACACAACCACGACTTCCAACGAGTAAAGTTTTACTTGTTTATACTAATATATGATAGATGGCAGTTCGCATTAAAAAATTACACATTCAAAATTAGAACATAATGTCTATAAGGACGAATTAAAAGTAATAGGTAATACATAACTTTTTGTTTTTAACCTCCGTCTTTATTTGACATTATGTAATTTATTTTACAAAATATAATATCATATCATGCTTTTTGTTTATTAAATATAATAGAAAAGTAACTCAGTTGAATATTTATAAGTACATTTTTGAATTGGTTAGCTTAGGCTCAAAATTACTTTATCGAATATAACATTAAATGTAACGTCATATAGTAGGCAAATTGCCAAATAATATTAATATATTTCATAATTTCGGCAACGTATGCATCAAGTCAGGTTGGCCGAGTGGTCTAAGGCGCCAGATTTAAGCTCTGGTTCCCGAGAGGGAGCGTGGGTTCGAACCCCACACCTGACAGACTTCTTTTTTAAGTATGATTTGTTTATTTTTGTTTTTATTTTTAGAGTGATATATTGTCGTGCCTGTCATTTAAAATTAGTATCAATATTTATATTCCTTCAACATTCAGACGGGCAGCCGCCATATCCCCATACTCCCAGATCCCCAGTTCCACTAGCAGTCAACATGAATAGCCTGGAATCTTTAATAAACTACGTTTAACGTTTAAGCGTAATTTATTTATTATTATCAGTTCGCCTTTCAGTTGGTCACGAAATCGAAAATAAAAGAAAAAAAAAGTATTATATTAAATCGAAAAAAAAAATACTGGAATCTTGTTCTCATTTTCTATAATAGTCTTACATTGACCAGGGTTTGTCCTTGGGTCTATTTTGATTTAGTGTAGAGAGGGATAATCGCCAGTCAGTGTCACGCTACATTTTCATTAAATTTGTCAAGGGGCCTCTACGTGTTGGCCTTCCCATGGCCCGACTTGGTCCTTGGTCTACAATGACATTATTATATGTATTAGTCAAAAGTGAAGAATAGTTATAGGGTATGAATCATTGATGTAACAATAAATAAAGGTGCTACATCAATGGTATGAATAGTGTTTAACGATGAATGTGGTGTTTTTGTATTGAAAATCTCAACTGTATTGTGAGATGTGCCTTTTGGAGCTCCCCAAAAACCCTTATTTGGCAACAATCAAAGACTTTAGGCTTTTATTGCATTATAAATGATTACTTATTATCATTAATCTTGATTTGACAGAGGCTAAACACTTACAAGAATCGAGCAGAGCAAATATTGACAATAGAATGATTCTGTAAACTAGATAGTAATGATAAAACAAATACCTATAATAAATAATATGATAATAATTTGCATAAATACGTATTAAAACAGAATAATATAATATAATCAATCACAAAGTCCTTCATTCACACACACACACGCGTATGTAGTATACAAAGATAATAATGGAAACATGGAAATCATTCTATTACTATTTGATGTGTGCGTTGTCCAATATATTTAGAGTCATTATATACAATAAAATAAGCCATATAGCAATATGGAAAGGAGTTTATGACAGCATAGATACATTGGTTTGATAAGTCACTTCCAGCAATCCACTCAATATTACTAAAAGTATACGCGAAAATATGCTTTATAGTGCTAACCATAAAGTAATTGTTCATAGCAAAATAATTTTGTCGTGATAAAACACATTTCAGTATTTCATCCAGTGTTTTTCCAGAGATATTTGTTTATACTTACTGCTTTATTTTTGTGTCGAATTATTGCGCACAATATTTTACAGTTTTGATTGAAGCATTATTTATTATGTTGTTGATAAAAATATGTCATATTATTGTTATATCATAACCAGAATTGACTGGTAATCTATGATATGTGGAATTCATGAATCTATTACGCTACTTCCCTCGCTACAAGTTTGAATTTCAAAGCATTGAAAACTGTCAAAGGGAACGTAACAAATCCCGAACTTGACAGATCTGTATTTTGTCTGTGGTAGCTTCTTCCTAAGATGGCCGACGTCCATTCCACATCCACAAGTGCTGTGCTCTGGGTATCTGTAAAAATTATATTAAATAGAAACTAAAAACAATCACAGAATTTCATCTCATTAAAAAAACATCCTTTTCCAGGGATCCTGTACAAAACATTCCCTACTTCTCCCTTTCTTAATGGTTTATTGAACTAATGGCAGTCTATGTACTTCTTCAGGACACAATCTGTTTGTTTGTCTGATTTATTTATATATATCTATTTTGTCATGTCTGTATGTAGATGTAAATTGTGTTACCTAGTTATAAAATGTGTCATATCCATTTGAGGCAGTTGTTAGCGATGACATGTTCAATAAGGTCATTGTGTTCAAGTCGATTCACTCGATGATTTTCCCTCGTAGTAAACAGTTTTGAGTCAGAATCGAGCTTTGTAAACAACAGACACATGAGTACGAGTCACTGCTGTCCAGGCAAGACTCTTACATCCGAGTGGAGCAAGTTCAATCGAAAAACATCTCGTTCAGTCGAGAAGTGAGTCGATTACAATTTCAGGTTAAATGCGATTCGATATTATTTCGATTATTTAACGTCTCGGAATCGCACATCGCTAGACTGGTACCGTTATATTTGTATAGATACTACGACAGGTTTTGATACCAGTATATATAATAGGTGATAATTTGTTATGACGTAAATTTTAGTCATTGTTAAGGAAATACCTAGAACAGGCACGATGTTTTGTAGATTTTTCTTCGTCATGTTCTAAAAATAGTTCAATCGATTTCGCAACGATAGTGGGTGCGTGGTAAGGCTCGACCGCTGGGAGGTCGATTATTTTTTTACTCTTGTGGGCGCAACTCGCCCTTAAAAGTAACTCATCCTTGACCACGACTCACACGGGACGACATCCTGTTAGGAGCGGTCGGGTGTAAAAAAGAACAAAATTGCCCCAAATCTGTATAAGATTGTTATATAGTTGTAACGCCAATCATTGTGTAAAATCTTTAAGTATAATTTGACAAATATTGTTACCTGCGAAACACGCTAACAATGTAAAGTATAATACAGAGTAAGTGGTTGTTTTAATAATAATAAACCTATGGTTTCACACGACTTAAGAATTTATGCAGTACAGCATGGGTAGCAGACAATTAGGTATAACTCAATGGTATTAGGTAGTTTATTTCCGAACCCATTAAACTCTTTCCACCGTTGATAAGATTGTATTGAACCATCTTCAAGTTCAAGTTTCAAGCTTGTGGTAGGTAAAGAGATGGAAAATAATACTGTTCTTTTTCCATGGTCACAGGTAATATGCAACGGACAGCTCTGACAGCTGAACACGGACAGCCGATCCAAGACGATCTCATAAACCTGACCAGAGTACATAACGAAAAGGTTTAAGAATTTATCATGCCTGAAATCGCAACTGGTACCTGTGAACTAGGGGAGCCAACTCAAAGACCACTATATCACAGAAGTAGTCGATGCTTTTTGGAAAAGTCGTTGTACCTAATACACCGTCATTTCATCAGTCATCTAGGAGGAACAGGTGAGTTGCGAGAAAATCTGTTCGATCTGATTCTGATGTTACCATTCGATCTTCGGATGACAAGACGGTCTGGTCTACCGTCTACGCCATCGTTTCACCACGACCAGACTAAACCCTACCAGTGCAATCGAAAGGTCTTGACTATATGTTTCTTCTGCGTACGGCAGAGTTGAGCGTGATGTGATATCAGTGTCAAAATCTGGATGTTTGCAAATTTCGGATCTAACGCCAATATATCAAAAAAAATAAGCATACTGTTTTCACCAGGTCGAACAATCCGGTCAGAGGTATCGTAAACATGCAAATGATGAAGAACAGTGAAGCTGAAGATCATGCGAGGTAGTAGGGAAGAAGTACGAAAATAGACTCGGTCTCTAAGTACTGAAGGGGATACTTAATTAGCAAGGTTTAACGTTTAATAAGATTATAATGACGTTTCTCTGATTACAAATACAAGGTCGAAGAAATTTCCAAAATCAATGATAATCCCAGAACCCTTTGTCACATGTTTATGCATATGTTTTGAGCACGTTTTCAGATCTCTTTATCACCGACTGGCAACATGTGCTGAGTTTATCGATTAAAGACTGAATACACTGAAACGTTATTCGGCTGTGGAAAAACAAAGCCAAGCAAGTTGCTTCGAGTGAAATTTAACAGTAGTTATTTGTATCGATTACTAGCTGTCCCAGCAGACGTCGTCCTGCCCTGAAAAGCTTCAATCGATATGCCGACAGAAGCGCCACCTACCGGGTCCAATTGTCAACCAACTCAGAAACCTTCTTTGGCTCATGCACAACCACTTTGTTAAAGATCATCACATGATCAAATTTATAGTTTACGTTTCTATAAAGGACATACAGACAAACATTTATATTTTGAAGCAATTTTAACATGTTTTGATAAGCTTCATACATTAGCAAATGCCTGGGAACACAATCGATGTAAGAACGCTCATTCAAAAGATGATAGGTTTGGATATGCAGTCTAAGATGCAGCACGCTTACCTGGAAGAGACTTGAAGATACATAAATTATATATTTCAGGAAATACGGACAATAGATTTTTTATTGCATCAATTCAAAAGACAGGCAGACGGCCCACCTGATGGAAAGCGGTTACCATTGCCTGTGGACATTCTAACATCAAAGCTACCAATGTGCTACCGCTCTCTTAAGGCAGACTGGAGCTTGGCTTAATGCCGAAATATAACTCACGCTTGCTTGGGCGTCATACTCTAGACCAGGAGTGGTAGCCTTCCAAACGGAAAATACCCTACCACTTGGCTTAAGCCAAAGATAGTTAAGAGATGCACTGCTCAGTTGCTATTTTCACCATATATCGGTGACGCGAGTTCGAATGTCTTGCTTGTCCGGTGCTAGCAAGTTGAAGGGAAAATTAATTCATGCAATTCCACGGCATACTCGCCGAAGTATGTACTATAGATTACCGATAAAATAGTGACTCCGTGTCGATGATCTAGGCTCTGAGGCCTCCTATAATAGAGGGCAATCGCCTATCAGCTTCCTATCTCTTTTCTCAATTTACTCGAGTGTCGACTGGTATTTGGCTGAGCCATCCCAAAGTACTCCATGCGAGGCTGTAGATTTACAAGTGCACTTCCAATTGTAAGTTGCCGTCAGCCTTTCGAAATCTACTATCAGATGCCAGAAGGGCTCCCTAAATTTGTTCCACATTTAATCAGCCGTTCCTAAGTATCATACAACATGTATGAGGCCGTGACTATGTACTAAAATTAACCGAGATAAATTTTATATCCGCTCTTCTACTAGAATAATCGAGAAGCGCTCAAATGTACACGTGTCCTTAATAATATAAACATCAACAAGCTTTACAAACACTGACGTAGACTTCACAGTCGGTGTGTGCGTTTTGTTTTGATGCGACATTCACACAACTAGAAAACTCTGTGCTTTATCTTAAATCATAAAAAATATTACTAACCGAGATTTTATATATTTGTATACCGCATGTATTACACTCCTCATTTTAATCCAAACTTTGCAATTCTTGGAATTTATCCAAATTATTCAAATTAAAAACCCGGCCAAGTGCGTATCGAACTAACAGACTTAAGAGATTAGGGGCAGCTTTTGAGGATTTGTATTATAAACAACATGAACATGACAAGTATCAAAATAAAGTGGAACTTGACGCTATATCTACACATTCATGACAAGCGAATCTCCAAAAGCGATCGTTTATGGCCCAAAGCGCTTCTATCAAAGTGGAACTTCATACTATGTGTTACAGCTACCAGTATATTCGTATCTAAGCACTTGTCAATTTCACTAACCAATTCTCCAGAAGCAGCTTCTTTAGGTCCACTTGTTTGCCATTTAACTACGTAAACCTAAAAATACTTTGTGGCTCAAAAAATATCCATATCTTAAAAAACCAGGAGTTATTACCTCAGAAGAATTCATACGATCATAATCTCTATGTAGGTCTAGAAGAGCATATGCAATGTCCGTAGGCGATGGTAAACACATTCCATCAAGTGGGCCTTCTGGCTGTCTGTTGGACTCTTGCAGTAAAAAATACATAAAGAAAAAGTTAAATATAGGAACCGGCCATTATTAAACAAACCACTACAGGTTGCCATAGAGTGCTATATGAGAAAATGTGACTGTTTAAGGAAACGTAACATTCGAATTATAAGAGGGGTAGTAAGTGTGACGAAGCGTGAACAAACGTGACTAGCGGGGGTGTTCCAAAGTGACGTACTTTATCAACGATACCCTAAATGGAAAATATTTGTAATACAACCATCCTATAAAACCATCCATAATCTCTTACATTCTTTTTCTAATTTCACCCTACTTTAATTCAAACATGCCAACATTCCTGTCCTTCTCACTTTATTAAGTTTCTTAAATTTTTGTACTCTATAAATTTTTATGGAAAGTAAATAAATAAATTATTATTATTTTATTATAGGTCTGTGTCTTTCTAGAACACGGGCCTTAAAAATGGCCCGGACTTTCTTGCGTGGGGCCATAGAAAGGCCAACATGTAGAGCCCCCTTGACAAATTTAATATAAATGTGGCGTGACACTAACCGGTGATTATCCCTGTCTACACCATATAAAGTGTGTGAGTGAGAAATGTGAACTGTTTAGTCAAATGTGGCCTTTTGAGTTGTTGCAAAAACTCAAATACTTGAATGGTGCCAGCTGATTACCTATAGTTCAGCTGTGCTACACATAGGCTTAAGAAAATGAAGAAACTATATTGTAAACTAAAATCTGGCTTATAGGCTTAGCTGCCAAGCCATAAAACTAAATATATAACAATACCACAACGCCATCTAGTTGTTTAATAAAACCATTGCGCGTTGCGCCACAGGAAATGTGTCAACGAATTGTTTTTCAACAAATTTTACTAAGTATATTCCTTTCAGCGTGTACTCATTGATGTATGGGTTTTTTTTTGTATGTGTGTAATACTTTTATTTTGTATGAGTACACAGTACTATCATCTTATACCTATACGTGTGTGAGTCACATACAGCAGACCTATGACGCATGAAGCGGGGTGCGCGAGGGGGGAATCAAGAATGTAAGCTTTATATAGAACGCGCGCACGCCGTTTAAACCAGTTTCATTCTAGAAGTAAACAAACACACCTTCGTAGAGCACAACGGCTACCGGCTTGACGCCAGAAATGGGTATGTCCACTTTCTTCTTATATTTGCATCATCATTGCCATTAGATAATTACAATTTCATCTTTCGTTTTAACCTTTGCCTCTTATTGGGCTTAACCTTTCACCTTTGACGAAAAATCGATTATAAGAATTATGAGGATGGCTTCATTTATTTACTTATTAAACACGTCACATTGTTTGTAAAGTCGAAATTAATCTGGTACCAACCAGTAATGTATCCAAGTGTATTTATTATCAATTACATTGTTTTTTTTCTTTCTCCAATGGCTTCTGCGGTTAGTGCTGAGTCAACGACCATAGACAAAACTTATATATATAACTAGCTGTCCCGGCAGACGTCGTCCTGCCCGGTAAAAAATAGGGGTTGATCGTAGAGGGTTGAAAATCTAGGGTTGTATGTATTTTTGTATGTTGTATCATAAAAAAATAGAAATTAAAAATTTTGTCTAAAAAATAAATAAAAAAATTTAGGGGTGGACTACCCCTAACATTTAGGGGGATGAAAAATAGATGTTGGCCGATTCTCATAGATACCGGATAAGCACAAAAAATTTCATCAAAATCGGTCAAGCCGTTTCGGAGGAGTATGGCAACGAAAACTGTGACACGCAAATTTTATATATTAGATAAACCAACGACAATTAAAATTTGTTAAATTATAACCGAGCTGTTGACATTTAAAT
Organism: Dendrolimus punctatus; assembly: GCA_012273795.1. NCBI lineage: Eukaryota > Metazoa > Arthropoda > Insecta > Lepidoptera > Lasiocampidae > Dendrolimus > Dendrolimus punctatus. The sequence continues at coordinate 17,605,160 of CM022543.1, forward strand.
AAACGTTCTGTTTTCGAACTGTTATATCTTATACATAACATTTAGGTATATCCCAAGTTTTATCTGAAGATATTTATAAAAAAAAACCTGTTAAATTGTGTACCAGCTCTCTAGTCACTATTAACATTAAAGAGTTTTTTGCATCTTCCTTTAAACCTTTGCAGAGATATTTGTTTTTATTTATATTTTTGTTTGTGATAACACACGCACATTGGTCAGCTAAATACTCATTTTATCTGTATATGTCCATACTAGTTTGTTTTCCCCTTGTGTGGCATTAATAAATCCCGGCTGTTGCTGGGTCTGCCAATACACAATCTAATATAATTAGCAAGGTGTTCAACGTCGAGTCATTGCTTTCTTGGGAGTCCAGAAAGTCTCCAAGAATCGAAATTCTCCTATCGATACAGGTCTAATATAGTATACGAGTATAATGTAAAATATATGTATATAATAGGATATATAGTCCTTCGACCGGCATATAAAAAGGCCAGAGTACCTTGTGTGGAATAATATAAAGTCCATAAATATATCTATCTATATGTAAATAATCTAGTCGTTACATTTATATTTTTACACTATTTTGCTAAAAAGAAAAAATATTATCGATCCGTTAATATTTCTGACCGTGAATATTTGACCTTCTTTCGCTAGACGTCAGATAAACACGTGACTTGTAACTTCGATGCGTCACAAATTCTAAGTAATGATGTCTTCGCGTGACCAACTAAGTTAATTGGATCCACACAGGTGCAGTTATGTATAATACGTTATAGGTATTTTTTGCAGTCTTTGTAAATTCCATTAATAGATTTACTATTAAGCAAAAGCAATCACTGTGAATATGAACATATAACTTTGTACTTAGTTAAATATTTTATTTTAATCTCATGTAATGTGTACAACATTAATAATTTGAATTAAGAAATCCAGTTTATTAAGATTTTTAAAGAAAGAAATTTTTTTCTTACTGTGATTTCACAGGAAGATTTGAAATCGTAAATGATCGTTGGAAAGAAATAGCCATTTTGCTTTTATTTAAGGCTCTGGCGACTCAGAGGGCCTAAAGCGGACGACTTTGGAGAGTCGCTTAGTGGAATCGACTTGTGTCTAGATACTGGTAGTTGTAAGACAGCATAAAATTCCACTTTATGTTGATACCACCATATGAATCTGCGAAAACGACCTTTTTGAAGCCCTCAGATATTAACATAAGTTCATGCCATTTCACTGTAGTGAATGTTGTATGCTGTCATATAGTGTATAGCTGCCAAGTGTGATCACAAAGATACATTTTATATACTGCGGTGGGTGAATGTGTAGTAACATGCAAGGACTGCTTGAGGAGCCCTCGTATCCGCCATAGCCTTCATGTCCGTTGTATAACAGACAGACAGCAGGTCTCCTACGCTGATACCACGTTTGATGGAAACCAGCAAGTTATGAGGGGAATAAATCTATGGTCATGCCACCTCTGCTAGGTTGACATCGTAAAGGATGAAATATGAAAAGTAAAAATAAATAAATATATATGTAGGAGATTCTACTTTTACTTTTTTATGCTCGTACTAGCTATGCTCGCGACTTCGTCTGCATGGGATTTTTTTTCGCGGAACCCTAAAAAATGTGTCCTAGTTACTCTTGATAACATCAGCTAGCTGCCAGTGATAGTCCCGTCAATATCGGTGCAGCGTTTCAGAGATAGCCGGAACATCCAAACAAAATTTAAAAAAATTGTTTTTTTTATATAAGTAGGTACCGTATATATTTAGTAAAAATCTGTTATTTTGTAATTATTAACAGACGCTTAAACTTTATTTATCTGTATAGATTTGCGTTTGACTGCTGTCTCGCCTGATATCAAGTGATGACACGGTCTAGGATGTAGGGTGCTATCTATAAGATCTACCTATTCACTCGTGACTTGAGTATCCCTAGATTGTATTTTTTTGGAAAAACAGATCCCGGCAATTTATTCCATTCTTCGGAAGTGCTTACCATAAAAGATGTAGCGAAGCGCTTGAACCTGACTAGCGTTGATTCCACCATAACTATAAAATAAGATGGTTTATAAAATAAGTACATTTCTGTCTGAGCAAATACGGCTGATAATGTTGGCCCGCTGCCATTTTGGAAGTTATTTGGGTAAACGCAAATAACCATCGGTGACGTAAATCAAATATAAAATATGGTTAAAACATTTTGATAGTGTAAACTTATGATGCATTGCGTCTGTGGGTTTTATCAGTACGTATTAGTTAGCTATTTAATACGTGTATTGAACATTATTTTCTGTTATAATAATAATTATTATAATATTAGCTCATTTACCTACGGCTTACTGCGAAACATGGGATTCCCTATTTTAGGAGAACGAATGGTATTCCCACCACGCTTACCGAAGGTTTTAAGGTTTTCCCCCACCAATTGTTTTGAAGTTTCGTCCATTCAGTTTCCCTGTATCGTAATTATGTGGTAATTGTAATAACATGTAAAATTAAGTTACAAGAACTGCTTAAGCGGTGCATGCATTTCGTAAAGTATTCAAACTCACACACTTGGAATGAGACGCCAACTAAACCATTGTGGGCGCTCTACACTCTCATAAAAAGGCGAGAAACGAGAATATGATCTCGGATTCACGCGTAAATGTAGAGTTCACATTAGGCTCTCGAATTGCATATCGTGCATTATACAGTTATAATGTACTAGCATATGCCCTCGACTTCGATCACCCTTGACTTGAAATTCCCACGAGATTCCCAGGACACAAAGTACCGCAGCATTAAAAAAAGAGTGTAAGCTATCGTTTTAGTGAAAACTGTGTCCGAATAAGCTATTTTTTTATGCACCCAAAAAACTGCAAACCGCTCCCAGGAAAATTCCCCCGGGATTCCTCGGATTTAAAATAGCTCAGATTTTAAGTCTAAGAATTTGCGATCAGCGAAAACCGCATCGAAATCGGCTTAGTAGTTTTTACGTGCATCCCAAACAAACGGACATGAAATCTAAAAAAAATTGCATCGTGTTCTCCATTCCTTATATAGTATATTCCAGTTGTTTTTTTTAACACGTAGCTTCAATGTATACACACGGTATATTTAGAATGGCTGAGTACCAAGAACTGAACATAAATGTGTTAATTGAAGTGTTTATTACTTGTTTCAGATACGTTAAATATAAAACCGTTAAGTGAGGACTTAGAGTGGTCTCAGGCTGCGCCTTCTGGCGTGGAGGCCACTGGGGTCGGAGCAGCTTACGGCCAGGGCCCCGCCGTCCCAATCGTATCAACGTCCAGCGAGGAGCGCGCCATCCGCCGCGTTATGGGCCGCTGGGGAGCCGAGTGGTTGAGCTGACTCGGCTCAGGGAGCAAGTCCACTGTCGGCCAATGGCCGGCCGACCACCCCCTGCCACCTCCCAGGTGGGGGGCCCCGCGCTCGGCTCTGCACCTAACCCTCCGTCAATACGAGGAGCTGGTCGCTAAAGCCGAGGCGCTGCTGAGCCGACTCGTCGTCTCAGAGCATTATGATTCAGTCAACAACTTCATGTCTCTCTACGACGCCTATATGAAATCGCCTGATCAGACCCTCAACGAGTTCTTCCCGAAGTACAACCCTGTAATCCGCGCCCACAAGTATACCTGCGTCGGTCTGGGTATGGAGGTGATGAAACGCCTTAAAGTCTTAGAGACAGATTTCCCTGGTATCACTAAAGCTATGATGCTGGTCTCTTGCGATGAAAATATCCAGGATCTGATTGATTACACAACCTCGAGTCCGGGACCTCAGGGTTTCTTAATCGAGACTGAGAAGGATCACGTAATGATGGCTATACACGTCAAGATTGAAGGAAGATCTGGTGTTTTCTTGTCTGACTTGGGGTATCATATTTCTAGGGTTGTCACTGTAATGGCTGACAGATGCTACCCACATACCGGTAAGTTGTTATAATTCATTAAGAGCCCACCTTACGTTCAATTTTAAATTTACGCTGCTCAAAAAATTAAATGTGTATTACACGTCAAAAAAAGAGGTAGTTCAATCAAAAGAATCATTTTTTTTTCAAATTTATAACAAAAGCTTACTTATATTTTACAAACTTATCGGAAACTACTTCCGATTTTTAGTTAAAAAAAATAACGTGAAATACTAAATCGTTCCGATTAATTTACGGAACCTTTATGTAATGTAGATAAATGAAGATTTTTAGGAAATGAAAACGAATTAAGAAAACTAAAAAAAAATATTCGAGCGATTTAAGACCTAATTATCGTTCTAAAATTTCTAGATTATTAGTTATTTACACAATTGGATAGGTGGTATCTTAATAGCCATAATTATATTCACCCGCTCGTAATCCAAAATAATCACATAATTAGCAGTTAATAAGTAAGTACTAAGTGCATAAAAAGACTGCTAATTGGTGTAATAACAAATGCGAACAAAGCATTAACTTCGTAATAACCAACTTGTATTCAAGTAGCAAGGACATTACAATGTGGACAAAGAAACCAGTATAAATTAATCTTTAAGTACCTACATAATAAATGAAATCAGCCAAGTGCACGCAAATCTCTGCATAGATTGAAAGGTTCCGTAGAATCATGAACCTGCAGTTTTTATGATTTCACTACGGAACTGTTAGAAAGCATTTTATCGAGAACACCACATTTCAAAACCTATTCACATTGAACGTATTTGTCAGTACATTCCGCAACATAGTTCAGTCACCTATAGTTTGTTGTTGTCATAATTATATAAATAAAACACTGGTTTAGCAAATCATTTGGCACAATACTAATGAAATATATAAATGTAATCAAAATTAAGTTTCTATGCAACCAAGTAAATATAAAAATACAAGAGGTTTATAATTCCCGATGTAACAACAAAAAAGGACTGGACATTTGTGGCAGTCGAATTGGCACAAAGTGTAGATCGTTTTTTAATGTTCTGTTTGTTAGCAGCAGCCCTATTAACTCTCGAAATAGAACTTATAAAGAAACAGAAAGAGAAATAAAAGACGAAAGATAAATTTGTCTCTTCTCAACGTAATACATAGCGTTATACAACGCCGTGGTAGTAATAGTTATTGCGATGGCTTGAATGAACTTATGTATTTGACATTTGATAAGAAGGCTGATTCGAACTATTAGACTACCTTCGTTGTATCGATATTAATGACCACTTTCGATGTTCTTATGTATTTGACCATCTTGGCAGCTTCTTTCTATAAGACGCTGACTGTACAGAGAATAGGAAGTTGACTAATATCTTTTTAATTTATAGGTCTGACTTTAGAAAAAGTTGAATTTAATCAAAAAAGTAATTTTAATTTCAGGCTGGTTCACACAGTCAGAAGAGCCTCATTGCCGCAAAGAATACAACTATCAGTTCAATCTGCAGAACAGCAACTATGTTGAGTGGCACGAACGCGAGACCAGAGGTGCTAAAGTCGTCGAGCGCCTGTCCCTGGTTTATGTGGCCAGAGCCTACTTGTCAGCTGTCAGTGTCACCGAGAAGAGAAACTTGGTTTGGGATCTAAGGTGAGTCGCATTTCTCATTCACACTTTCTTAATATACTATACATACTTTCTAAGATTGTCAAACACTTTTTTTATTTTATTTATAAATAGTAATCGCAAACAAACATAATTATATTGTATATTAGCTGTGCCCGTGACTAAGTCCGCGTGGGTTTTTTTCGTGGAACCCTAATTTTAAAAGTAGCGTAAATTCCTCCTTGTAATATCAGCTATCTGTCAATTAAAGTCCCGTCAAAATCGGTGCAGCCGGTTCAGAGATTACTAGGCTCAAATGGTTTTAATATTTTTAGCGGATCCCTCAAAAAGAGTAGTCTAAGTTACTCCATATAACAACAGCTAGCCAGTGAAAGTCCCATCAAAATCGTACTCGCTGTTTTAGAGATTAGCCGGAACATCCAGGCATGCAAAAATTCTAATAAATTCGTTTTCGGAATTCTGCGGTCCGAATTATCCCCTCAAATGTTTTTCCACCTTTTTGTTTTGATATTATAAACGGACAATTCAAGTAGTAAAAACTCTTTTCTAGTACCTCAGTGGTTAAGAGGCTATGTACGCCTAATTCAAATCGGCATTTCATGAAATCAACCCCGCACGGCTAACATTTACTTCGATGGAACAGCGCCAAATAAAACTTCGAGCGTGGCGAAATATTGCAATTGATCATACCGACGCGCACCGCTTGATTGACTTGATTCAATTTATTTCATTTTAAGGCTCACAAGAGCGAGACAAACTGTCCTAAAGTGAGATAGACTGTTTGTATGCGTAATGGGTATTGATATTTTGTCACACCTTCCTAAGCGTCTTTAGCCCAACGGCTTACCATGCTCAATAGTAACTAGGAAGTGCAGGGTTCAAATCCTCATCAAGCTGTACGTATTTTTATTTTTCCAGCAACTTTTTAGATAGGTAAATTTTATTAAATAATTTCATTATTAAAATTTTTTCATATTATTCCTTCCCTATTATCCCTATTAATATTTAAAATGCGAAAGTAACTGTCTCTCTGTTTGTTCCGTTTTCATGGAAAAACTACTATACCGATTTGGCTGAAATTCATTATATATATACATATATATATTTTACAGACATAAATAGAGCATTTGTAGCTCAAAAAAAAAATGCATCCGAGCTATTGTAGGTATCCGATTTTATGATTCTTGTAAGCCTCATTTTAAAAATCTACAAATTTTACCACTGCCATGTTTGTATATTTATGAAATATGTTTATTTGTCAGAAACAATTTAACAATTTTTACGACGCTAAAGACCTCTATCCAAACAATACTAGAAATAGTGAACGACTGGTTTTAAATGTGGCACCAAAAACAACCCTCTTTACCAGAAACTGCTATAACATGTGCATTAAAGTCTATAATAAAATTCCAATGCACATAAAAGAGTTCAGGATTAATAAATTAAAAATCAACTAAAGGAATGGCTTTTAAATAGAATGTTTTACTCGGTGGACGAATTCCTCAATTGTACATAAATAATTCCCTTGACTTATGAATGTTATTATTATTATTACTACTATTATTATTATTAGTATTATTGTTTGACATTTATCAGTATTTTATTTCATAATTATGATCCATTTAATATTATATAATTTAATTAAATTTATTAGAAACATTTGTATGCTCCTATGGGAGCAAAACATGTGTACATTGTGACATATATACCAACTGTTTGACCATGTTTTAAACAAATAAATTTGATTTGATTTGATTCGGTGCCGAAACTGAACATAGTATGCTTTTTATCCTGAAAAATGGAATAGTTTCCGGGATAAAAATATATTTGTCTTTTTATTGGTTATGCATTTATGGAAAAACTACCGGATGGGGATTATGCCCATATTCCCAGAGCCCTAGTACCACTAACAGTTCACCCCAATAGCCCGGTACTTTCTCTTCTCATTTCCCACAATAGTCCTACACTGGCCGGGGCTTGTCCATGGGTGCATTATTGTATGGTGTAGAGAGGGATAATCGCCGGTCAGTGTCACGCCACATTTAGATTAAATTTGTCAAGAGGCCTTTACGTGTCGGCCTCCCCGTGGCCCCACGCAAGCCCTCCAAAAGTCCGGGCCATTTTTATGGCCCGTGGTCTTGAAAGATATACAGATAATAATAATAATAATTTTTTTTTATAAAAAAAAAACTTTATAATAATAATAATAAACTATATATTTTTGATGCCGAGGATGAATATATATTATGATGATTTTTATCTCGAAAAATGGGATAGTTTCCCGGATAAAAATGTATTTGTCTCTCTATTTGTTATGCTTTTACAGAAAAACTAATACACTGATTTGGCTAAAATTCGGTATATATGTAATTTTAATAATGACAGTGGACAAGGGATACTTTTCAACCCGGATAGTGGGATAGATTTATATAAAGGTTATCTCAGAAAGGAGAACAGGTTTTTATGATTTACCATTTCAGTCAATTCAGCCATTTGAGCCATTTCAGTCATTTAGGCCATTTCGGTCATTTCGGGCATTTCAGCCATTTCGGTCATTTCAGCCATTTGAGCCATTTCGGTCAGTTCAGCCATTTGGGTCATTTTGGGAATTTAGGCCATTTCGGTCATTTCGGCCATTTGGGCCTTTTAGGCCATTTTGGCCATTTCGGCCATTTCGGCTATTTCGGCCATTTTGGTCATTTCGGCCATTTTGGCTATTTCAGCCACTTCGGTCATTTCAGCCATTTGGGCCATTTCAGTAATTTTGGCCATCTAGGCCATTTCGGTCATTACGGCCATTTCAGTCATTTCAACCATTTCAGCCATTTGGGCCATTTCGGCCATTTCAGCCATTTGGGCCATTTCGGTCATTTGGGTCATTTTGGTAATTTCGGTCATTTGGGCCATTTCAGCCATTTGGGTCATTTCAGTCAGTTTGGCTATTTCGGCCATTTGGGCCATTTCGGTCATTTGGGTCATTTCGGTCATTTGGGCCATTTCAGTCATTTCAACCATTTGGGCCATTTCAGCCATTTCAGTCATTTCGCCAATTTGGGCCATTTCAGCCATTTCGGTCATTTGGGCCATTTTGGTCATTTGGGTCATTTTGGTCATTTCGGTCATTTGGGCCATTTCAGCCATTTGGGTCATTTCAGTCAGTTTGGCTTTTTCGGCCATTTCGGCAATTTCAGTAATTTCAAACATTAGGGCCATTTCAGCCACTTCAGTCAATTCAGCCATTTCGGCCATTTGGGCCATTTCAGCTATTTCGGTCATTTAGGCCATTTTGGTCATTTCGGTCATTTGGGCCATTTCACACATTACGGCCATTTCGGTAATTTGGGCCATTTCAGCCATTGCGGTTATTTGGGCCATTCCAGACATTTCGGTCATTTGGGCCATTTCAGCCATTTCACACATTTCGGCCTTTTCAGTCAATTCAGCTGTCCCGGCCATTTGAGTCATTTTAGTCATTTCGGCCATTTCGGTCATTTGGGTCATTTCGGCCATTTCAGCCATTTCAGTCATTTCGCCAATTTGGGCCATTTCAGCCATTTCGCTCATTTAGGCCATTTTGGTCATTTCGGCCATTTGGGCCATTTCGGCCATTTAGGTAATTTCGGACATTTCGGACATTTCGCCCATTTCTGCCATTTCGGTCATTTGGGCCATTTCAGCCATTTCACACATTTCGGCCTTTACAGTCAATTCAGCTATTTCGGCCATTTGGGCCATTTCAGTCATTTCGCCCATTTCAGCCATTTCGGTAATTTGGGCCATTTCAGCCATTGCGGTTATTTGGGCCATTTCAGACATTGCGGTCATTTGGGCCATTTCAGCCATTTCACACATTTCGGCCTTTTCAGTCAATTCAGCTGTTTCGGCCATTTGAGTCATTTTAGTCATTTCGGCCATTTGGGCCATTTCGGTCATTTGGGCCACTTCATCCATTTCGGCCATTTCAGCTATTTCGGCCATTTTAGCGATTGCGGTCATTTGGGCCATTCCAGCCATTTCAGTAATTTCGGTCAATTCGACCATTTGGGCCATTCAGCCGTTTGATCATTTAGACCCGTTCGGCTAAATATATTTTCATCTCGGAAATCTCATTTTTCGGGATAAAAAGTAGTTCTTGGCCACCCTCGGTATTAACATAACATATGTACTCAGTTTCAGCCAAATCGGCTCAATAGTCTTTCCATAAAAGGATAACAAACAGTGAGACAAATATACTTGTGGATTTTTTTTCGTAGAACCCTAAAAACGTAGCCTAAGTTACTTCTTATAACATCAGCTATCTGCCAATGAAAATTACGTCAAAATCGATCCATGTGTCAGAGATTAGCCGGAACATCCAGACACACAGACAGACAGACAAAAATTCTATAAATAGCATTTTCGGAAACTCCTGGTCCGATTTTATTAGATTTTATTTTGAGATTTCAAACGGGCACTTCACTTTTATTTATCTGTATAGATAAGAACTATAAAATAAATAATAATAGATATATATAATAGTTTTAAAAAAAAAACACGCTTTCATAAAAAATCCAACTAAAAACAGAAAATAAAATTTAATAAATTTGGTTTCTGATGAATGGGGTCTTAAAAAAAGCGTGGGGTGTATTCAATGCGCTTTTTCTTCTTTAAAATCTTAAAGAGCGCCTTTTTTAAACTATTATTTATTTTTCATTTTTAGTTGTTATTTTTTAAATGTTAATGTTTTTTTAAATTAAATTTTTAAATATAAGCTTTTGAGATTCTGCATATCATGTAGCAGCAGAGTGCTAACTAAGACAAGTAAAACAAGCCCAAACACGACGCGTTTATCTTGTTTAGTAAAGGAGTTCCTATAGCCACCTTCCGACTCCATCATCAGATCAGCTCCATGGTACCATATTATTGCATTGTCACGCGATATAAACATACGAGCCCAAACACGACGGGTCTATCTTGTTTAGTACAGGAGTTCCTATGGCCACCTTCCGACTCCATCATTAGATCAGCTCCATGGTACCATATTATTGCATTGTCTCGTGATATAAACATACGAGCCCAAACACGACAGGTCTATCTTGTTTAGTACAGGAGTTCTTATGGCCACCTTCCGACTCCATCATCAGATCAGCTCCATGGTACCATATTATTGCATTGTCATCGACCTTTGACAGGTGTTCAAACTTTGAATTAAATCTGATCATTAAAAGTAGGACAAAATCGAGCTCAAAAGGGAAGGTTACAAACATACATACATACATACAGGTGAAGCTAATAAAAGCGTGTTAAAAACATAATAGGCCTAAATAAAAAAAATTGTTAGAAAAGGAAAATGGAGCGAGCACTCAACTTGAACAACGAAACTTCATATTTCTAACTATCCATGTGTCTACGTCATTTCTATTGATAAACATAGATGGCGCTTTAGAATTTTAATGTTACCGATAAGGTAAAAATTTTATTGTCAATAGCATAAAAGTCCAAATGAAATGAAATACAAAAATTTTGAAAAGTATTTTTATGGCATTTTATAAAATTATTTAGGAAGAGAAAAAGAGCATTTTATCAACTTTCTTATAAAAAAAATCTTCTGGATCAAGTGAAACTAGTAGGGTTCGAACCCACACAGCTAGTGATTTAGACCAGACCTCTACCGTATAAGCCAAATAAGTATAGCGCGACCGTTTCAAAATTCTTGTTATTATTGCTCCTTCGTTTATTTAAAATTATTTTTTAATGGCGGTCGTGGAGAAGAGCAGCGCGTCCGTATTAGCCGACGCTCTAAAGCGATCTAACAAATTCCATACATTGGGACCGGCAGGCGGGATTTTTGCAGTCATTTTTAATAAAATAATTAATTACTTCCAAATTAAGTTAAGTAACCGAATAAAACTCTATAATTGTATTTGTTATAATATGATATGTTACTGTTATTTATTTTATCGATGTAAGATTAACAGTAATAACAAAAACGAAAATTGAATAACTCGTTTAGAGGTTACTTTGCAATTATTTTCTATCGAGAAAATTTATCGCAAATGCGTTCCGAGTACAAAGTTTACGTCAGAAATATGATCAAGATTGACATATATTTTTTTCACCGCAATAAAGTGTGTATAAATACTGTAAAAATGATTGAGAAATCGATCTAAAAACGCATTCTGTCTCTTATAACGCTGTTAAGGTGATACGTCATTCCAATGACCTGGTTACGAATACCGGCCGGGAAACATGCACGGCCTGGGCAATTTTTCTGACTAAATAACATATTGTTATTATTATGTGCGGTAAAGGAAAATATTGTGATGAAACCGGCACATCGAGATAACAGAAGTGTGAAGTTCACCAATCATGTTTTCAGAGAAAAGCATTTATTACGCAACTACTGTTGCCAACTGGTTATAATTTCTTATCAGTAAGTGAATGCATAAAATCTTTTCATTGCTGTACGATTACACTTTTGTTATCAGAATGAAAACTTGGATGAATTGCCGAATTAAAATTAAAAGTACATTAAAAACATTTTTATATATACCTACAGGCTACATAATAGTGTAGATTATTTTTTCTTCGGAAGTTCCTATTCTGCTTTTTATTTTTACATATGTGTGATGCACGATCTATATTTAGCCAGTGCCCTTGAATTACAAACCATTAAACAAAATCCTCAGGCTATCTATAAATCTTTTAGTTACGATATAAAGTATCTAAAGCGTACATTACTAAGATTTGATATTTGTCGTCCTCTCCACACTTACTCCTCTGGTCCATTGTAAACATTCTTACATCGACTGATTAAATTCTTAATACACTAAAGCCTAAGTTTTAGCATATTTTTATAATCAAATATAATTAAGTAACAAAATATAATATATTAACAAATTTATTTCATTTTTCCAGGAGTCTGTTAGCCAGGGACCCGAAAGGTCGTCTCACAGCCGGTATTTACTTCCCATTGAAGCCCAAAGATCAAGAGTTCACCATGTTCTTCGAAAGCACCAGCGGGAAGCAAAGGAAGAAACTTAAGTTCGCGACATTCTTGGAGTTGCAGAAGGTAATTATAATAAAACTACTAGTGACATCTATGGAGACAAGCAATCAAATAATGCATTGCCATCTCCTTTATTATAAAAGAGTTCGCGGTTTATTATAAAATGGAAAAATTAACTAGGAATGACAATCTCATAACATTACCATAGACAGGTGAACCGTGTGTTTGTTGCCTGCTTTCAGATATAAAAAAAAACTTAAGTGTCTTGTTTATTATATTTTTACGATAGTTGTTCTTGTTCGCTAGATGTAGCTAGTATTGTTTAATTCCTAATTTTACCTATGGAACATCTGATAAAACTTATCTAGTTCTGATATGGAGGTTGGTGGAAAATTGAAAAAGTGTCCAGCTATTAACAGTAAATAATAGTTTGTGCACTGTGCACTACTAAAAAGTCAACTATTTACGTAGCAAAAAATTATTTAATAAATATTAAATAACCTCAAAGAATTAGGTATTGTTATATGAAAACGTGAAGACTGATTTAATTTTCGCATAGTGATTTTTTAATATTTAATTTTACTAAACTAAATATTTTATAATGCTTTATAATACTACTCTAACAACTTTTGGCCCTTTCTTTAAATTCGCCGTGATACTAATTTGACGCAACCCCAATTTCATGCATTTCGATGGACACTTCGTCATATACAAAGATGGTATTACTCCTTACCTCTACCCTCCATAGTTCTGATACTCGTTCAAATACGAAATTGAGAAGAAACTTTCTAAAATTGTTGATTGACGCTTTTGGTCTAAAAATATCTTCTTACGAGTAAAAAGTAAAAAGGGTTGCAGGATTAGAAGAATGATCAGTGTAGATTTTAAGAGGTTTTCGAAGTTAATTCTTTTGCTGGTCGATTGTGTTTAAAAAATCTTATCCATGATTTTTTATTTCTAAAAACATACATTACTAACAATTGTATTCATTAAATCATTAAAATTCATAAGCGCTGAAATATTAAGTTGTGATTAGCTGCTGTTGATAAAAAATGGAATGTGTATTTATTAACACACAGCGATATCTATGAAACAGGTCAGGTTAGGTTAGTCTGATTCCGCTTAAAAACAGAGTTTAACATACAAATATTACCCGAAATCTTTAATTATTCCAAACATATATAATACTTAGATTCTAAACGCTTCACGTTCGCTCGACTGATATTAATTTGTAAAGCAGTAAATCAAAATATTCACGCGAACATTAGATTTGTTGCGGTTCTTTATATGCATTACTTCTTAAACAAAATGCAGACGAAGGCTAACATCCGGTTAGACGAATACTCTTCCGCTAAAATGTGACGTTATGTAAAAATTTGAAGTCGATTGATCGAATATTCGAGTTTTGCGGACAAAAACATACTGAAGCAGTATTTAATCTTCTTCTATGCTTATAATTTATGAAGGTTATGTTATTTTATTCCAGATCCCAGATGAGGTAGTAGATGAAGTAGAACAATGTAACGACCAGCTCCGACTTCGTGATGGTGAACTTCTTTCAATTTTAAAACGACTTGCCACCATCTTGGCTGACGAGGAATACATGGCCGAAGTTCTATCAGTTAACAAGAAGATCGTAGACTTATCCTCCGGGAAGTAAACATGATGAATAAGCGTCATTTATATGTGTAGATAACATTTTTCATTTTTCATACATTAGTTTGGGAATTGTCTTTTATAGTGTCATTTAGTATCATCATTATAGTCTATGGTGTAATCCATTGAAATTTGAATGTCAAATTAGAGTTTAGGCGGGTATACAACAAGTAACGATTGGATGGGCAGTTCTTTTTAAAAAAATGTATCAATTAGGTTAACTTTGGTGCAATTAACAACAGTTGTAGGATATTGATAGTCCGTAATGTATATTTGCGTTGTAAATCTAAACTGGATTGAAATTCGTATTGTTGCAGTTAATTTTTTATTCATGATAATCAGAGACGGAAAGTCTGGTGTTTTTGAAGATGTTTATAAAGACTATTTTAGAATTTATACATTCATGAATATTTAACATTGGCTAAATACACATATCGAAGAAGTCATAATATAAAAATATGAAGTTACACTGCACTATAATTTGAGGAATCTATTTCCTTTACTAAAGGATTATTTATATAGTATTCCCTTTTTGTTAAACTTTATTACATACTGGCGTGTCAACAGAAAATTAAGACACACTTTAACATCTGATTTAATTAATCTATGTTATTGACATTCAAATTAAAGTTGGACACTCATATTAGGTGTTTGTAGATTTCATTTCGATGTCTGTAGTTATGTATATTTCATATGTTTCGTGATGAATCTTAGATTAACAATCACATTTGAGACGTACGACGAGTGTACGGTTCAGAAAGGGAAATAAATTTTAGAAAATGAGTAGTTGTTTAATTTTATACCTAAGTAAGTTTCCTCGTTTTTTAAGTCAGTCATGTGTGATGCTTTACTTACCATAGATAACCGGTGCAAAGAATTAGTAAATGATCAGAGAAAATAAATAATAATGAGTAACAAGTATCCACACTTCGGGACCTAATTACAAAAATTCCAAAGCAAGGCCCATGTTCTTAATTACTGGCACGTGCTAGAGGTCACAAGAATAACAACACATTGTTTCAGTTCCAATGATTGGAGAGAAAGTCATAAAACCTTTTAGACCGGCATCACATTATTAACAAATAACAAACGGTTACTAACCACTTCCCACTAAGTGACCATCAGCCTCATTCTAGTGGCGCTCCCTTGATATCGAAAATAAATAAAATGTGTAGAAACTAGCACCATCAAGGTAGGGAGGTGTCAAAAATTATAATTAGTTTCCATTTGGTGCACTTAAGATGGCGCTGTATAATATCGTTGAATAATGACAACGCGCTGACGATATTTTGAGAGCAAATCAGAAGACTCAGAAGTAATGGTTAAATTTGGAGCATCGATATTGCTTAGATCACCTCCTGCCAATGCAGTGCTCACCTCCAATATTACCTCGTATAGCTTGCTTCTGGTTCTTTTCTCGAACTACGCTACACACCTTCACTTAACTGTCCATTAAACTTGTCACTAAATTTACCACTTAACTCGTCACTGTCTTCTATTAAACTTCTCTTCCGTATCGCACTTGTCGCTTCAGTGTCTTGAACTGAACTCAACTCTAAAGTACCCGGTAGGGCGGCCTTACGCTATATACCCGGAAGAATTTTCTGGAACTCGTAATTTCGATCTTATTTTTGTTATTATTTATATTATATTATTTATTATCTGTCCCTTTCTAAAAATCTATCTGTCTTTTTCTTTCCTTCCCGAACCTTTCTACTCCAGAACTTTCGTTTATCAACTATCTTGTCTTCTTTCTAGAGTTTTCTACCTTTTTCTAAAAATCTTCAACAAATACACTATTCCACCATCATTGCCACACTACTCCCTCCTGAACGTGCTCGTCCCGATCATCGTTAGAACCATGAAATTTCGCAAATCGATCCACATGCACTATTTTTGCAGGGCTCCTTGATGATTTCCGAATTAATCCTAATGACTACTGTGTAAGGTTCTTCCCAACTTGATTGCAATTTTGCAGATTTTCCTTTCCGCCGAACAGGATTATGCAGCCAGACCAATGAGCCTTCATCACAGTCCCTTACGTTATGGCTTGTAGATTTTCTACTCTCATATTGTCATGAATTTCTTCCATCCTCCTTCTTAAGTCTTGTACATAATCCGAAACACAACTAGGAGTATTAATAAGACATCCTGAAAGAAGTTTACTCGAAGTTGAAGTTCCCTTCCAAAATTAGCATGCGCCAGCGTCGTAGAAGTGCTCTCATGAACAGCCGTCCGATACGCTAAGAGAAATGGGAAATGTACTCATCCCAATTTCGATGATGAGATTCCACAACCTTTGCCAGATGCCGTTCCAAAGTTCGGTTAAACCGCTCTACCATTAAATCAGATTGTGGGTGATACGGAGTAGTTCGAGTCTTGTGTAATCCAAGTAGGTTTCCTGGAAGACTTGAGAATCAAAATTACGACCTTGATATTGATACTTGAAGACCACGGGCCATAAGAATGGCCCGGAATTTTGGAGGGCTTGCTTGCTTGGAAGAAGATCCCTTGACAAATAATGTAAATGTGGCGTGACGATGACCGGAGATTATCCCTATCTACACCATATAGGCTACGTTCCATAGAGACTCACAACGGCTACGTTCATGACCGCGTCATAATCACAAATTCAAATTGAACGGTTATTCGACCCACCTGTCGTCGACATGGGTACTGAGCGCTGCGTGAGCAAACTTCATGACGTCATTAGTGACGTTTTCGCCACGACCATACTACCGCGGTCGCCTAGTGGAACGCGCCCATATTAATGCACCATGGACAAACCCCGGCCAGTGTAGGACTATTGTGGTAAATGAGAACAAAAAGTACCGGGCTGGTATTGGGGTGAACCGCTAGTGATACTAGGGGTCTGAGAATATAGCGACTATGGCGTCTGCCCGTCGCAATGTTCGGGGAACATGGAAAAAATATTATAATAAATGAGCAGACGGCGACTCGTCACTCCTCGCATAGCCCCAAAAACTGCCATAGAAGACACGGGCAAAATGGTTTACACAATATTATTGTTAGTCATACCAATATTTAAACATATTGAAACACGTGTGACCAATGACGTGCGTCACTCATATCACTCGGATTACGCCATTGTAATATTGTTTCATAGACGTTACATTGTGATATAACATAGTTTCTGCAATATTCATATCTATACTGATACATAAATGCGTAAGCGACTTGTTTGGTTGTTGCCTTCTTGAGAATAACTGTACAAATGCGTACATTGTATATCCCCAAGGTAAACAAGTTACTTAAGGTAATATACAAAGGACCACACTGAAGCTGATCGAATCGATCAGAAATTAATGAAAATGGCATTGAAAAATAGCAAATTAAGACTCTGTTGCTTGAACTGCTTGATAACTATTTAATAACTATGTATTTACATTAGCACTCATATCTAACTATTATTTATATTATCCGTGCAAGAACGGAGAAAGAATACAATTTTCTGCGGCCGACCGGCCTGTCGTAAGAGGCGACAAAACAACTCACAGCCAGGTGGTAGGGCATTTGCCCGACCGGATGGCTACCATGCCTGGTCTAAAATATGTCGCCATAACAACCTTGAGTTGTGTTCCAGCGTTAGTGGCCAGGTCCCTGTCTCTCTTAAAAGAGCAGCAGCGCATTTATAGCACCATTGTTGTTGCAAATATTCATAGGCGATGGTAATCGTTTTCCATCAAGTGCGCCGTCTGCCTGTCTGCTGAACTCCAGCAATAAAGAAACGAACTACTTATTACTAAGCATAAAGTAGCACTTATGGATTTGGATATATTAAATTCTCTATCATCTGGCAGGTAAAAATTACACCAAATCGACCTGGCTTTTTGGAATTATGTTTTTAAGTACCTATATTACTCCCTTAAAAGCTCAAACTGCCTCAAGAACATTTTCTTTAAAAAAATATTTTGTAGAGTCTGGTTACATTTAAATCCGGCTTTCATATTATTCAATTAAGGTTATTTATATTAATAAATCTTTTATTGATTATAAATTATATTTTATTTTTAGTTACAATTCTTGAATATGTAGTACATTAAATTTTTGTGTACTTGTGTACATTATTAGTATGAGAGTGATGTGATGAGTTCATTACATAGTCTATCTTTGTGAAGGCATTTCCGCGTGTTGTGGCCTCCACGTGCCGAAAGATAAGCTTATCGCTGAAAAAATACGTTACATACGATATTAATTGTGCAAAATCGAACATCATTAGAAAAATAAGGAAACTAAATGTTTATCCTTGTTTACTTGAACTAGCATACTAGCATTGAACGTACAATAACGATGTGGAGGGATATTCCCTTTGACGTTTGCTTTCTACACTACCACATGGCGATATGAAATTTCTTAGAAGCTAGCAGTCTTTGCCTACGTTAATGTTGTCCCACGGGACCCGTATCTTTCCGGGACAAATAGTAGCCTATGTGCTATTCTGGACTATAATCTATCTCTGAGCCAAATTTCATTCAGATCCGTTAAGCCGTTCTGGCGGAATTCAGTAACAAACAGTCATACAAACTTTCGCGTTTATAACATTACTAGCTTCTGCCCACCACTTCGCCCGCGTAGACATTTTTTTATAAAAAGTATCCTATGTTACTTCTAATACCTCCAAGAATATGTGTACATAGTTTCATGATGATCGGTTGAGTAGTTTTCGCGTGAAAGCGTAGCAAATAAACTTACATTCACATTTATAATATTATATATTAGGATTACTAGCGGTCCCGGCACATGTTGCCCTGCCTTGAAAACAATTAATAACAACAGTATTTCAACGGACAAGTGGAAAAGCCAATCGCAACGGACAAGTGGAAAAACGAAAACCTGCCAGTCAAAGTTCAAGTTAATATTTTGTTGCGATTCGTTTTGCCACTTGTCCGTTTTTATAAGTTTTTCCACTTGTCCGTTGAAATTTCACTTCTATTATGTGTCCCAGCCAGCATAGATTTCGATCGAAGATTTACTGCAAATTATGATTTGGTTAGGTTAGATACATTTTAATGAATGCATTTTTATTTAATCATATATTAATTATTACATCAAACAAAAAACTGAATTCGATTCGGAACCAAAAAAAACATCCATAGTCTACTCTAAAACTATGCCGCCTCTCACCATGTCTACTCTAAAGCGATGCCGCCTTTCACCACGCACCCCCTCCCCGCGGCCGTAATGCTTTTTCGTGACAGATAAATCTTAATACCCCCCCTTTATATAGAAGTTTCACTTTAAAAATATTACTCATAGATTCTAATGGTGAAAGAATTTTTGAAATCGGTCCAGTAGTATTTGAATTCATTCGCTAAAAACATACAAAGGCACAAATCGTTCCTCTTTATAATATTGGTATAGATTATAGAAAATAGTTTTTTAACTACTCTACGGACTCGAGTTCCGCACCCTTTTTTACAACTTAATTTCTAAGGTTTTTAGAGTTTATACACAGTTATTGGTTATTTTTGTTATTGTGTGTGACATCAATTTAGTGATTTCTTGTTGTGGTGTACCTTACGAATTACTTATTATAATAATTTCTTCTAATTTTAATACTAAACTTATACTAATGTAGAGTGTATCTGTTACATACTGGTGTTGTGAGGAAGTGCATATGCAGTGTGTGCCTTATATCTATACCTTTGTATATTATCCTATCTATAGAAAATAGTTAAGATCAATCAAATTTTTGAAGCTTACAATATTAATAAGATCGCAATTGCTAATTGACAGTATTATTAACGAGGCAGAATATAATGTAAATTATTTGTAACACGTCTCGTAACACAAATAAAGTTATCACGCCAACAATGACGTGCTTTATCATTCGCCTAAAATATGACTGAATGCCCATTTAGCACACGCCGCAACGTGATACCACCACCAGCTGCTATTAGGGTTGTCTTCATTTAAGATTATATAATAAAGTTTTACAAGACTAATAATTAATAATTCCGACGGGCAGTTTCGTTTCCGCGGAAAAGTGCAGACCTATTTCCGACATGTAATCTACTTTTTTTATTTCATTGAGTTTAGGAGACAGGCAGGCGTCACACTTGATGGAAAGCGGTTAACATCGCCTATGGACTTTTGTAACACCAAAGGTGCTACAAATGCAGTGCTACTCTGTTAAGGGAGACTGGAGCCTGGCCACTAATACCGGAACACAAGTCAAGGTTGTTGTAGCGGCATACTCGAGACCACGAGTGGTGGGCAAATACTCCTATCTGATTGTAGGTTGTTTTGACGCCTTTTACGACAGGCCGTCCGGCCGCAGGAAATTGTATTCTTTCTCCATTGCTGAACGGAGAAATATTTACACTTTTTGTACAAATAACAATAATTAATTAATACGTGAAGCAAAAACAAATTGCGCGGACAGAGGAGTTTACATTTTATGAAATTTCGCACACTTACAGTTTATATAGAGAAGGAGTGCAGAATGTTATTTTTTTTTTAATTATGCGTAAAAAAAACATTACACACACTAACATGTATTTGACACACACACGCATACTCTTTTGTTTATCGTCAAAGTCAAATTAACAGTGTAGCCTTGGCGAAATCTGTGATGAGAGAAGTATAGTCTTCGAAAACAGAACCCTAATAATGTTCAAACTTTAATTTAAATTAATTATTATGGACGAATCTCGGCCGTGGGCGACCACTAGTTATCTATCTATAACTTCACGCCAGGTCCCTTGCGGGGTAGCCACGAACAACAGAGAGCCATTCAGGTTTATTCTTACACACCTCACTTGCTTCTTTGACAATCATAGCTCTTGTCATGCACGTTCGTCTATTCTTAAAGCTCCTGACATCACCTTCTGCTAGTACACGATCAATTTGATCATGGATGGTGTGTCATGGCCTACCGCGACTTCTGCATACATCCACTTTTGCATCAATCTGCATGCATCCACTATTATCAATTAATTTATATTTGTAACAACAGTAAAGACGGAGTTACTAACGGTCTTATCCATAGAGAGTTATTATTATTTATTTAGGTTTATGGCTTGGCAGCTAGGTCTTAGTTTACAATATAGTTTCTTCATTGTCTTAAGCCTATGGTTAGCACGACTGAACTGTTGGTAATCAGCTAGTGCCAGTCAACGGAGTTCTTGTGACAACTCAAAAGGCCACATTTGACTATACAGTTAACATTTCTCACAAAACACATAATTACTACTCAAAACTATCAATATCCTTCAACTATTGTTCATTTTAGAGTATTTTTAAACATTTTTAGAAAATAAAACTGCACAGCGCAACATCTTTCAGTTCCCGCCAAAAACTCCTTCGTAGAGGATTTTTCTTTAATAACCATAGAGAAGCTTTTAACTTACTTTAACTTTCTATGAATAAGAACCGTATAAGTAGCCGTATAGTAAGTGTTTAATTGACATTCATGGACATTTAGGGACACCATAGTGAATAGTTCTTGCATACTTAACTAATATTACTAATGTAAGTCACGCTTAAGGCAACCCTAGTACCAGTTGTTACCGGATAAACAAAACTCGTAATAATTAAATTAACAAACACAATTTCTGAGTAGCCACTCGTCACGTTGGAGTACAACGTGATCCTTGAATAAGCCGTTAACGCGAACCACGTTTCTTATAAAAATCGATGTTTTGTTTTCACTCGAGAAGAGAGTTGTAGGGATGTTATATCAATAATAAAAAATGTTGATAACAAATTATCGATGTTTTTAACCATTAAAGACCTATTAAGGACTAGATTGAAGCTAGGTTGACGATCATTGTGATTTTATTTTCATATTGTTCTAAGTATTTCATTACAGGGTTTTTTTAATATATGCACTAGGGCACTAAATTCGTATATATCTAATACATCTTACTCAATAATTTGTAAATCTTCACCGAAAACAAAGATTCCCATTTTTCTTCCTAATCTTTACAAAATCAAAAACAGCTGTTAAAAGTAACATTAGTTTTGTCCGCCATTTTGTCACTTAGGAGAATTAAATAGTGGGGTGAGGTTAGTTAATCTGACAGCTAGTTTAAACAGGTTGTTAAGTTTAAATAGTGTTTATAAATACATTTTTTTAAATAGCTGCTTAAATCATTAATTTAAAAAAATAGTTATCCTTTATGAATAAAGTATTTTCATATCTTTTAAACCCTGCACGATATTAAAATGGAACATAAAATATAAGGTATAAATGGTATAGATTATTCTGGAGGAGATCGCCATTGGCGATAAGACCGCCCGTTGTACTTTAATGTATGTGCAATAAAGTTATTCAATAATTCATTCATTCAAAACAATTTTATACTAATATAAAAGCTGAAGAGTTGGTTTGTTTGTTTGTTTGATTGAACGCGCTAATTTCAGGAACTACTAATCTGATTTGAATTGAAATCTTTCAGCGTTAAATAGCTCATTTATCGAGGAAGGCTATAGGCTATACTCGTATATCATCACGCTAAGACCAATAGGAGCGGAGCACCAATGGAAAATGTTTCTAAATCGGGGGGTTTTGAATAAAAATTCCACACGGACGACGTCGTGGGCACTGTTAGTTTATATAAGGACCAGTCTATCCATTTTAAAAAATATCGATTATCGATATATTGTTAGCATCTCTAGAAGCGCGTAGTATACATAACGTCTTAATTTAGATTCTACATTGTGAATGAATTGGTACCTCCCTATACATTGCACACCAGTTCTATTAGACTTTAAAACCACTTAACCAATTCCCAACTACCCTAAGGCAACGAATTTGCTATCATAGAAGTATAATATTAAATAAAGAACTAGGAATACAGGAAGTCTCTAAAAACTCCTACATCGATTCTACATTACTAGATATCATTACAGGTTATTCCTCGTTATTCATACAATTTTTTCGAGACACGTAGCGCCTTGGTAACCACTTTCCCTCAGCTGCGCGGTTATCCCCTCAACTGTAATCAAGTATTATTTTTTTTGTGATTTTCATAAAAACTTAAAATCTTTAAAAAAGGTACCTATCTTCCATTCACTATTCAGCATAGTTTCGTGCATTCGTCGGACGCTGATGTTTTATTAATGAGTTGTAAAACGCAAGCGGCAGTGTGACCAGAAATACGTTGAAACTTGCTAATTTCTCGAATAAGAATCTGTTACATTCTGCTGAGGATATTTCAGAAATTCAGAAATACGGAAACATATTTTTTGTGCAAACATAATTTTTCTTTAAAAATAGGTAAAAAAATTCTGTTCGTGTTCGTGTAGACTATGGATGCGTTTTTTCGTTCCGGATCGTAATATATTTTTTGTTTCATAAAATAAAATATGCTTAAATAAAAAATGCATTATCTAAAATATACCTTTTTTTTATTACGCAGAGGAATGTCTTTTTTTGGGACACCGTTCTGGCCCTTTTTTTGGGCCTGGGGGGAAGGCTCGCCGAGGGATGTGTGGGACTCTTGATCGGCTGTATGCCCCCATGACCTCCGAACGGAGGGCAAGGGGCATGGTCGGCCGTCAAACTACCCACTAAACCTAAACTGCGCCCCTAGCTCACACGCTTTTACAGGGCGCCACAGGAACTGGACCAATAGGTACTACATCTGTGAAGCCCCAACGCTTATCGACGAACTCAGGGTGTCCTGCGGGGAAGGACACCCTCTTCAACGACAGGGGGTGAAGTCTGCGGGATCACTCGTCCACGCGGCCCTCTGTGCTGGAATTAAGGTGAGAGGAGACTTTGTGCGTAGCGGCGCCTCCGACCCCGTAGCCGCTTTCTGCGGATGGGGTCCGCATACGCACTCTCCTCCCTTTGTCTCTCTGATCTAAAACATACCTAACCCAACCAAATCATAATTTGCAGTAAACCTGCGAAAAATCGAAAGGTATGCTGGGACATATAGTAGAAGTGAAACTACAACGGACAGTCGAAAAACGAATGGCAACGGACAAGTGGCAAAACGAATTGCAACAAAATTTTGAAACAAGATTCTTAATGTACTTGTCCAATTCGAAAACCTGCCCGTAAAACTTCAAGTCAACATTTTGTTGTGACTTTATCACTTGTCCGTTGCCATTCGTTTTTCCACTTGTCCGTTGTAGTTTCACTTCTACTATGTGTCCCCGCACACATATTGTGTGTATCCAAGTGGGTACTGGGATTGATTTGATTCATATTTGGACCCGGCAGGCCAACTATCGGGTCCAAATATGAATCAAATCGATCGATCGAACTGCGATCGGTTCTTGAACTATAATTTTAGGGCTGGACAATGTCTGTAAGGCTCACTAGAAATATAATACATCTGTAGAGAAGAGTTTGTACAATTCGAAAAATGTAACTTATGGAATTTTCACGGGTCTGTTAGGGCGTAATGTAAAACTACTGAACAGATTTAAAATACACTTGACAAGGAGCTTTATTATATACTAGGTAGGATATATATTTTGCTGGTAAATGACGTTGTTTCCTTGAGATAGACGTATATAGCTAAAAAGGTAGCGCTATGATGATGTTTTTTGGGGCTGCAATTTACTTTCAAATATCTCGTCGTCATGACAATAGCAAATGAAATTTCGCTGACAAATGCTGGTATAAACTAAAAGTGGCAAAAACCTTTTTATTTTTTATGTCACATGTTTGTACTATCGCTATTTTTAGAAATTGAAAGTTGTATGAAGCAGCTGAGTTTCATTAAATATTTCAATGAAACAACAAAATAACAACAAAATTTCAATTTCAACAAAATAATTTAAGTAACTATAAAGATGAGTATGCCACAATGAAAAGCAAAGGAACTTAGTTCATACAGCCTTGTTTGTTGTATTACATTTTGAGTACAGGTCAGTCAAATTGTAGGTTTTTGACTGACGCCAAACAACAGATTTCTTGCGATAAATTGAAAGATCGCATTTCACTAAACAGTTCAGATTTTCACAAAAACACAATATAATCCTGAAAACCATCAATCTCCTACAAATATTTTAAAGTTACAAATGCTTATAAAAATATAACTGTACAGCATAACAACACCCATCAGTTTCCATTAAAACTCCGCAGTTATAGAAATGTAAGGTGTTTTAGACTTCGAATAAATATTCGCTTTTACGAGACATTTCACCAACACACACTCGGCATTATTAGATTCATGAACACTGAAAGATTTTGGGGATCACATTTTAAAAATAACCAATGTTTTTTTAAATGAGGCTACCAAAATCTTCTAGGTGTAGGAAAAGAACCTCCTTTGAGTTTTGACAGAATTCGCTGATTTTCTGTTAAAAAATTCTTAGATTCTCCTAATAACTGCTAGCTTTTTTAATCTGCAGCATTATATATTAAAACCTATGTCGGGTGTCTAAGTTCGCTCAAATCGTGGATTTCGGTTAAACCTGGTCACACTTCCAAATGAAACGCGTGGTCTGCTATCAAAATGGCTGGGGTAGGGTAGTGTGCGAGGGGGTGAGTGGTCGTCTAGTCAGCTGTCATGCGCAGTTGCCATGACGCCACGTTATCATTGTATTTTTCGTCGAATAGTGCTGTAAATTTTTTGGATGAGATATTTATAACTGTTACTTTTTGGAGATACTGCTAAGCCACAAAAAGGACCAATAAAAGTGTTCAGAATTAGTAAACCTGCTTCTGGCACACTTTAGCCTGGGACGTGTTAGGTATTATTACAAATATGTGGCTTATTACGAGTTAAATTTGTATTTCGTTTATATGACTACAGTACATTTTTAATTGGAGATAGTAAACTGATAATTACATATGTCATATTTTTGTTCAAACGCAAATATTAATTTTAATATCATATTTTTTTGAGAACTTGATTTCAGTCAAGAGAATAACCCATTTAGGTTTATAATAATTATAATACAACCTTTTTCTATTTTTTTACACTAAAGAAGGAAGGGAGATTGTCTTAAATCTGGCGTAAAGGTTTCAACATTCATTCAGTTACATTTGGCAACTGAATCCCGTGGAAGATCTATAAGAAAATTCGTGAAACAGTTTGATGAACTATAACTTTCATTCGCACTATGCAATCAGAGTTGCTTTTTCTTAGCCAGTTAGCTGACATACGATACAAGTATATTATCTATATATATAGGAATAAATCACAGAAATGGATGTAGGTGCACAACTAGAGAACGACTTTACAAATTTTTATGATATTTTAGTTGTGTTTAAGTGGATGCCTAGATTATTTACTCTCATTTAAAACCGGAAGGTGGAGCTGGGATCGGTTCTACGATGCTCTTAATCTCCTGGACCTATTTTGATGTTTTTTAGCGATTGTTTGAGTGGCTCCCTGGATGGTTTAGATTCACAGTTGGAACAGGTAGGTGCACTAGAATGAGGCCCTAGTATTTTATTTTTTCAGGACAAGACAAAATCTGCCAAGACCGCTACTTAAGGATAAATGCAACTTCATAATTCTATTTATAGTCCGTTTATATCTCTTAACGACCGTGCATTTGCTTTACTATCAGTTAAAATTTGACATAAACTCCATACAAGTAGTATTAAAAATCAACCGACAACAAGTGAAGGAATAGTAAGAAATCGGATCCGGCCATTAGTGATGTGCGTACTCACTTTTAGTCGTTCTTAATAAGATGATCCAAGTAACAGTTAGATATTATTACGGCATACACTAGCCGTTCCGGCAAATATATTTTCGCAGCACAACGCTATTCAACGATCAGTTGTCTGTTGTCGTTGTGGAGTGTAGGACGCTTGCATAGAGCGCGCCACAGGGCAGCGTAATTACTTTTCTTTTTTATTTGGCTTCTAGCCGTTGTATGGGTGAGTGTTTTATAAATTATCACTACAGTCTTACTCTAAATCATCGTTGTTTCTATATTTCCAAGGGTTGAAAGACATTTTTCATTTACCACGTGTAAAGTACCTAAAATCTAAGCCATCGATAGATGTCACTCAGTCTACCTATTGTTTGTAAACGTAAACAAAGCCACGTCTACAAGTTTAAAGAGAATACGCAGTCAAATAATTTATTTTGTATAAAAGAAATATTTTTTGCTTTTAGTTTTGAACTTAAATTGCAAATAATTCTTTACTATTCGCAACAAGAGTCCGCGTGCTATTAATCTGTAAGCATTTCGAGTGAAAATAAATAAGAAGAAATAAAATGCGTGAACAAAATTATAAATTTAAACATCGTTCTTATATTGGTTATAATTCACTAGCGTAAACATCTTACAATGATGAACAAGAAAATACGAGCTTATATATTAAAATTCAAGAAATTGACCGGCGGTCCTTGTTTCGAAATTCCGACCTACTTTCATTTTTGTGACGTGGTATTATACTGCATGCAATATACGTAATTCATTACCTTATTCGATAAGGTTAAATATGGCAGATAGTCGTTGCCTGAAATTTTGGAGCTAATTTAAAAAGTTAGATCTGACAACTGATCGATACTTGACCTGTTAATCCTGCTATTTTATAAATAAATAACGGTACTTATCATAGCGATACGAATCGAAAATATTCTGTTTGTTTTCTCTTTAATAGTTTTTGATTACTTAGGACTAATATTTTTTTAATATAATGTAAACACATTAGTTAGGTATTAATTTAATTAAGTAACCGTATTTCAACAAATATTTATTGATACTATAAACAAGTGATTAAGTTCATTGTTTAAATAGCAAGGATCATTTTTATTGTGGAAGTTTAACAAGGCTTTTAAACAAAGATTTCGTTCACTTAAGCTATATTAGTCCAGGAATTTATTGTTATTACTGCGAAACGCCTACGAGAGCGTTGAATCCTACGTCAAACGCCTCTTTCGTCTCGAGGGCTTATCAAAGGTCGCAAAACGCCCACGGTTGTAATTTCACAATATCAAAAATCACTTCTAAAGTTAAATTGCTTTTGTGTTCTCTAAGCTAATTTGGCAAAAGAGTTCTGTTACACAATTGTTATGTCTGTTCTTTCATATCACAATCATTTTTCTCAGAAACAACTAGCACGATAGGTATGAACTTTGACAAGGTGTATTTTTTTGGATATTATGGCTTTGTTTCTAACCTTTAAGCAACAAGGTTTATAGCTAACAGCATACATTGTTAAAACATAGTTTTATTTGTGTGTATTAGTCGCGAAATTTGCGATAATACTATTGTAATATTATTGCTTAGTAAAGAATTTTATTTATGTCAATAAATGATGTAGATATACGCTTTTAATGTCGGACAAGTGTTTCTTAACTTTTGAATTAATAGGTGGAAAAATCGAGGCAGATACTTAATACTTTCAACGACAAATCGGATAATTTAGAGAAGTTACTTGTCATGTCGTGTAGTTGATCCGATTTTTAAACTTTATTTTACAATTATATTAACTTCAAAATATTGTTTGTCTATCTTCCGGTATTTTGTGACCGAAAGCATTTAGTTTATTAAACTGAAGGGCTTTAATTGAGATGCTCTATCCAAGTTGGCATCGCTCGATTTGGCAGACGCTTCAATAGGTCACGTCTAGGCCATTAGCATTGAACATCATTGTTCTGGGTACAGAGAAATGCAGTATTGTCTTTGTGTCTACGTAGTAAAAGGGTCCAATGTTTTAAAATATGTAATACTAGCACCAAAAATACTGTTTATATTAATTTTGTAGATAGTAGAAACAAAATATTTACAACTAGCTGCCGTAAACATATCGTTGATTCTAATCTTTAGATTGTCACTTATTTAAAGTGACTAAACTTATTAGTAAAACAAATGTCTTTCAGCAGTCTATACAGATGTTGTGTTTTTCTTGATATAAATTGAAAATAGGATATCACTAAGAGGGCTAAATAATATACTAACTAATAATGATAAACTGACATAGCTCGAAAAATGGGTAAACAGTTATTTCTGGAGTAAAAACCGCATGTTGAGTAACATAGTGTAGTAAATACCTAGTACGTCGTCCAGTCTGGGCCGATGACCTATGTAGCTGGGATAAGGAAGGAGGTCCAGCGATTGCTTGCGACAGATATGGTGATAATTTAAACCTATTGTTTTCAATACATGACAAAAATGTCTGTCTCAAACTCGTTTTTGGCTTTAGGTAAAAATAAAGAAAAATGAGGATGTAACATTAAATTTCGTGGCATAAGATGCTGATGTCTCAGTTGTGTTTAAATTATTTTTTTCATATTGCTTATAACAAACGATCGATTCTATTGCCCGATCGTAATGCGGGGCGTTTAACTAATGACCTTGCTGCTAATGCTAACATACATACACGTGACCAGACAATCTACTTTTTGAATTTAAATACATATGTAGGTGTATTTACAAATTAATTGCAATGATTTCAAGGCTTGGTATAATTAAGTGAATTGGAATACAGAACTGGGTTATTAACACGGAGTAGACACTTCAAATTATTAATTTACTGTAAAATATATCTTCATAATTAATTAGCTATAATAATTGGGTTTTATTGCTATATTCAGATCACAGTTCACAAAGACTCTCAGGAAGAGCCTCACTTTCCATCTCTTTCATTCGCGTTCAGATGTGCTGCCCTCGCATTCGCAAGTTGCTGCTTTGCGAGTGCGACGGCAATATAATTGTTTGTGCGCGAGTGAGAAAGTAAAGGTCATTGTAAAAAATTAGCAATACTAACCGGTATATCAAGCTAACATCATAAATATAGGCTGTAATCAGCAGGGAATCAATTTGAGCTTAATCTGTTTTGTACTGATAATTATCTAAAAATCATGTATCATTCTTAAATCGCGCGACTTTTTAACGTCCCATTTTCCAGACCCTTCAGTTTTTACGCAAAAACTGGCTTTACCATCGGCATGCCGGACTAATGTACACAATTACATACATACTTATTAGCACTCCTCTTTCCCATAGGGGTAGGCAGGACGATGGATTTCCACTTGCTACGAACTTGACCTACATCTTTTGTTTTATCTACAGCCTTTAAGGATTTGCATCTGATTCTTGAGCATAGACACCTACCACACATACTGTTGTGTTAAATCTCTTTTGTCAAGCTCTTTTTATTCTGTGCAGAATTAGATATCATGTTTTTATGATTGTTGTAATATTGTTAACTGAAGTCCAACGACATAACTATGAAATTCATCTTTCTTAAACAAAACTAGTTTAGTCAAGTATTGTGATGTTTCAATAATTATTAGCGCAATGAAAACTTTAATTTTGGGTATGTTAATTAAGACATAAATTATAAACTGTTTTGTATTTAGTGGATATTGGTTTTACATAATTGTCTTTGTTTATTTTTTTGCAAGCATATTGCATGGCATGCCTTCACAAATTGCGCGACTTGCGAGGCGTAAGGTCACCGGCTGCCCCACATTCTCGGTGTATCACGTGCCCATGAAACTGGTGCAAGCCGGTACAGTCTTAACCGCTTCCTTTATTCATTATTTTAAACCACATTGTACGTGGAATGTTTCCGGAAACCTTGTTGATTCCGTGTTGCAATTTTCTTTGACTTAACAATTAGGTATCGTCACTATTAAATCTAACAGATCGAAATTTTAACTGAGCATAATTCCATTTTTAGGACTTATATATCTTTCTTGGTAGTTTGTGGTTGTTTATCTCTTTCGATTCTTATTTTTAAATGTGTTTATCTCACATGTTTGTCCAAAAACTAAACGTGTTTTTCGTATTTCTTTCTTTCAAGTCCTTTTTTACTGCATAAGAGAAGTAATTCGCCTTGTGTTTACCTATGACGCATTCTTGGCTAAGTCCGCCTCATTTTGAAGATACTGAAGGATTATTACTATTAGTCTTGTCCAAAGTAGATTGGCAGCTCTCTCATAACATCGATACTGGATTCTTTACAACGATTTCCTTCGTTGTCAGTACGTGGTAGTTACTGGTGCATATTAGTCATTTGCAAGCTGAACTGCTTACTCAATCCTTGAGTGGAGATACATCATTATAAGTGTAATATAACTTGGGGAGCATACGTCAAACAGGAAACTGTGGCCCAGATTCAGCAATGGAATTCTATTATTATGCTACAAATAATCCGTATGTTTGTGATAATTATATTACGCTTCCTCCTTAAAAGTACTTTGTCCTCTTATTCCCAGAAGCATTAGTGATGCCTACTGTTACAGTAGCCAATGACCAAGTATTGACTCATCCACGTCAATGCTGCCGAGTACCTATTGGAACAAATAGCAAGCTTTCCTTCTATGTAACTATGACTCACGAAAAAATATTTATGTAGGTACGCAATACGGGAATATGGTTTTCCTCGGTTAAACAATTTAACATGCTACATGAGTACGCTATTATTTCTGTGAATTTAATACGTTGGATTAATATCCTTAACACAAAAGAACATTCCTGTTAGAAATATAAAATATAATAATACGATCTTGGAATACATGTATTAGTTGTCAGAAAGTTTAGAATAGAATATAATACTTTATTGCACACAATGTTAGAAAATAAACTCATCCATACCATCGTAATGATAATAGGCGGTCTTATCGCTGGGAGCTATTGCTTCCACACAACCTTAGGATGACAGAAACTTCGGTATGGATGGGGGTAGGTATGCAATAGATATACTATACTAATATATACGTAAATATAAAGGAAAATGTTACATAAATTACAATA
The DNA here is from genome assembly GCA_012273795.1 of Dendrolimus punctatus. NCBI lineage: Eukaryota > Metazoa > Arthropoda > Insecta > Lepidoptera > Lasiocampidae > Dendrolimus > Dendrolimus punctatus. The sequence goes on from CM022543.1 coordinate 17,636,980, forward strand.
TAAACATACATATTTATCTAAATATACATGTTGTGTGTCGTCAAACATACCAAGCATACAAAGTAAATTTAAAATTAAATTGTATTTGGTTAGTTTGTAACTTTCGATATTTTAATCTTTATAGTCGAAATTTTTATTAAATTAATTCTGAGACCTTTAGCACGCGTATAATCTCTCGGAACACCAAGCCACTATTTCTTGGCCCTAGCTAAATTAGCCTCCTAGGATAAACCGAAATAAGTTAAACAAATAAACATACATCAGTAAACTGTGTGCAAATCTTATTTGCTGAAAATGCTGTGTGCTTACATGTTCTCAAAAACTTTTTAAACTATGATTTGTAAATAAGCACGTCCTATTTCTCCAGATCAATTATTATTCTTTCTCCCAAAGGTTGAAACCACACCTTGACTAATAAACTATAAACTGCAAACAGTTAAACTGGGGTCAAACTATAACCTTGATAAGGAAAACCAACTCTTCTTAATTCTTAGAGATAAAATAATGATTCAAAGAGTGAGTCATAACAAATGAATCTATAAATCCGTTCCACCCCTGAGTCAATGATTCTTTGTGTACCAGCACCACACGCGGCTTTGTGCTGTTATCATTTCGCATGCCGACAGAGGTTATTGCTTTTCTGGTAAATCGTAAAACTGGTTCATAGAATACGCTGCATTATGTTTACGATGAGCGATCAAAACCATAAAGGTTATATCGAGATGAAATGCTATTCATCTATTATTATTGCCTCACTCTGTGTCATTAAGGTAGAATAGAATAGAATAAACATTTATTGTATAAACTGTCACAATTATAGTTATTTATTTAATAATCGATAAATATTACTAATTTACCTAAAGTTAATGAGATACGGCATAGAGCGGTTATCAACCATTAAAATTTAATTGATATGTATATTTTTTATTCTCGGAAACAATAATTCAATTTAACTTTGGTGTTTTTAACCAATTTATATCGTATTTTATCTCTAACTCCATTAATTGTGTATTGGAACTAATTGGTGGTCACAGAGTACATTAATATATGTATGGAGATTGGAAGCCTAATTTTAGTTTGGTCAGATTAACATCGCGTCAGTTTGCACCATAGACTAATGGAGATAGGTGCAAATGTTTTTGGTTTGTGTATTAATATTGTTTTAGGTTAAATAAAATCTTAAAATGCTTCATTATCATGACCTATTTGAGCGTAAATGTTTAAACTGTGAACTCTCTTTATGTACTTTAAACAAAGGAAGATAAAAATATTTAAGAACCAAATGCTACCATCATTGATATATAAAAAATCCTATATCAATGACTACCATAGACAATAACGCTAAATCTTTTGTGATTTATCTTATCTGACTATTATTCTTTTGTGATATGTGGTTTTGAGTTGTAACCGGTTTATAGGCAGTTCGTTTCAGCACAAAGCAATTGGTGGTAAGGTTTAGGCGTGACTGAATGTTCTGACGTCAACGCACGCTGAGTTGGAGGCTAAAATTATGATGAATGTTTTGATGCTTTATGTATCTGTTTTGTTTATGGTTGGTTTATTGTAGCGATGTATATTTTAAATTCTGGGTATTTGAGAGTTGAACGGTCAGATAATCGCAGCCCCGAATCCACATTTTAAAAAATTTGGTTAATATTTTTAAATATTATACGAGTATACACAATCACACACGCACACACAATTTTTACTTCTCGACAGACACATAGGTTTTTTGGAAGAAAACTCTCTTAGGGTTAAGCTCTCCCTTGTATAACAACAATATTGTATAGTTTTATTATACATACATACATACATAACTTCACGCCAGGTCCCTTGCGGGGTAGGCACGAACAACAGAGCGCCACACAGGCCCATTCTTACACACCTCACTTGCTTCTTTGACATTCATAGTTCTTGTCATGCACGCTCGTCTGTTCTTAAGGCTCCTGACATCACCTTCTGCTAGTACACGATCAATTTGATCATGGAAGGTGTGTCGTGGCCTTCCGCGACTTAGTTTTATTATGTAGGTATTTTATGTACAGTAAAATTTAAAAAGGATAGGATTTTTGTATCCTATAACCTATTTGGTATAGGTAAAGAGTTGAAAAAAAAATGAGCCAATTCGGTCCACGCGTTTTCACGTGTTCCGCTTAACTACGTACCTACGTCATTTCATGAATGAATGGATGAAAACTCTTTATTGTTCACCTAAATCTAGATAATTGATATGGATACATTTGCATTAGAACAATGAGCGGCCTTAGCGCTTATAGCGACCATTCATTTCATTTATATAGATAACTAGCTGCGCCCCACTTTTTCAACCTTGTGGTGATCGAAAATCGTCACATTTGGGATAATTTACACTATACCTTTATAAATTATAGCCTATGTGTTATTCTGATGTGTAAGCTATATTATTTTTAAGTTTCATAAAAATCCATTCAGCAGTAATAATGTGTATGGGACGTGCGAGGAATATTATATAGTTCCAATGATTATAAATGATCTCCCAGAGGACCTGCAATCCAAGTACAAAAATAACCATAAATCAATCAAATATATTCAGAAAGATTCTATATTGATTCCCAAAGCGGACCATCAGGTTCAAATGTGCAGAGCTGGGTCTAAAATGAGAACCATATACTAGAAGGATGATACCCCGCTATTATTATCAAATTAGAACTAAACACTATATGATAACAATTACTCTCCTCTGTTCCTAGTTTTTGCTATTACAGTATTGTGTACAAAACTCCCTGCGGCACGAATAAACCATATGCTATTCGTCTGTATAAAGCCTACCATTACAGACCTATATCACTTTTGTCAGTTCTTTCAAAGATTCTGGAGAAACTTGTTAATAAAAGGCTCGTATCTTATCTGGAGAAAAACAATCTTATAAATCCAAATCAATATGGTTTCAGAATAGGTAAATCTACGGAAGAGGCTGTTCTCAAACTAACTTCAAACATTACCTCAAACTTAGATTCTGGTCATAGAACTATTGGAGTCTTTCTTGACTTACAGAAAGCCTTTGATACCGTATCGATTTATATTCTCTTAACTAGATTGGAAAACATTGGTATCCGTGGTATAGTTTTAGATTGGTTTAGAAGTTATCTGTTGGATAGGGAGCAATGCGTTCGTGTACAAAATACTCAAAGTGATATGCTCACATGCAACTTTGGCGTGCCGCAAGGGAGTACATTAGGGCCAACCTTATTCCTGATGTACATAAATGATCTTTTTAACAATAATCTAACAGATATGGAAACCGTTATGTTTGCAGATGACACTGTTCTAATTTTCAAGGCAATTCTTGGAATGAAACTTTTAAAAGGGCTGAGTTGGGTCTATCTAAAGTCACACAATGGCTTGAAACTAGTTTATTGTCCGTAAATACATCAAAAACCAAGTACATATGTTTCCACTTATCTCATCTGACATGTCCTGATTTAAATTATGAACTCAAAATTCATATGTATCCTTGTAATAAAAATATTCAAAATAATTGCAGTTGCCGAATATTGTCACGCGTCTCCTCAATTAGATATCTGGGTGTAATGATTGATGAGAATCTTAATTGGAGCATCCATTTAAATACTCTTGCGTCTAGGATTAGAAAATTAATCTATATCTTTAAAAATCTTCGAAACATTGCTGATCATAAACTACTGATACAGACGTATCAGGCGCTTTGTGGTTGCTTAATTAGATATTGCATATGTGCATGGGGTAATGCGGCTAAATCGCTTATGATTGTACCTGAACGAGCTCAAAGAGCTTTGCTAAAAGTGATGATGTACTTACCATATCGACATCCAACAGTGGATGTATATAAGAAGGCAAAAGTCCTTTCTATCAGGAAAACTTTTATATATGAAACGCTTAGATTATATCACAGGAAATCTGTACCACAGTTAGAAATTACGCATAAACGTGTCGATAAATGCCCAATACCTCAAGTAAGAACTAGTTTTGCCCAAGGTCATATTAACTTTACAGCTCCTTATATGTACAACAAATTACCCGAAACAAAATCATTAAAGAAGAAAACAAACCGTGAGTTCAAAAATTTTATTTTGAAATGGCTAATAGACATAAATTATGATGATGTAGAAAAATTTCTAAAAATAGGCATATAATATAATAATATACAATACTTTAATACAACTTCATATGCATAGTCAAACACGCATTCACACACACACACACACACACACACACGCACACGCACACGCACACGCACACGCACACGTACACGCACACGCGCGCATGCCCACTCTTTTAGGTATTTATTTCAAGCTGTGTTAAATGTTTTTATGTTATTGTTCCTACATTAAGAGGACACTAGCTATAATACAGTGAAAACTAGTTTAGGCTAGTAGAATCAAAAAATACTGTGTATCAATGTAAGTTCAAATGAATAAATAAATATAAATAAATATAAATATAAACATAGAGGTTTCTGTACCACAGTTATATATATGTATAGGTATATGAATGTAAGCAAAAGTTTTTGCGTGAAAGAGTAACAAAGATACATTCTTACAAACTTTCGCGTTTATAATACTAGTAGGATAACTATAGTTGTTAGTAGGGTTAAACATGCGTGTAGCAACAGAAACTACTTCTAAATATAATCCATTGTATATCTTCCGTCTGTGTGTATTTTAAGATTGTGACGTCACACCTAAATTCCAAGTAGCAGTGTATTTTTATCAGCTGTATCACGTTATCAGTGGCACGATTTTGATTGACACGTATCAGGTCATCTTTTTAGTGATTACGACTGCTAAATGTAACCACCTTAGAAACCTTGTTTTTCCGATATCCTTATGTAACATATAGTCACACCATAGGATAGCTTAAGCTATCCTATGGTTCAAGTTGGATCAAACTGCACACGGTGTGCAAATTTGATTAAAATCGGTATATGTATACGCAAAAATGCCATTTTTTGTTGGTTCCTAAAAACTATGCATGTTACAATTTAGAAAGTCTTACCAGTATGCAAGTGTACTTAAAAAGAAGGGTAATCCAAATTTCAGCCTTATACAATCAACTAGTTTTGTTTTATTCACAATTTTATCCCTCTTGTAAAACTGCACTTTTGTCTGTTCGCCCATTTGTTATGAAGCCCTCGATATGTATTAACATAACAATATAGGTGGCGTATATAACACGAACAGTTATGTATGCCACCTACATGTCTCGCGTTGTGGTTATATATTTTTCGATATAAAATATATTCTGATAACAACATTCAGGAAAAATAATATAATTATATTTAACCTCGTTATCAAAACTCAAATAACTACTATCAACTAAATATTCGTCGTACTATGGGAATCGATTTATTTTTAAGGACTTAATATGACACAATGAGACCACATAGTGACTGTCTATTCCTGTGACCAACAGGTGTGATAATATGTACCTATGTATAAAATAACACTGGAGTCCGAATTTTGAGGTTATCGCTCAACACTAGGTACTAACTCAGTATAGTGTGAATGCTTTCATACAATATGTATTTGACCATTTTTATTACTGGCCCATTTCTCGACGGGCGTAAGGCGTGGTATACACATGTGGCATCGCGCGTCCTGCGCGAGCGATTATGTATAAAACACGCGCCACGCCGCCCCTGGGTTACGCCCAACGCCGCTTATGTATGTCCGCTCTTAATGTAAATCATCCTAAATTTAACAAACGAAATCTTGTTTTTCGAACAAAATCATATTTTAAAACGAAAACAAAACTCTTTGAGTGATTTTTTAATAAAAAAATCAAAAGGTTTTTAAATACAAGCTTTTGAAGCCTGGCTATCATGTAGCAACATAGAGCTAGCCAAGATAAGTAAAACGAGCCCAAACACGTCGGGTCTATCTTGTTTAGTACATGAGTTCCTATGGCCACTTTCCGACTCAATCATCAGATCAGCTCCGTGGTACCATATTATTACATTGTCAAGCAATATGCGTGACATATAACATATGCGTGCAAAATTTCAGCTCAATCGAAAACCGTGCAGTTGGTCAAATTTAACGTGCAAGATTTCACCCGAACTTATATACAAACATACACATACATGGTACATCCATTGCAAGTTAAATAAAAGCTTATAATATGTACCTTTCCGATGGATAAGTTGCTTTGTTGGTCGTGTTAATTTGTCTAATGGATTTGTACTTTTTCTGATTTCAGAGCGTGAAAAACCATTATCATTGTTGTTAGAGAAGCAGCGTGAGGCGCTCGTGAAGAGCGTCGAGGTCGCTGCGCCGAGCCGCGATGAGTGCGCGCTCGCGCAGGCGGAGCCGGCGTGCCCGCGCGTCGGCCGCTGGGGCGCCGAGTGGCCGAGTTGACTCGCTCCGGGACTCCAGCCGGATCAGCCTCCTGCCCACCTGACACGCACGCCGCTGCCGCGCGCAAAATGGGGAACCCCGCGAGGTGCGATTAATCGACCATCTATGCTAAACTGTCGCGAGCGCGAACTAAACCTGACCCTGTACAGCACGAGCAAAAGTTAAATGCGGCTTTGAAGTTCGTACATTTGCGCAAACCACAATTACATTTAAAGTTCACAGACAGAGCAGAGAGGGAGTGTCTCGCTCAGTTACTATTCAGTTTTGCGTGTCATCTCTTTCACACAACACACCATAAGAAAGTGTAGTAAACGTTAAAATTTTACTGGACCAGCGTCAGGTCACAGGACTAACTTCACTCAAAATGCATTTAAGTTTTGCGCGTACTGTATAACCAGCCCCGATTTAAATAAGAACATTTTATAAATCAATTTATGCTACACCTTATGGTGCACGCGTCCCGGTCTGTTATTCGATGGATTATTATTTAATATCCCGTAAAATACGTTACGGGACGGATCAGAACTTTCCGGGGGCCAAAAGCGTCTAGATACATTTTTTTATGCAATTTAACCTTCATGTATGTGTATTACTGCTCTCATAATAAACTAGGGTTTGACCTGCGGAGAAAACCGTAGTGTACTATATTCGGAATATTCGGTCAGACGTCTGTTTCAATTAAACCAATAAATACAGTACAAAAGTAAGCGAGACAAACACAGTAGATAGATAAATCTTTAATATTTTTAGGCATTAATAGTGATATTTAGAACCGCAATATTAAAATGCATAAATTTATTTCAAAATTTTGGAACGAAGTTCCTTATCGCGCGTTACGAAAGGGGACTAGACGGAAAAAAATAAGACCAAAAGTTGTAACGACACTTTTTGCTATAGTTGAAACTAACTAAAAAAAAATTACAATTCCTTCACTAATTAATCGAAAGGAACTTCGTTCCATCCGGATGTTCCCTGACACCTTTCAAGTTTTTTACTGTACAGATTTCTTATTGAAGGTCGTATTTTCACCACCGCCTCCCAAAATAAATTTAGTCACTATTTAAGAAGCAGAAGCGGCGTAACAAATTCCCAAACATGTTTTCTTTGTTTAATAGTGAATATTAAAAGATATCGATATCTCGATCCACGTTTAGGTGCGATCGAGCTCACGGCGCAAGCGCACGAGGAGCTGGCGACGCGCGCCGAGCCGTGCTCCGGCGGCTGCTCGTCACCGACAACTACGACTCGGTCAGCAACTTCATATCGCTCTACGACGCGTACGAGAAGGCCGGCGACAAACTGTACGACGTGTACGAGAACTATGCGCCTCCTATACGCAACAAGAAGCACACGTGCGTCGGACTGGGTGAGTACAGAAAATGCAGAAAAACTTATAGCCTAAAAATATTCCAAATGTACACAATGGGCGGTCTTGTCGCTAAGAAGCGATCTTTCCACACAACCCGTGGCAGGAATGAAACAGATTATATCTGTCAAAGGTGGTTAGTGATGCATTACAGGATAGATATAAGAAAGGAACACTCACTTGCTTGCTGGTTCTCTTCTTGCAACTTGTATTCTTTCTCACGTTAACATACATTTAGCGATCGCGTCGCGATACTGAATTGACATCTAGACAAAATGCGGAAGCGGAGCGCCATAGATAGTTTACTCGCCTTGTCTGTCTCGTTCGCGCGAGTGGTGTAGCGAATAGGGAAGAGAGGGAAAGGACAATGGAGGATATTTACTTTTTTTTTCTTTCGCGGTGTATATGGCACCAACAATGGTATACATAAATATTATAGGATATGCAGTTACAAACATTATATTTTATTTATTAAACATATAAGTATGTTAAATATCATGTAAGTAAGAATTTTACTTAATAGACCTATGAATATAACGTAACGTTATCTTTTTTTACCGAAGTGTAATCCGGCATGGATACCCTACTGCCACTACCACTACACGAGTTTAATGATTTTTCGACGCCTCCCACGTCATTGTCATAACTCGTCACATACGTGAGAGTCCTCCCTCCCAGGTGGCTTGTGTGATCACAGCACATGTTTTACAATTTTTCATCAAGAAATTGTCAAATAAGCAGTTTCTTAATTAGCTTAAATATATTCGATTTTGAAACGTGTAGTCACGAAATTTAGACCCCTCGTAGCCCCTTAACGTGTGACTGTAATTACGTATACGTGTAATTTATGGGTGGGCGTATAGCAGTAAGGTAGTGTTGGTTACTCGATGGCATGCTCGGACCTACCAACTCAATCACCTCGGTGTTCCATCGCAACGCCATAATATCAATCTCGAGAACCAAATATACTTCCCTAATATCTTTGACGACATTATCAAGTATGCATCCTACATACTTGATATAATATATGAAATGTGGAATCCTTCCTGTGCCATCGATGTTAAGCAACAGGAAGTCAATCGAGTTTTATTCATGTACTAGTAAAGTAATCGGCAGACAACCACATACATTTTGAAATACTGAGAAAGCATGTTCGTCAGGTAGAGGGGATTTCAAAAAACGCAAGCTTGTGTTTTGGGTCATATACTACGGAACACTCTGGGTCTGATTCTAGACACCCAGACCATAGTAAATAATGGAAAGCTCATTTATGAAATTTACCATGTCAGAAATCAGTTTCAATCAGTTAGCTCGACTAACAAAGACTTACTCAAACAGATGTTTGTGTATATTTAGGATCAGCAAAAAATGTAATAGGAAAGCAGACCACACGCTTCGAACACAACTGGGATTTAACACTCCAATGACGATGATGAAAATCAACAAAAACAAATTCTTTCTTTAATTTATCAGATCCGAGAAGAACAATACAAACTATCTTCATATACTTTTAAATTTTAGCTGATCCAAGGACTATCTAAATATGTAACACTTAGTTTGAACAAATATGTTAACTCGTCAACATCTTCATAGGTCTGGAGCTCATGAAGCGGTGGCGTAGCCTGGAGAAGGAGTTTCCAGGATTCTGTGCCGCGACTGCATTATTGTCATGCGAGGAGGCAGTCGTGGACGTGAAGGAGTACGTGTCGTGGGGGGAGAGCCCAGAGGCCGTGGTGGGGGCCGAGAAGGAGCACGTGATGGTGGGGGTGCAGGTTAGGGTCGAGGGGCGGCAGGGGCTGATGCTGGCCGACCCCGGGTACCACGTGCCCAGGGTCGTCACTGTCATGATGGACCGGGCTTACCCGCATACTGGTGAGAAACTTAAAAATAGTTCTTTACTGCCTCTGCCTGTTTGCTGAACTCTTGCAATAAAAACACACGCACACCCACACGAACCCATCCAAACTTTGCATATTCTTGTTGGGATCTCCAACAATAAGATTTTACACTGTTTGAAATATTTTAATGCTCTTTTACTTTTAATTATTCATTCAGGCAAAAAAAATCTAATAAAATATGCCATCCAATTCGACATATTACCTAATATTGATAGAAGTGTTTTAAAATTAACAAACTAAGAACTTACTTTACTTGCATTATAGGTAATATAGTACTCATATTTACAAAAACTAAGTCAACTCTTGGGTATCCCAGTGTGAGGAAAATCATTTAAGGAAAAGATTCTGGCTGTCGATTTCACATTTTTTATTGAAGCATTTTCAAGATATTTTCTCTATGACCTTAGGCATAATAAAAAAGATATTTTATTACAACACCCAGATCAACGGAATCTACTCTCCTAAGTATCTAACTCAAGACCTGTGCGTTCCACTGAACTAGGTGGATCAGCTAGACTAAAGAGGCTAAGTTTTAACAATGGAGAAATATTCACAATATTAGGAACCGATACAAAGAATTATTTATGTGCAAAATTACTCTAAAATGAATATTACTGTTGGATACTTGTAGATAGTTTTTGTGTTGTATTTATGTGTTTTTGTGAGAAATATGAAGTGTATAGTTAAGTGTGGCCATGTGAGTTTTCATAAGAATTCCGTCGAGTGGCGTCAGTTGCAGCATACAATTCAACTGTGCTACTACCTGTACGAAGAATTATACACCATAATCGGCTGTGTAGACTAAGATTCCTTGCTTGTCTTTGAGGCAAATTCTAATACTACTTATTTGGTTTAATTGAAGACGTGAGTGGATGAAGGTGATATGTCACATATTCGGTTTTTTGCGTAGATGAATGTTATAAGTCGATACCAAATGACTACAGACCTTAGACCATAGATATAAGGCATATTTAAAAAATAAAAAAAGTTGCTAAAGATGTTAAGTTCAGTTCAGTTTCAAATAAAAGTAAAACTTTTATCTCGATTTACTCAGAATTGGAATTATGCGACTTATCACCTTCATCCACTCATGTATTTAATTATTTGATCGCTAAATTATGCGATTGTATATATATATATATGTGGATTAGGTTGTGCTGCGAAATTATCTACATGGATGCGTATTTAAGAAGACTATTGGTGTTGTCACACATATATTGCAATTTTCATGACCTGTGTTACCAGGTTAAAGAACCCAATTTGCGCAACCTCTAGTGTTGCCTACTAATTATATAATTTATATTGTAATCTACTTACAATATCCTATGCCAATGGTAATAGTTTTCAAGAAATTGAATGATATTCGTTAGGCTGGTTTACACAATCCGACGAGCCGCACTGTCGCAAGGAGTACAATTACACGTTCAACCTGCTGAACCCGAGCTACGTGGAGTGGCACGAGAAGGAGACGAGGTCCGACGCCGTCAAGTGCCAGACCTCGCTCGTGTTCGCAGCCAGACCGTACTTGGACGGGGTCAACGTCACCGAGAGGCGGAATCTTGTTTACAACTTCAGGTCGGTCTGCATTTTACGTTTGAATTGACGGCGGTTAGTTTATTCGCGACAATTAAAATCATACCTTTATAAATTACAGGCTATGTGTTATTCAAATGGGTAAACTATGTTACTGTAAGCTTTTGACAAAGTGCGTTAAGTAATTTTTGTGTGAAAGGGTATTAAATATTCATCTACCCTCACAAACTTTCTATAGGATTATGGCTGTTAGGAAAATATATCAAAAAAACAGTAAGAAATATCATGTATTTTCATCTTTTGGAAAATAATTTTCGGAATTCATCAGTCTCAGTCACACAATTACTTACTTTTATCCACTGAAATCTGCACTATAGATAATACTATATATGGATAAGGTGAGAAATAAGTACATAAGGGGATCTTTGAAAGTTGCATCCGTGACTGAAAATTTGAGAGGAAGAAGACTAAGTTGGTATGGGCATACAATGAGGGAGATGAAAGTCATGTGACAAAAAGAATGTTAAACTACAAGATGGATGGGTACAGATGTAAAGGTAGACCAAAAAAAGATGGATGGATTGCGTGAAGGATGATATGATGATTTGTGGTGTGACAGAAGATGTATGTCAGAATAGAGGATGGTAGAAGGAAAAGATATATTGTGCCGACCCTAATTGATTGGGAGAAGGTAAAAGAAAAGAGAGAGATAATACTATATATATGACAACTGACATTAATTGAGAAAAACATGACGCGACGTTACATATAAAAATGATGATTATAGTTGTTTTAAAGGAATTCTGTTTAACGGTCCCCAAAACTTAAATAAAAAAACCTATATAATTCGAACACAAAAGAGGCGATATAATTATTATGACTCCCAAAAATTATGTAATAATAGAGTTTTTTTTGCAATAGGAGTCTCCTATCTCGAGATCAAAAAGGCCACCTGGTGGCTGGGATTTACTTCCCGGTGGGTGCGAGAGGCAAGGACGCGCAATTCACACTATTCTTCGACAGCGGGAATGAAAAGCGGAAAACTAAACACAAATTCAGCGCTTTTAATGAGCCCAATAATGTGAGTATTCATTTTTTCTTCGTTTATTGTGGGTATGCAAATAGACAGGTTATCCCACCTGATGGAAACTGGTTACTGGTCTCCAAGAAGAGACTGGCACCATCGATCCTTAACACAAACTAGATTATTATGGCGACATACCCTGGGCTAGGGGTGATAGCTATCCAGCAATTGTAACTTTCCATTCAAGGTTGTGATTTTTTACTTAAATGGATAGATAGATAATAACTACTACTAATAATACTATTGTTTACTATTCGCATTAAACTTTAAACAAAACATTAGTATTATTTGCTTGCAGTTTTTAGGTACATTTACAGAGGACTCGTACGTATATTTTGGTCCTTCGGACCCGGATAGCGTAATAATTACTAAATTTTCCAATCTGACAATTTAGTATTTGTTGATAATAATATATTCGTGACTTATGAAAAGTAATCCTGTTTTAAATACTATATGTTTTGCACGGCTAACTAGATACACACGATTGAATGATGACAACATTTAATTACAACATTAATACCACTTAATTAATGATAAAACTTAATAATAAAATAATTAAGCATACATATATTTTTTTGCAAATAAATTTGACTGTATCTGAGTATATGAATGTTTATTACTCTCATTAGAATTAATTTATTCTGAACAAAGCCTAAGTACTTGTCATGAGTCATTAATTTCTCAAATACTAAGTCAGATTTTGAAACAGTATGAAATTAGACACGTATGACACATTATCCGGATTGAAGGTCCAAAATGAGCTAAGTACAATAACACCCATGATATAGAACCGTTTATTTAATTTTTCTAAAACAAATGTTACTTTTCTAGATACCTGAAATATACAATAGGCAAAGACTTTTTGTTACTTAGATATTCAGAAATGTATCAGTTTGTTTATACGCTAGGTATAAATTTAATGTATAGCTAGCTATTACTTACTTACATGTAACATGTAATTTACTAGAATTTATTATTCAGTATAATTGCTGTGTTGTTTATGTTGGTCTTTCATATTGGAACTTTGCTTTACATAATTTATTCATATTGTTCTACCATCACTCCCACAATATTATAGTGTCATCGAGTTGAATACAGTCAACGGATTTAAGTGTTAAATTGAAAGTAGTCTTAAGTTCACTCTATACTCTCGCAAAAACGTGGCTCGAAAAGTGAACAATAGACGTTCCACATTCTCGCCAAAATGTGGAGCGCCCGTTTGAGATACTGTCCCACCTCGGTGTATAATGTAGATTGTGTTCAATTTAATATATTCATTCATCTTTATGAACAAAGATTATGGATATTAATATTTAAAGTCGAATTTGACTAGAAGGCTGTTCATTGAATTAAGTTTGAATCAAAAATGTACCGAAGTGCTAATGTTAATTGTCGAACAAACCCTTACTTCCTTTTCTACAATATGGCTTTGCACGTTTTGTGAATTTTACCAAGTTCGAGAGTTTAAGGTCTAAAGTTTAGAAATATCTCAAAAAGCTAGCTTAGTCTCACACTAATTGTATGTCTTTCAACAAAATAGACGGACTTCTAATGGACACTTAAAGTAACAATCAAACTGTATTCAAATGAACACTTGTAGCACAAAGTCACCAATATTCTAAAAATGTTGTTCACTATGCCTTTTTGGAACAGTGTAAAATTGCTTATAAAACCTTTTTTTCTATGAACAGATACCTAAAACAATATTAGAAGAAATCCAACTGTGTAACGCCCAAATGAACTACAAGAAAGACGAATTGCGCTACATTATTTGCAAATTGGCCAAAGTAATGTCCAGTCAGCCATTTATCGATCAAATGTTGGAAATTAACGATGACATCTGCCGCATGAGCCTCTGACATCGCACTCAAGATGGCCGCCACGTCAAGACGGACGCCATGACAAAATGAACGCCAAAATGGCGCCCACCAACGTCGATATAATTTTTAGTCATTTAATTAGTAGTTTATTTTTGTGTATCTTATTGGGTTCAGGGATATTTTTTATTATCTGTTCTTTTGACCTAGTTTGTAAGTTGTTCAATTTTCAATGATTATTTAATATTAAAATATTGAATTGTTTTTAATGTCTAAATACTTATCTTGGTATTGGGTGACCTATGAATATTTATGCAATTATTTTACTGAATACACAATTATTTGAGTGAAATATGCGTTTTATTTTCATCCTCCAGAAATATAATCTAAGCTTAAAGAACATTACGTTTTAAAACAAGTTTTGCACAATATACTTCCATTTGATACTTTATATCGTCATTCGTCGTCACTAATTTCTTATGTTTAGCAATAATACACGTAATAAAAAAAAAAATATGAATAAAAATACTAAAATAAGAAATAATACACAATTACGACGTCACTATAAAGATATGAATAAGCATGAATAGATACCGTCGAGATGGACACTGCGCAAATCTGCGGAGTGACGCTCGACCGCGTTCGTAATACGAAGTAAGAAAGAGAGTGTCTGAAGGTAAGGAAGGAATGTCGGTGGTTGGCATGTGAAAGAATGACTAAAAATATACAATGCAAAAGTGATGATCAGAAATCGGAAGCACGAACACCTTCATGATAAATTGATCATGTGTTAGCAGAAGGTGATGTTAAGCTTACGAACAGAGCGTGCATGAAGAGCTATGAATGTCAAGAAGCAGTGAGGTGTGTAGTCTTGTCGCTCTGTTTTGTGTAGCAATGTGGTTTTATTATTTTTTTTTTTAATTTTATATATATAAATAAGTTTTGTTGTCTACTTGAACGCGCTAATCTCAGGAACTGCTTGGTCTGATTTGAATAATTCTTTCAGTGTTAGATATCTATTTATCGAGGAAGGCTATATATCATCACGCTAAGAGCAATAGGAGCACCAATGAATGATGAATGTTTCAAAATCGGGGAGGGGAGTTTACTTACTTTTTATTCCACACGAGCGAAGTGACGGGCAAAGCTAGTTTATTATAAATGTATGCTTGTGTATTTATATTAATATATACATGATGTCTAAATTTGTCTTTATTAATTTCAATCTAAGCTGTGTTTGTTTGTATAATAGGTTGCTGCGCACTAATTTTTAGTATTGTAGTTTTAATTTGTCTCTTACAATGTTATAGTGTAGTAACTGAAAGTGTACCAAATAATAATTCTATAAATGGTTCGAGTTTGTACAATGCGTTTAAAAATGAAATAAATTTGGAGGGATAATTCGGACCAGAATCCGAAAACACAGTTTTTAGAATTTTTGTATGTCTGTCTGTTAGAGCACCACGTGAAAACTACTGAACGAATTTAAATGAAACTCGATATAGCAAGCTCACATACCGGGGCGTAACTCAGGGTACTTTTATCCCGATAAATGACGTCGTTTCCACGGGATAGACGATTATATAGAAAAAGAGGCGCTGCGATCGCGTCCTTTTTGAAAACTACAGAACGTATATGAACGAAACTCGACATAGAGATAGCTTATATCCCGCATCGACACGTAGTATACTTTTTATCCCGATAAATGTCGTCGCCATCGAATAGACGGATTAGATAAATAGATGGCGCTGCAATCACATATTTTCAATTTAATAAGAAATACCTACATTGTCATAAACAAAACGTCATTCGTTGAATTACATCAAATTAGGTTGGCTTCGACTAATCTCTATATTTTGCTGGGCACTTGTCTAGACATTGACTTAGTTTCTTTGTTATTACTATATTTAATACACCGAATGAAGTGTGTGTTCGTGTAAGTAAAATAAAGCTCTAACAAATAAATAAAAATAATCTTAGCTAAGCTTGAGGTCTATAAGAACATGTATGTATAAAGCATGAGTGTGTGAAACTAGTCCCAACAAAACTTCGTGTCGCCATGAATGCGTTTGTTACAGATTTGCACCAAAAAGCGACTGCAGCACCATCTATTGAAGTGTTGACTTCTTATAGGAGGGTAAACCGCTTCGTTACGTAACGCGTTACGGCGCCAGTCTGGCTTCCCTTTCTCTCACATTAGATTACTTTAAGTTATCACTTCTGACGGACGTCCCGAGACCCACTCAGTCTGTTTTTTAGTTAGTACCACGAGCAGTTGTTACGGCGTGTGGTCAATAAATAAAACAAAGTCTCATACAATCTTTATTCTAAAACATCACACAAATGAAAAGAATTGGTGGTTCGTTTATCGTCTAACAATGAATTTTATCCAGTATTTATATCTATCTATAGCTACTCTATACGTAAACAGATTGATACAACAGAAATACAATTACATTATTACTAATTTGTGGAATGAGTTTGTTAAATTTTGACCAGTAAATCCGTGGCCTGGTACTAAAGAGGCCAAAATAAGGTTTCGAAAGAAATGACCCTACTGCCAGATTATTGAAAAAGTACGGTATTAATTTTTATTAAACATGTATGAGCGCAATACACATTTGCCCTTTTACGTTGTAATCTTAAAACTCGACAAACATATCTTTTTTACACAAATTAATATCATACTTAAATATTAATTTGTGTAAAAATAAAAATTAAATAATTAGACATTTCAAAAACAGATAAAGGTTTATGTCATATAATAACGACGCACTACATAAGTGAATCTGTACTATCGTTGGTCAATTTTCTTTTTGTTTATTTTTTTGTAACCATATACAAATATTTTAAATTATCATTATATGGCCATAAAATGAAAATTAAAACAAGAATTTTAAATGTTAAATGTGTGTTAAATAAATAAAAAATACATAACAGGTGCGCAATTCATTTTACACAGAAAACTTGAGTCATAAAACAAAGCTTAGTGTAGTTAGAAACAAGTCGACGTGGCAATAGGGGCATGAGGCGAGTTGTGGAGGGGAGAGGGGAGAGGGAAGGGGAGGGCGAAAACCCGCACAGGCCCGCGCCATCTCAGTTCGAGTGCTGCACGAGTCCGCATCGAGCACGTTTATCGATATCGATCTCGCTCACGGTGTTGCTTGTTTAATAGTTGTGTATTGAAAATGACGTTGGTTACCTATTCGCCACGTGTTAAATAGAATAAAATAAAAACGATCCACACTCAAACACGAGAACTACTATTTACATTACAAATGTATTAGAGGATTGTGATATTCGACGGAGAAATAATTGTTATAAACATCCTGTCAATGGCACACGGACACTGGTCGTTGCAATTTTACTCTAATTACATTGCGTACAAAAAAATATCGACAACTATATGGTATATGAAGTCACGGCACTATAAAATTGCCATGTCAACCGCCGTCACGCACTATAATTATCCAAGCCCGGTTGTAGTTTCTGCCACAACAGGTTTATATATATATATATATATAATTAAAAGTTAAATTCAAATAAACGTATTTTGGCCCTTTTAGCACGATGCACAGAAAATATTTGTGCGGAAATTCAACCAAAGTAAATGGACTTATGATACAATATGACATTTAAAATATGTTTATTACTACCATTATAAGACTTACTTATGTGTATATAGTTAATTATCGATTTGATTTTATATAACAATAAATCGGCAGAAAAATACATACACGTCGTATCTTCGTAGGCTATAATCAAGTCACGCTTGTGTTATGGATGATAAACATCGGCAAGCAATTCAATAATACACCAAAACTCCGTAGTTGTATATATAAATAACAGTAATCGATGACACAGAAAATTTCCCAGAATTTATATTTAAGTGAACTTTATATAATTTTGTCCTAAACCGTTAAATATATTCAATTGATTACACTAAATTAAAATTAAATATCTAAATCTAAATTAATTCTATTATCGTATAAATGCTTTCGGACTGCAAGATATTATACCAACAAACAACCAGAACTCATGTTTTAATGTCACTGTTCTAACGAATAAGTAGTTGATTCATTGGTGTATGGCGGATTTTCATGTCTTACCACGAGATCCGCAGCCTTCATATCCGTGACATACGACATACCGGACAAACTGAAAAAATGTCGCCTATGTTGCGTACCAATGTGTCACGGAAACCGGTAACAGGTCGCTCAGATAGGCCCAAAAAATGCTGGCATAATTTCGTGAAGGATGATATGCGTAACAATGGTTTTAAAATCAGACACGCGAAGTCGAGAAAAAAAGTACAAAAGCAAACTCCGAATGCAACCGGGATTTAACATCAGGGCGATAATGAACGTAGACTATGAAAGAACTTTCCAAAAACATGCAAATGTATTTTTAGATTTTAGGAGCTGTTGCATTATTTTTACAGGACAAAACTAAAAATAAAAAATCAATACCGTAATGTCCCAAATATGAATATGACAAAAAATAATGTTTTTTTTAACTTGCAGTCCAGAAGCGCTCAAACAATAATCATGTGACGTACATATATTTTAACTATTATACGAATAATTAATACCATAACTAAATTGTAAGACAATTTCTGATACAAGGTTAATTGCATCACTACATTTTATGGTGTCTCGGGTAAGAGCGACAGCGACTAATAAGAAACCTATCCACAAACAGCAACAAGTACTAAAGTAACACATGAATCAGCAAATAAATATATTATATTGGATATTTCCAAGTTAAATTAATTACTCTTGGATGTCTCAGAACCGACACCACTAGGGCTGAATAAAGTGACACCCAGACTGACGAAAAACCGAAGTTTATTTTAGAAGTTAGGCTACCAATCGAACCTAGAATATTTAGGTGCTATTCATGCAAATATGTGGATTCAAAATATCATGAAGCATCAGATAGTACAATATAAAGTATTATTTATCTTGAACCACACGTCATATAATAAACAATAGAGCGTCATAAAGCGAACGACAAAGTGTCATATTTTAACCACAGAGTGTCACATCATGAAAGATGAAACGTCAGATTGAACCATGGAGCGTCATAAGGCGAACGACTAAGCGTCATATCATGAAGGATGAAACATCAGTTCGGACTATGGAGCGTCATACTGTAAAACACGGGGATCATTACGTGAACAACGGTGTGTCAATCATGAACAACGGTGTGTCAATCATGAACAACGGTGTGTCAATCATGAACAACGGTGTGTCAATCATGAACAACGGTGTGTCAATCATGAACAACAGTGTGTCAATCATGAACAACGGTGTGTCAATCGTGAACAACGGTGTGTCAATCGTGAACAACGGTGTGTCAATCATGAACAACGGTGTGTCAATCATGAACAACGGTGTGTCAATCATGAACAACGGTGTGTCAATCATGAACAACGGTGCGTCAATCATGAAGAGCGGAGTATCATATCATGAACCATGAAGCGTCATATCTTGAACAAAAGAGATGCATTGTTCTACGGACTATTATGAAGTGATACATAAATAGTTGCTCAACAACGGACTTATCATATAGCTTCCTTATCACTGTTTGTAGGAAGAGGATAAAGCTATTACTTTACTAATCGACATTTCAAAACTAAATCCCATCCAAAATTCCTTCATGTGATGTCGTGTGATGATTTTATACATAAGTCGATTACTAAAGCAACGAAGAACTTATTTTAGGAACGATTTACTCTATCTTAAAATTAATAATGAGAATCTAATTTTCTAAATGAGAAGCAAGTTATTAAATTAATAATATACTTACATACATAATGTTTCACATATTTTAAAGCCGCGTACACATCTGCGAGCCGTAACTGTTACTGTACCCAAAAATCATAGTGAGTGAGCCGACAATAACTACATTACTTTATCCTCTAGGTTACAGCTCGCAAATAAGTATGTGACTTCAAACGTGAGAAACTAAATACTCTATTGACATTAATTTGTAAATTTTAAATATTTTATGAAATATACATATATTATAAACTTCATAAAATATTTCTAATTTATATACAAGCAAGACTACCACTAAAAATATCCAATACATACACATAAGGGTTACCAGTGTAAAAAATACTAAACACTTTTTTATTTTGTATAAACATTAATATCGCCTAATACATTATTATTAATTTAGTATAAACTGCAAAAAAAGGAAAAATACATTTTAAATCTATTCATACTAAATCAAATTGAATTTTGTTAAAATTTTATCTAAGGAAGTCTAGAAAAGCTATGTGTGACAGATTTCATAGTGTACATGTGTTAGTAATTAGTCTATGGTATATATACAGAATTTCGTAGACCTCGAACCGCCTTAAGCAGTAATCAAATCAATCATAGTGGTCCCTACACACCTCACTCAAAAAATAACAAAAGAATAAACATAAAAATAATTGTCGCTATCGCTCTATGCCTTTTACATGTTTTTTTTATGATTTTAATTGTTTGTTGGGGAATACCTGTGTGAAGGTTTGTGGTTTTTGTGTCTATGGTGAGTGCGCTGGGGATGCGAACCGCCGTACAACTCGCGCACGTTTGTGCTGAAAAAAGTGATTTTATATTACGAACAAAAACAAACTTCAATTTCACCTACTTAGGTCTGATTAATCATTTATCACATAAAAGTTACTTACTACCAACTAAATTATAAACTGATTAAACGCATATACGTTTTAATATATTAATACAATTTTTGACAATTCTTTATTCTCTTTTTAAATATTTTTGTTCTGAAATCAGTCAAAATTTAAAAACTAAGTTATTAAGACTTAAACATTTTTAATTGCGTACTTGATGTTCGAATCGTTGTGATGTCATAATTATTTTAAGGTGTCAAATAGCTTACTGATGATTTGTTATTGTGTAAACAGTAATTAAAATTATTCCTATTAAGTAATTTCAAAACTACGATTATAGGAAGGTATTTAAACGCAAGCGCTTAATATGTATTTAGAGTTTATTATAATACTTTTCAAATAACCTATCATTCCAAAGATTTTTCTTTCATAGTTACGACACCGTACAGTATAAACAAAATAATTTCGGCAGGTCGACTTAGCAATCTGAGTATGAGGTGAGTCGTGAGGAGACGGAACGCCCACGCCAAGTCGTAGTGCTGCACAGGCCGCATCGACCATGATTATCGATTACGATCACACTCAAATTGTTGCTTAAATAATAGTCGATTCGAATGACGAAGAAAGATATCTGTTGTTTATGCAGTAAAATTGTGACACTGAACGGAATAATAAGGTACTAACAACTTCACTCTCATTTTATTGTGTACAAAAAAATATTATCGATAACGACCACCTAGTATGTGATGTTGCGTCACTAGAAAATTGCCATGTCGACCCCCATCGCGCATTATAATTATCCAAGCTCACTGGACGTTTCTACCACGATTGGTTTTTTTTAATTAATTAATCCCACCATACCATATCAAGAAACCAAGAAGTGTTCTCCAATAAAGGCCCTAGTATACAGCTTACACTCAAAAATCTATAAGAATTTGATTCCGTTCAAAATATTTACAAAACTCCCGTAATTATTTGGACTTAATATGAAATCTTTGAACCTTCTAAAATATGGAAATCTGACAATCAAACATAAACGACAATTTAAGCTACATATATAAAATCTTCATTGAAGCCGTTTCGGAGCTTATTAGAGACAGTTTCTAACGAAATTTTAAATACGGTAATTTGTGATTAAGTTATAATTAACTTTGGCATTTATTTAGAAATCATAGACAGACATTTCATTTTTATTTATTATATTCCCACGATTTCGTCCACGCTCAACTTGAAATTCCCGCGGGATTCTCGGAACACAAAGTGTACCGAAGCATTAAAAAATAGAATGTAACAAAAAATTGTAAAAATTCTTATGCATCCGAGCAACTACAAAAAGTAGAATTTAAGTTTAAGAATTTGCTGACAATCAACGAAAACTGCATCGAAATCACCCGGCAGTTTTTACGTGAATCCCGAACGTATAGACAAGAATTCTAAAAAAATTGTATTGTATTGTATTATCTATTATTTATATAGTGTATTATAGTTTTTTTTAATAGCTTCAATGTCCAGACTCGGCATTTTCAGAATTTTATAATATTATAGTTATTGAACAGTGCACTCATGTCTAAATTTTCATTATTTCACATAATTTAAAAAGTATAATATTTATTTTGAACTTAAACTGCGTCTGTCTATGGTGTTATAGAAAAATTATAAATTTTAATTCTCTGATTAAATGCTTTATAGTTATTTTTTTAGATAGACCTTGAATAGATTAAGCATGACACTAGCTTTAGCTTATAAATAGTTATAACATAGGTGTATGGTATAATAATACAAATGGAATCAATTCATTATTAAAATTAACATTGAATTCATATAAAAAATTACAACTGAAGAAATTAACTTTTTTACTTACTCCCATAAGCAAGTTTTTATTTTTGCCGTGTGCAAAAGAAAAACTGTTAAATATTTCCAAGATTCTTATACAATATTCATGCAAATATAATTGAAAAATTATCATGCTACTGTAAAAACATAACAGAATATAAAAGCGTAATGAAAGAAATCGGCAACAAATATTTACAGACTATGAAATAGCAACAGTAAAACAAATAGATATAATGAAAATAAATTACGATAGTCTAATAGTAGTGACGTCTCCTCCTGTATCTGGAAATCATTTAGGGAATGTGTTAATCAATATTGAAAATATCGATTACCTAATATCAATAAAATATAAAATAAATGGAGGTTACAAAGGAATCATTTCTCGCATTTTAGGCTATTACCTTGTCCCACTAATGTCATCCGAGGATGGATATATGTCCTTGAATTAAAACGTCTTTTATATTGTGAAAATCAAAAGCACGTCGGATTTGATATTTATATTATACAATCATTGTATAATCATGTTTGTGCGATTGAGAGAGCAATACATTGGTATATGAGCAACAGAGATAGTTGATTAGATATAAGTTAAAGGGAAGCACTTTCTCTACTGAGATATTATAATAATAATATCAGACTGAATATGTTAAATATTGGGGGCGGGCCTTTTATTTCCAAAATCTTAGAAATTTTCTTGTAAATAGACTTGCGCAAAACTAAAGTTTTGCTAATCAGTAAAGTTAGTCGACTTTTTTTTTGAAATTTTGCCGAATGTTGTTTTAGGAAATGTAATGGTGCCATGATTCGATGCGTTTACCTGGAGGACATTGCGAGTGGACTGGCGGCAGTTCTGAGAGGCCTCCGAGACGACGGACGCGATCTGCGCGACTCACCAACCTCACTACTTGTACTGTAATAATATATAGCATGCTGGCAAACTACTTGTTCGAGATGCAGTTGGGTCGGTGTAATAAATAAATACTGTTCAATAAAAATATGGCGCAATAGTAGTGCACAATTTAGTATTGCATGTCTCCACATCGACCAACAATTCATTGTCCAGGACGAGAACTAGCCAGAATAGTATACTGACTGTGTTTTAAAATATTATTTTAAAAATGTATTGGAGCCAAAACGGAGAAAGAATACAATTTCCTGCAGCCGGGAGGCCTGTCACAAGAGACGACAATACAACCCATAGTTAGGTGGTAGGGTATTTATCCGACTTGATTGGCTGCCAGCCCTGGTCTAGAGTATGCCACCATAATAGCTTTGACTTTTGTTCCGGCAGTAGTGACCAGGTTCCTGTGTACCTTTAGAGAGCGGCAGTTCCTTTGGTGTTAGAAATGTCCATAGGCAATGGTAACCGCTTACCATCAGGTGGGCTGTCTACCTGCACTCACGCAACAAAAAAGGTGGTAATATTCTCATTTTGTTCTGTACCAAAGAAATATCGATATCGGCTATTTGGTATGTGACTTCACATCACTAGTAAATTGCCACCTCGACCTGTAGTGAAATATAGGTCTAAATGTTTATGATATTCTGTACGAAAAAAAAACAACAATTTGTCATAAAAATGTCTTTATAATAAGAGGTTAATTTAATTATCTTACTGCGCTGTATACCGGCAGTTTATACGCACCTAGTATGGTCATGTGTTTACTAAAATATTTCTCTCTTCTGATTTTTAAGTTTGAAATCCGACCCAACCATCTCTCAGCAAATAAACATAAAAAATATATAAAGATATGCAAAAAAGATATAATCCAACAAAATAACACAACTTACTACACCACAGGCATGCTAACAAATACTTATGTTGAAAAGATCATTTAGTGATATTTTGTGTATTTATATATACAAGTTGAGTAACATATTAATTATATTTGCAACATTCAAATAATGTCAAAACAACTTAAGCGAACATTTATAAATGAGATGTTTCTAGTTAAGTAATTATCAACGTCTTTAATAAAATATGTAATGATGTTGATAAAATTATATTATTATAGTCCAGAACTTAATTTTTTAAAATATATTTATTATTTAACAGTCGATTAAAAAAAATTTGACTAACATTTATACAAATTATTGTAATGATTTGGGAGCCTAGTTTCGTCGGTGATTTGGTTCACGTAGATATTACCTTGCTCGGTTGACCGGAAGGGAGAAAATATATGTAGAACTTATTTCTTTACGCATTCTGCGTCTGACATCGAACCGGTCCGGTAGCTCGAAGTTCTTCGACTACATACACTATAAATTTCAGTATGTGGCCGGTATTCAAACGCTTATTCCGGCTAACCGCACTCTTTGACCGACCTGATAGTTAACCGTACTGCATTAAGCTTAGTATACAACCGCATACTATGGACCAGAGTGACGGTCAGGGTATTGTAATAAGCTCAGTATACACCGGCATATAATGGACCAGCTTGATGGTTAACTATACTGCAGCTAGCTGCATACACAACCGCATACTATCACCAACCAGATGGTTAACCATACTGCGGTTAGCGTAGTATACAACCACATACTACAACCAGCCTGATGGTTGACTATACTATGGTTAGCTTAGTATACACCGGCATATTATGGACCAGCTTGATGGTTAACCATACTGCGGCTAGCCGCATACACCAACTCGAGGACATGCCAATTGGTGTGTGCTACAGACGAAACTTACTTGGGCGAGGGCGGCGCGGGCAGCGCCAGGCGGGACGGCTCGCGGCGCGAAGAGACGCCAGCGCGGGGCGCGAGCGGCCCTGGTTCACCGCACCTGCTTTCACTTGGAACTCCCTGGAAACGATTTCATCGTTACAAAAAATCAATACTTAAAGAGAGAGAGATAGCACACCAAAATATACATTTAAAAATACACACCATTTTACAAATTTTCTAGGCAATACAATAGACAGCCTTATCACATAAGCGATCTCTTCCAGGCGACCGAAAGAAAGAAATTGAATCACGTGAAATATGTGGTGCAGAAAAAAGCAATAGATACATAAATACTCAAACTAATTTAATAAATATACAATTATATATGTGTATATATATCTAATATATATATATATATATATATATATATATATATATATATATATATATATATATCTTTCAAATAAATTCCTGGAAGAGTTTCTTTAAGGATAACGTATTGTTCTAATGAAAAATTGTAATTTGAAAATTTTGAACAACTTATATTATTATAATATTAAATCTTATATATTAAATACTATATTAATGACATGAAATGAATTCACATGAAATTTAGAAATTATTGAATTTTTCGTATCTCATCCTTTTAAATCCAAATAAGTTGAATGATTTTTTGACGTAATTTCATCGCAAACATAAGAAATTTTATAGAGCAGTTTTCCACATTGTCAAACCCTACGCAGAAGCTTTATTTTACTCACATAAAAACTTAATTCGGTATTTTTACATAAGTCAATATAGTCTAAACAACTGCCCAGCAAAACATGACATGTTATTTATAACAAGGTAGGTATTTGTTATTAAATTAAAATACGCGATTGCAGCGCTATCTATTTAGCTATTGATTCGGGATATAAGCCATCTCTGTGTCGAGTTTCTTTCAGATACGTTCTGTAAGTTTCAAAAAGGATGCGATCGCAGCGCCATCGTTTTCTATATTTTTGTCTATCCTGCGTAAACGACGTCATTTATCGAGATAAAAAGTATCCTTAAGTAGTTACGCCCCGGGATATGAGCTTGGTCTGTTGTTTCATTTAAATCCGTTCAGTAGTTTTCATGTGATACTCTGACAGACAGACAGACAAATTCTAAATATTGAACTTTTGGAATCCAAATTATCCCCTGGTGTTTTTTTCACGTTTAAAAACGCATTGTACAAACTCGAACCATTCAAAGATTTATTATAGAAAAGATAGATAGAAGTATCAAATTTAAAAGAAGATTAAGGTGGTATGTGTATGCAATGCGGAGGGATGAAGGTCACATGACAAAAATAATGTTGAACTACACGATAAATGGGCAAAATGGAAAAGTGGACCAAAAACAGACTTTTCGGCAGACAAACACGCACATTGTATATGCCCAAGCCATGCAAGTAACGCTTGTGTTATGGATGATATACAACAGATCACTCTGGGGCCGAGCCCAGACACCCAGACCATACGAAATAGCAGAAAGTTAGTTTCCGAGATTTACCATGCCAGGAATCGAACCCAGGGCCTCGTGTTCCAGCGAGTACGGACGGCTAAGATTTAACCCGCTCAACTACAGAGGCCGTCGATATAATTAGATAGATGGATTATACGAAAGATGATATGATGATTTGTGTAACAGAAGATAAGTGTCAGAATAGAGTAGTGTGGAAGAATCACATTTTGTACCGACCCCAAATAATTGGGAGAAGATGGAAAAAAAGAAGAAGATAGATGTGTCACATATAAAAATAGATTTTAATTTTTTATATGAATTGATTTATGTAAAGAAATTAATTGACTTATCTCTTCTCTCCCTTATTACATACCTGTCGAAGTCCTCAGCTTCCTCCTCTTCGATATTGATGAAGTCCTGGCGCTCCTCCTGGTCACCGGTGTACACGTTCTGTTCGCGCTCTATCAGGTGGGCGCGCTCGCCGATGTGGTGTCCTGAAAATGTTTACATCTTCCTGGTATCGTCAACTCCCTTATTTACTGCAGTCTGGGTATGTACATTTTTTTTATTGTATGAGTTCAGCAAACCGCCTACCTGAAGGAAACCGGTTACCATAGCCTATAGACATAAGTAACACCAAAGGTGGTAACAATGTGCCGCCGCTCTCTAAAGGGTGACTTGTACCCGGCCGTTGATGACGAAACACAATGCAAGGTTGCAATGGGTGCATACTCTAGACAAGGGGTGGTAGCCATCCAGACAAGCAAAAACCCTGCCACCTAACTGTGGTTTATTGTTGTGTGCATGTTATGGAATGAAATGCCTCCCACGGTTTTCCAAGCGCGCTGCAATATGGCGCTTAAATTAAGTCTCAACGAGGTAGGCAACGCATCGGCTTCTTTAGTGTTGCAGATGTCCATGGGCGACGGTAGCCACCTACCACCAGGTGATCCATTTACCAGTTTGCCTACAAGCAAACAAAAAAACGGATACTGTAAGTGTAATTATCGCACTAAAACTCTCCAATAATAACAACATCAATGACGCAATATCGACTTGTAAACAATGTGGAGAAACTGAAGATCTCGATAAACACCTTTACGTAAGTAACGAAACTTTTCGCGTTATATAAAGCAAACATTTTGAACAGCCAGTAAGATTTATTTTTACTTAATAAATTATTTGATTTGATTTTGAATCAGTCTTGACTATGGAACGCATAATTCTTCCCTCTAATTAATCTTGTGTACTTACAAGAATAACAATTAAATCTCGATTACAATCCGTTTTGAAAGAAAAAGACTTCATTAAATAAATGGAGACGTACTTACACTAATCATAAATAATATGAGAAAAAAAAACTAGTTTTGAGAACATGTATATATTTTGCTTTTTCATATATTTCGCTAATAATCTCGCATTGTCTTCGACATACTTTATTAGGCGCCCGTTGACACATACATCACGACTTTAAGACAACATTACGTGGATCTATGAAGCTAATTTTTATTCCGGAAAAAGAGGACAGACCCTGCGGGATACGAAACGGTAAATAAAATGATGCAAGCATTTTCAGATTTTCACCAAGTATTTTCGATATCATGATGTGAACATAGAATATCTTTATGCTAAAAAATACAATAGACTCCACGGAATATGAAAGCACTTACATAATCAAGCGAAGTTAAATGAATCAATATATTATGTCTAATTTCGGTGACGGAGTTGAACATAGGATATATTTTTTTCACGAAAAATGTTTTTGTAGGGTACGTATTAGAAATGTATGAGAAGGGAAATCTACTTATTGTGTATGTTGCCCTAATGAAAAACCCAGGAAACTTATAATGACAGCCCATAAAAGTTACTGTTAGTTCAATTCCACTGTAGTCCACAGGTTCATATGGGTCGTGATTACACATCGTTATTCATGTGCATTTTTTATATTTTCTTCATTGTCATCACATTTATTACGAATGTTATGTACCATACATGGACGGAATCTATTTTTTTTGTGTATGAAAGGTTATACACCATGTTAGTTTATATGCGCATGGATGTAGCATTTCCCGTGTCCAACTTTTCCATCGTATATTCATGTTATTCATCATCATCATATAAGGTCAGAAAACGGCCTAAAAGGACATGCTATTCAGGAAGGATTCGAGCCCGGACACTTGATGTTACAACGCAAATGCCATAACATCGGCTTCGACGATAATAACTAATCCTAATTATTCCAAGGATATTAACAATAGCTCACTACGATGCATATTTTGCAACAAAATATGTGACATAACTGATGGGCAATGCTTTCAGTGGCAAAACGTGACACAGTAACAATTTAAAACCCACGTACTAAATACCGACTTCATTAGAAACGAGACTATTTCATATCGCGACTTTGCGTTTCGCAACACTCGTCGGCGTTAAATTTTTGAACAAAAGAATGTAATATAATAAAATTTCGCAACATGAGATTCTTTTTATTATTAGTCTTCTTCTGAAAAAAAATATATTCAGACAGGCAAATGCCCTACGACCGTTTGTCTATTTAGGAATTTTTCGATAATATAATCCTGTTACATATATGGATGTAAACATTCTTTAAATTATCTTGCGGCATATTGTATCTACTATAAATAGCACTTTCCTGCTAAGATTCATCTATATAGACCTAATCAAGAAGCTTAGCTGCTACATACATAGATAGAAGTACAGACGTACAAACAGGTACGGAGTAAATATTTTAACTTGTTTTTTAAAAAGGTTTTTAAATACAAGCTTTTGAGATCCTGGCTATCGTGTAGCAGCAGAGTGCTAGCCAAGACAAGTAAAACGAGTCCAAACACAACGGGTCTACCTTGTTTAGTACAGGAGTTCCTATGGCCACCCTCTCCATCATTACATCAATTCCATGATACCAATTTGTTGCAATGTCACGCAATATACATATGCGTTAAATAACTATTGCAAGTTAAATAAAAGCTTGTGAAAAAGATAAAAATATAAGCGAAAAGAAATGATAATAAATGAAAATAAAACGATACATAAAGATCAGACAAAATCAGTAATAGGAGGAGAAGAGTCGAGGAAAAGTAGGTATGGAACCTATTTATTTTACACTACGGAAATCGTCATTTTTCACGACGATCAATAAACAGAAATATAAAATAAATATGTCACGCTACCGTTTATCTAGTTGGCAGTGAGCGCCTAATTCAAGACAGGTAATTTTAGAAGTGTTAGTTTTAGACACGGGAAAACTATTTTTGTCAACAAATTTATATTTTACTTACATGCTATGACGATTCTCTATGACTTCTATTATTGATTTTCCTTCAAACCCACGTTCATATTCACTCTGGTAATGCACTTCAGGGATCACCAATTAGATTAGCTCGGGGTCCGTTTCAAAAAATGAAATGACCATCGCGGTCCGCACATTTTATAGAAAAAAATATTTATTAAACAGATGTAATTACGGAAATAACAAAAGGTATTATTTTACATATCAATGAGAAAAATGAGATTTTTTGTTGCGGGCGAGAAGAAGTAGTAGTAGTAGTAGAAGTCTAAGACATAGAAGAGCCCAAATGTGGCGTGACACTGCCCGACGATTGCCCCCGTCTAGATCATATATTAATAACCCAAGGACAATGCGGGAAATGAGAATTAATAATAGCCCGGCTATTGGGGTGATCTGCTAGTGGTGCTAGGGGTCTGGACTCTGGGAATATGGGAACTATGGCGTCTTCCCGTCGCAATGTTCAGAGAGCATGGAATTTTAATATATAATAATCTCGATTTAAATATTTTGTTTTGAAGCCTGTATTGCTGGCTACATGAATATTGCTAGAAAAAATAAAAAAATCAGATTTCTTAATGTTTTGAATAAATTAATAAGGTGCATACATTGAGGTGGATGCCAACAATGGTGTCGTATATTTTTTTGAGATTTCACACACAACCGGGTCCTTTACTCGGATTAGCCCAAAGCGACGAGAGGTGACATCCACGAATGGAGCGCCAGTCAAATCGCTGGCTTGTGTCTCCACACAAGCCAGCGAAGCCAGTGGAGTATTCAGTGTCTTCGAGACTCCTCTCGAAGACACTGAATACTCCACTAAAACCACCCTCTTCCCATGTGCCCCACGCTTATGGCAGGAAGAGCGTGAGACTTAGAACGGAGTTACACCCACGCTGACCCTAGCGCATCAGTGCTTGAGAATGCCCCGAGAAAGGCAAACTCACTTCGTCAACAGGGATGAAGACTCCTATGCTCCCTAGATGCTAGGGGCCCAGCGGAATTATGGCGGGAGGAAATCTTGCGCCTATCTGCGCCTCCGGGACCCCGACTGACTTTGGTACCTGTGAGCCGCATGCGCACCTCTCTCCCTATCTCGTTCTGCAGCCTCCTTTTGAGACATCACTGTCTCGCAGAAATGGACCGCACCCACCCAATGATCGTCGCTATGTAGCAGGGCTTGCACCAGACTGCCGAGCGAGTCGATCGGACCTACGAGTGTCTCGAGTGCAAATATTTGTGGTGTACATACTGCGTACTCGACTAGCGTATGAAACGCCGTATCTTGTGCGCCATGGTATCGTATATACATTGACTTTCGCCAACGGGAATAAAGATATGCCGCTTTTATCTCGAAAATTAGGTTAGTTTATGTGAACTAAACCACGCATAAACCAAGAAAATTTGAGTAAAAATTCTAATTTACAAATTATGATCTATTTTGCTTGCTTATTATTATTTTTT
This sequence comes from Dendrolimus punctatus, assembly GCA_012273795.1. NCBI lineage: Eukaryota > Metazoa > Arthropoda > Insecta > Lepidoptera > Lasiocampidae > Dendrolimus > Dendrolimus punctatus. The sequence continues at coordinate 17,668,436 of CM022543.1, forward strand.
GGTAGCTAGTATTTAAGTTTACTTTTCAACGTGCGTAAAGTAAACCAACGATACAACTAGGGCCGTTGAACCCGTGGAAACACCCCAGTCGGGCACAGACCTTAAAACCATCAAGCGATGGAATTGCAATTAAACAAAATGAAAATTTCCACGTGTATATTTAAACAACTATTTCTGCGCGTTGTTTTGATTCCTCCAGACGCCGGAGTCGTTCATCTCGTCACTCTATAATTGGATATGAATACGAATGACGCCATGTTTCAAAATGATTTTTGCTTCTTTTATATATCGTACTCGCATATTATATTTATAATTCACATATAAACTTTTAGATATTTATTTATATTTTTATTTCATAAACAAACGACTACATAGTGTATTTTTAAGTTAATAAAGTTTTTTTATTTGTTTGCACGGTCCAGCAGACGGGCAGATGACGGCGATGACATTTGCAACACCAAAGGTGCTACAAATGCGCTGTTGCTCTCTAAAGGGAGACTGGAACCTGGCCACTAATGCCGAATCACAACTCCAGGTTGTTATGGCGGCATACTTTAGACCAGGAGTGGTAGCCAGACCCTACCATCTGGCTGTGGATTGTTTTGTCGCTTCTTTCAAAAAGCCGCGCGGCCGCAGGAAAGCGTATTATTTCTCCGTTCCTGCACGGATAAGTCACGATTGTATCTTCATAGATTTCCCGACGTCAGACCGCACACTAGGTACTATGCGGCTAACTGCAGTTCGCAGTATACGGTTGAGTATTTCGGACCGCATATGCGTATAGAAGGCAATAGGGCCACAGCGCTCCGAGCGACTGCTAACGCTTTTATCCGTGCATGAACGGAAAAATAATACAATTTTGAGTGGTCGGTCGGCCTGTCGTAAGAGGCGAAAAAACAACCCATAGCCAGATGGTAGGGGTATTTGCCCGTCTGGGTGGTCACCACTCCTGGTCTAGACTATGCCGCTATAACAACTTGAGTTGTGTTCCGGCATTAGTGACCAGGTTGAAATCTCCATTTAGAGAGCAGCAGTACATTAGTAGCTCCTTTGGTGGCACAACGTCCATAGGCTTCGGTAACCGCTTTCCATACATTACATACATACATACATAACTTCACGCCAGGTCCCTTGCGGGGTAGGCACGAACAACAGAGCGCCACACAGGCCCATTCTTACACACCTCACTTGCTTCTTTGACATTCATAGCTTCATTCATTCATACATTACATATAACATAAAACAATGAGTACTATTTCTCAAGAAATATTACATATAAATGTTATGTATTTTTCATACTTATTGCTTCATAGTGTCATACGAAAATGAAAATAGACTATAGCCAATATTCCAAGATCATCCATAGTTTTATTACTTGTTGGGATAAAAATATACAAAGCCATTATAAATACCCAGGGCAACAAAACCCCTGCTGACCAATTTTTTTGAGGCGGGGGAAATGCATTTCGCACACTACCGGGTGGCCTTTACTAGGGATTAGACCAAAGCGACGAGAGGTGACATCCATGAATGGAGCAACAGAGTCAAATCGCCGGCTTGTGTGGAGACTCGAAACCTTCACTAAAACCACCCTCCCAGGTGCCCTGCGCTGATCCTAGCGCATCAGTGCTTGAGAAAGCCCCTGTTGACTAGTGTTCTCGTCAACCTCTTGTGCACTACTTCAGCTATTAAAGAAGGCAAAAGATCAAAACTAAACATTTCTAAGGCACTGCCTATCTTTAATATCACTGACGTAAGCGTTTAGACTAATCGCGTGCCATTTAAGAAGTGTAACCTTGCTCGGATATCGAACCGTATTAGCTCAATGCCGTAGCAATAATTAGCACTATCTATAACTAGGATATGCCCGCGACTTGGTTTACGCTTGACTATAACGACGGGTGCAAAGTAAAAAGAGATATCTGCAAAATAGCTACTTTACAGGAGAGCGAAAAGATGGTCGTATTAACTTCGTAGTATTTGAAAGAACACACGTAGCTGGCTTTTTATGTACGAAAATTTATTGAAATAATGTGATATATGCAAAACAAATAATGTCATATTGTAAAGAATTGTTTTATTAAAACGATTTTACAATAAACTAAAAATCAACATTTTGTAGTAACTTTATTTACTTTTCACCCGTCGATAAATTTCCGCGGACACAAAGCACTGCAGCATTTGAAATAAAAAACTTAAAAAAGAATAAGTTAGTATTTAAGCGACCGAACTACTGCAAACCGCTCCCGGGGGGAAAATTCCCGTGGGAATCCCAGGACAAAAAGTAGCGCAGAGTTTAAATCTAAGAATTTGCTGTCGATCAGTTAAAACAACATCGAAATCAGGCCAGTAGTTTTCGCGTGAATCCCGAACAAACTGATAAACAGACATCTAAAAAAATTGCAAAGGACTGTATAGCAGCCAATGGAGATCACTTCGAATAAGCTTTTTATATTTTAAATTGTTTTATATGTATGTATTAAACTAACACACTGTATAACTTATAAATGTTATTTGCAATAGAAAAATAAAATTTCCTTTGTTACAATATTTATGGCAAGGCTAGGTATATTAAGTCCAAATGGTCCTTACAATAAAAAGACGGTAAAGGCTCGGATATTTGAAAAATAAAATGGATAACCCTTTGTTAACGTTTTTTAATAAATAAATAAATAATCGGCAGACAAACACCCACATTGTATTTCCTCAAATTAAGCAAGTCACACTTGTGTTATGGGTAATATACAACGGACCACTCTGGGGCCGATCCCAGACACCCAGACCATGGTAAATAACGGGGAAAATACGTTTTCGAAATTTACTATGTCAGGAATCGAACCCGGAGCTTCTGCGTTGCAGTGAGGTAGGCCAGCAAAGGCTTAACCCGCTCAACCATATAGAGGCCGTCAAAATCTATACATATAATAAAATTGTAGAGGTCAAATTTCTGTATAACGAAAAAATTCTTAAAACCGAGTTTCTTTTGTAAGAATGAAATAGAACTGATTTAGATTTTTAAAATTTTTTTGTTTCTCTGTTTGTCTGTTTGTTTGTACCGGCTAATCTCTGAAACGACTGGGCCGATTTACATGAAATTTAGTATGGTGGTAGCTTATATCTCTGGTGAAAAATGTAAGAGTTCCCGTGGGATAGTTAAAAAACCGCACTACGCAGGCGCAGTCGCAGGCAGAAGCTAGTAATAAATAAAAGTAATTAAAACTGGTATCAAAATTCGAGTTGAAGACTTACCAATGGACATCTTCTTTGTGCCCGTACGTGAGTCCTGCAAGGTCTTACGAGTCTCCTTGACTCCGTTGGGCCCGATCTTGGTACTGCTGGAGGAGCTGTATACCTGTAATTTGAGGTAGGTAAATCATTCCTGTACCTCTTTGAATGTAAGGCAGATTTTCTTTGATAACTTACCCTATACTGTTCCTTAGAACAGAGAGAGACAAGACACATTGGCTAGTGAAATTCTCCTGCAGATAACTACCTTCTAGAAGTATCTTGTGTTAATCATCTTTTTGAAAAACTAATCATCATAATATATAATAAAATAGTGATGGTAGTTTAGTAGTTAACACATTAAATAATCGTAATTATTTCACTTACTAGATGTTTAGGAACTGAACAATATAATACAGTGATAAAATTTTGATAAATCTATTTCAAATTAACAAAATCGGATTTTTTTTACACTACAATTTCTGAAAAGCACCCTTACTATTTTCCAGATGGCTTTTTAAATTTTGCTTTTTTATGTTTAGCTCAATTCAGATAGAAAAATTCTTTTGATCCAAATTACTTACTGTTTAAGTTATTTATTCATATTATAAGGTACCTGAGGCTTTCCATTCGGTCCACTGGACATAACAACAGTGCTGCTACTGAAAGAGCTGCCGGTACCCATGTGGTTGCCTTCTAAGTCTGCAATAAAAATTACATTTAAATATTTTGATGGTAAACGCTTCTTCAATAAAATTCTGAGTGTGTTTAAATCTGCTAAATTGAAAAGTAACTTGATTAAAAAGGGATATTACACTATTGAAGAATATCTAAATGATAAAAGTGAATTTACATAGCTGCTACTTTTAGCCTTTTATACTATCTTGAATGAATGAATAATTTATTACTAAAATATATGTACACAAGATGACACAATATGCATACATTTTGCCTTATTAGACATGCAATATCTAAAAACATATCAAAATTATAAAACTAAATCCAATTTAAAAAAAATACATATATGTATATATATATATATATATATATATATATATATATATATATATATATATATATATATATATATATATATATATATATATATATATATATATATATATATATATATATATATATATATATATATACACTAGCTGTCCGGCAGACGTCGTCCTGCCGGTAAAAAATAGGGGTTGATCGTAGAGGGTTGAAAATCTAGGGTTGTATGTATTTTTGTATGTTGTATCATAAAAAAATAGAAATTAAAAATTTTGTCTAAAAAATAAAATAAAAAATTTAGGGGTGGACTACCCCTAACATTTAGGGGGATGAAAAATAGATATTGGCCGATTCTCATAGATACCGGATAAGCACAAAAAATTTCATCAAAATCGGTCAAGTCGTTTCGGAGGAGTATGGCAACGAAAACTGTGACACGAGAATTTTATATATTAGATATATATAATATTTAAATTTTCAATCAAATGGTGAGGTTTACAGAAAAAACATAGGATAACTTTTTCATGCACTTTTGCATTAAATTTCCAACAAAAATCAAAATTCATTGAGTCTTTGAAAAGTAGTAGTAGTAATTCTTCTATATGTTTAAAAAAAAAGAAAATAGAGACAATATACAAATAATTAGGATGAAATAATTTTTTTTACCTAGTCATATTGACTTACATGTGTGACCTTCAAAAATTGTTCTCCAGGGGAACTTATTTTGAATTTGACAACAATAAATAAACTCACCAGAGAACAGTCTGTTCAAAGATGGCATTTGTGGCATGAAGGGCATTAAGGCGCTGCCGTGCCTTGGGCCCGCAATAGCCAAGGGGCCACCGAGCATGCCAAATGGGTCCGAGAATAGAGAGTTCATCATGTTGTTCATTTGACGCATGTTCCTCATGTGCGACCTTAGGGAGAAAATTTCAGTATTTGGTGACACTTTTCACAATAAATGTTCAAAGTTTAATTCAGATACATTTTCTAAGTGTCCATTCATGGTTGGTTATCATACTGGGTATATATTACTATTCATTTGCTTGGCTTACCTTGGGTTGAATTTTGGGACTGCTTGTCTGGAGCTTATATAAAATTTTAACCAATATTAAAGTAAGTAAGGTAGGTAGTAAGGTAAGATATAAGAACCAGTCATAAAGCAGATAAACTTACACCTCTTAATATATACAACTAGCTGCACCCTGTACTTTTGCCAGTGTGGTGATAGAAAAATGTTATATTTTGGATAATTCACACTATATCTTTATAAATTATAGCCTGTGTTATTTTGATGTGTAAGCTATTATCGAAAAGTTTCATCGAAATCCGTTCAGTAGTTTTTATGTGAAACAGTAACCAAAATACATCCACACATTCTTACAATCTTTCGTATTTATAATATTAATAGGTTTGGACTGGTGTAATTTTTCACAATCAGCGAATTCGATTCCTGACTCAAGTACTTGATTTTTCAAAAATCTAACGATATACCACTGTAGTTTTCATCAAAATCAGCCTTGAGACACCTTTAACTATTTTTCGCTATTTCTATTTCCTAGGGTGCACAATAAGGTGGTCTTTAAAAATTAAATTTCTTGCGACGCCCCCTAAAAAGCTTCCTTTTAATGAAAAAACACAGATTTTTTTATAATTTTATCAAGTCAAGACATCACATGCCTCAAGACGATTCAAGTTAAAACTAAAAATATAAGAGAAATTGAAAGATAAGCTTGAATCACGAAGAATTTTAAACTTTTTCTGAAACTATAATTTGAAATTCATCACTGAGCATGATAATAGGGAGGTATTTCATTGTTAAAACTTTTCCAATCTTAAAATAATTATTATGAAGAAGTTTCCTGAAAAAACATGATATTACCCAAAAATTAGCTTGAATTGTCTTGAGGCACGTGTTGTCTTTACTTGAAAAAATTATAAAAAAATCCCAGTGTTTTTTCATTACAAGAAAGCTTTTTAGGGGGTGTCACAAGAAATTTAATTTTTAAGGACCACCCTAGTGCACAACATAAAATAAAAGGTTTCGTCTTTATGGCTACATTCCATTAGACTCACAAAACAAATGTCACAACTGCGTTTTGTTGTTCCACTTGTTTACCTGTGTTACAATCATAAATCCAAGTAGACCAGTTATTTGACCCATCTCTTAACATGGGTCATTGTGAGTGTTCTAGGATTGAAGATGAATAAATCATTAGTGACAATATTGCCACGAGTGCCACAAACATAATGACTGCAGTCACCTTGTAGAATGAGAGACCGACTATTTGAGTGTTGTGAAATACTAAAGCAATGCACCCTATATGAAAATATATATCTATATTATTATTCCAAAGAAAATTATTCATGAAACTGGAAGTTCAATAATTAATAATAGTAATAATAATAAACAAGGCCCCCGCCTCCGTGCTTACCTTAACCAGCCGGCACAGAGTGGAGATCGCTAGAGCTAAGACTCAAGCTCCAGGGGTGGAAGTGATAAATGGCCTAATGTCGGAAGTGTCTTCGGTGAACCTGCAGCCCACCTCTCTACACCCCTTAGCCACTCACACCCATGTTGCCCCTGCCTTTTATGGCATTTTTAGGGGCCCATGCAGGGAGTGGCGAGTCACCGTCTGCCCATTTTTTCATGTTCCCTGAACATTGCGACGGGCAAACGTCATAGTCCCCATATTCCCAGACCGCTAGTACCACTAACAGTTCACCCCAATAGCCCAGTACTTTTTGTCCTCATTTCCCACAATAGTCCTACACTGGCCAGGGCTTGTCCTTGGGTGCATTATTATATGGTGTAGACAGGGATAATCGCCGGTCAGTGTCACACCACATATTTACATTAAATTTGTCAAGGGGCCTCTACGTGTTGGCCTCCCCATAGCCCCACGCAAGCCCTCCAAAAGTCCGGGCCATTTTTATGGCCCGTGGTCTTGAAAGACATACAAATAATAATAATAATAATCGGCAGACAAACACACATATTGTATATCCCCAAATTAAGCAAGTTACGCTTGTGTTATGGGTATTACACAACTGACCACTCTGGGGCCGATCCCAGACACCCAGACGATGGTAAATAAAATAATAATAATTACTTGGGCATTTGTGGTTTTGTGGTCGCCAAAACAGAACTATCACCAAAGAGTATATTGAATATATGGAGATAGAGTCTTCAGTCGGGAGAATCGTGCTACTAGCACATCTAGCGAATATTAATGGCGCTAACTCGTATATGAACGTACCTAATATATGCATGCATGTGTGTGTGTGTATGTATTTGTACGTATAGCGGGTTTGTGTATACTTTGTCTTATTCATAGACAGAGTAAGTTTGAACGCTTATGGTTTCTAAAGAAGCGTTCAAACTTACTCTGTCTATGAATAAGACCGATATTCTATATATTGTATGCTTAGCTATGGAGATTTCTTCCACCAGGAATTCCAACTGTATTTAAAATAAAATTTCATATTATTTATAAATTGTATATAATTTTAATTAATACATATCACTGCACATCAAGTTTTGTGTTGATATAAAAATCCAATAGTGTGTTTGGTCGGTCCAATTAAACAGATTCACAGGTCACATAATAATAATCAGTAACTTCGATATCCAAAAGCAGTTTTCCTTAATAGATTCGCCAGAGTCCAAAACTACATATAGATCGTTAATAATAATCCACTTCATAAAACAAACAGAAAACTATCCCAGATGTTAATATACATAAGTTGAAAATATGACGAAAGTCGGCACTTGATTTGAATATGCATGTTTATTTAGAAATATTAAATATTATTATATTTGATTAAATAAAAATGGGTTTCATTTGAGTTTTTTTGATAATGTCATTAATAACAAAATAATGCTAAGCAACGAGCTGCAGTCTATGGCAGGTACAAAGAGTTTATTATCCACCATGTAAATACTGCATAATAGAGAACCCATTTCAGTATCGAATAATCGATAAAATAAATCCTGTCAGATATTTGTAAATTTTAAGGATAATTATAGGCATAGGTATCTTATGACTAACAACAGGTAGACGGAATCTCCCATATTAAAATCTAAAGGAAGGCGATTTTGGAATATGAAACTATATGAAGATTTGCCATCGCAAGGATGAGATGCAGAAGTCTCCGAAGTAGCGGACCCACGTCCTACGTCCGCTCTTTTCTACAAAACGGCTAATTTCTGCAAAACTGCTTATTAAAACGTAAAGAGGGATATAGCTCATTCGCTCTAAAGAACTGTACTTCTCCTTTTGCTCAGCAGCGACACGTAATAGAAATAGAGCCGACAACTCTCACTATAGTCCATTCAAGAGCCTATAGAGCTAAAGCGAGTCGTGTTGTGAGACGTAAGTACGACAAAATTCTAGATCAAAATATCACTGGCGTAAACAAAATATTTTTGATCTACTTTGAAAGAATGAAAGATGTAATATTTATTAACGTTACTTGTCAATAAAAAGAATGTCATCATATACAAATATATGCTTAAGTATGTTAAGCGCGCCACTTTCCTCTGTTCTGAACAGTGTCTAGACTTCTCAGTTTTGACGTTCGTTTAGGTGATCCACTCTTATCTTTCTAGTGATACTAACTGGTCGCCCCAAGTATGCTTTCCTCATATTCCAATCCTCCTCCATCCGTTCTACGTGACCGAGCTAGCGGAGATATTGAGCCTTTCTCTCTTCAATTATTCTAGGCTCGGCCACGAGGTTTTCTATGTCGGAGTTGGTTCAGGGTCCGTACTATCTCCTCTGTTTGTTGGATCCAAACAGTAAACTTGCTAATAACTTATTGTTTTAAATTGAGTTTTTATATTTGATTAATTTCTTAGATTTTCTAAGTAATAATTTAAACTACAGTATAATTTAAAAAAGTTGCACAGCTTTCAATGTTGAAATTGGTAAGAATATTTGTGCATTATGATTGTTGTTGTTGTTGTTAAAAAAATCCAATTTATGTCTTAATATAACAAATAGATTATTTTATTGATACATCTTAGTCAATAAAATATAGCACATAAATATGTAATAACGTTGAAATAGTTTGCATTTAGAACATTTGTTACCCATGCAGACGCAACCAATGTGTATATTACATAAGTTAATGCACATATCATTGTAAAGAATACTTTACTCCATTTAAAAAATATTTACGTGGCGTTTGTCGATACATTAATCGTCAAGGTATCGATTAACTCAATTTGAAAAGATCATAATAAGCCATCCCTAACTACATTAACAAGTATTGACACTGTCGTAATTTGGCACTTTTTTTTTTCAATGACTCCATTTACTTTGGTTAGTTATAAAGAGTCTTAATTAAATGTATTCAAATATATATTAAATATATATCAAAAATATTTATTTCTAATAAATATTTATGTTTTTATAAATGTTTACTTATATATTAATAACTTAGAAAACAAATATATGTGAAACAAAAACTTAAGGATACTAGCAGTGCTATCTGTCATGTAAAGTTTTAATCATTCTACGAATAACCTGACTAAATGAAAAGGACCGAAAGATCTAAACACTAACAGGAAATTGAAAACATTCATAAATCTATAAGTTAATAGCGATTTTTTTAAATTTTTTTTCACCTTCATTTGTTTTAAGTTTATACCCCATGACTATCACCAAACAATACCTAACATGCGTAATGAAAGTCACAAACATCATATCTCCAAAGTCACAAAAGCATAAAATTGTATGGCAATTTTTTACTTGTGCATGTTACAGGTCAATATTTAAGATGATCACATGCATTTAAAAGCAAAATATCGCGGTAAATAAAAAATATGTAATCAACTGTTAAAAAACAATGATTACGATTTAATTAAAATAACTTTACGAAAAGCGCATGGAAAATTAGAGCTCACCCAAAAAAAGGGTCATCCTCCACGTCGGCCATAAGAGATCCGAAAAGAGACATTATTTTCTTCTCCCAGATCACAATAAAGACAAAATTAGATATTTAAAACTGCAATTAATAAAAAACAAAGCACTATAACCACAACCTTCGCGGTAGAATGGTTCGATCGTTACGAAAATCACATAGAAACCTCTAGCAGCTTTAAAAGTCTTTCAAACTGAACGTCAGAATTTCAGAAACATAAATTAAATACCAGTGATGTGTGTATGAGTGTATGTAAACCAAAAGCTTCTAGATGTAAACTATTGTGAATAGTTGATTGATTACAGAATCGATAACTAATATTAATATCAACAAATAAAAAATGAATTTGGATTTTACTGAAAACTATTACGTATACATAATAATGTAAAAAAGTACAATCTGTTTCAGAAAATAATGCGAAACACATTATTATTTTGTACAAATATTTTCTAAAAATACGGACTGGTGTAGCTGGAGAAAGCTAGTAAGAACTTAAGAAGGGCTCAAGGTAGGCAAGTAGCAAAGAGAATTTAACACTACGTTATAACAAGTAATTTCTCCCAGAGGGTAATTTATATTCCTAGACCTTTTGTGTACAATTTAAAAAAATGCTAACATCCTAAAGAAGGGAGTAGTCGATTGCCATCGATATTTAATCTGGTCACAGGCTACTAAGAAACTGACCTGGTTTGATGAATAGTGGTTTTAGCATAAATAACATGTTCGTTGAACATAATTTTCATCTTAATTAAAAAAGCAACAAAATCGTGCCGAAACCATATTATTATCATAAACATACCATCATCATTGAAAGGATTCATTTTATTTTTTTATCATATTTAAGCAGTTTCTGTAAAGATAATAACTTTGTGATCATTGAAAAATCATTAATTACGATGTCAATTTTTATAAATATTAAGTTAAATGGAATAACATTATTTAGTAAATAGACATACTATCATCATATTTAATATTTGGTATATGTTGTATAGTGGCACAAAAGGAATATAATAGTTGTAAAACTGCCACACTGAGAAACTTTTACTTACTTGAGGAAAATATTAATCTGTGTAAATTTTTAAAAAGATACCAGTTTTTAATCCATTTTATTTTTTATAGACCGCTTATAATAAAATAAAATACATAGTTCTGTCTAAGCAGTACAGATGTGTAACTCAGGAGTGATTGATTTAAAAGATGTATAATCTTTCAAAAATCGAAATCACTCTTTAAATCTTTGATTTTAAAAATACATCTATAACTCACTACGTTACGATTGATTTTAGTCACATGGAATGATGAAAACTAACAAATCAGATACTTGGATGTAGTTTGAGACAGTAGATACAGGATATTGTGAATTGAAATGAGACAACATGCGCACTCTAAGAAATACAATGATGATACACAGTAAATTAAACTCTCTAGCGTTAATTTAAAGCTTACAACCGGTCAACTGAATGATTTATCTCATACGAAACCAAAAATTTAAGAGTTAAAGATTTAAAAGAGTGATTTAATTCTTTCGAGGAAAAAGATTTATAAATCACTGATCTCATTGGTGATTTAGTTTGCGCATCGCTACTAAGCAGCATATAATGAAATTAAGTATATCGATGTTAAATCAAAATATCGATTATTTTATTTGTATTCATCCCTAAGCATTAAACCATAGACAAACTACAAAGTCCTTTACTTTTACTGCTACATCATAATGTTAAATACAAGCCTTTCAATTTATTTCATTGGTGTAAAATAATAAATTGATCTAATCCTAATGGTTTTTAGGGTTCTGTAGACAAATAGTGAACGATAACGCAAAAGGCGGAATTTTCTTATAATATGCTGCGGCCACAACTGCGTTAATTTTAATGATTTTTAGTAAGTCAAGAACCTTATAGAAGCCTACATACTTACTCAATATTAATACGACCGTAAGACTGACAGAATGTGCCTTAATTAAAGTGTTAAAAATAGCATTGTTAACGCAGTCATATTAGTTTAAATATACATAATCATACATTATCTGTCAACATTTAACATCAAATAACGCATTATACCCTTCGTCATATCTGCGTGAAACGTAGAGGAAGCCGGGCATAAACGGAGATAATGTTTTAAATTGACTTTCTAGCCAAATAAGTCTTATTCATAGCGTTAAAAATAATAAACGACTTGCTATTAGAATTATTCATAATGAGAATGGCTAACCAAATTAGCAAACTATTGTAGTGTGTTTGATTTTACAATGTTTAGAATCAGATGTGCAACAGTTATGTAATTATACTTCCAATATTCGAAGACATTTTAATGCTTTTACTATTTTCAGTAAGTTACCTATAAACATGGAAACTGGAGAAAACGATATAAATTAAACTCTACCGATGTTTTGACATAGTTTATTTTTATTTCACCTTTTATTGTGAACATTTACACCATAATTTGCATTAGGACGTTAGCTATTGACATAATTACAATAATTAATCTATAAAATCGTTAATCACAGAATATTTGAAGATAGTACATAAATATACAAATAATTATATTCTGTGCTTTGCCTACCTATTACCATGAAAGGACCATGCTGCAGAGCTAGTATAAGCGGTAAAGACCATGTCTTGAAGGCCATTACGACACTTAGAATTATTCGATGAGCGTATCTGAAAATAATAATACAATATTTTAATTTTACAAATTCTTTATAAAACTAAAACTTACAAAAACTTTTATTTACTTCTTGTCAATGAACACTCAAAAACAAATCCATTACACTTTTTCTATAAGCCCAGTAGTACGGCAGAAAGCAAGAAATGGGTAGAGCGAATTCATGATCGACAGATGCGTTTATTAGAAATAATATATTCATTTCGATTTGTACATTGCGTGCTTCAATTACTTCAATAATGGCAGGTTTCTATATCTTACGACTTAGGGCTTTCTCATTTCTTTCGCCTTCTCTCAATTATTTAGAGTCCGCACAATGTGTTGTCCTTCCATACTCTTCTATTCTGGCATACGTCCTCTGTCACACTACTACCCGTCATGTCATTCTTCACACAATCTATTCATCTCTTTTTTGGTCGTCCACTACATTTTTATCCCCTATTCGTCTAGTTTTCAAATCTGAGGAATAGTTTAACGTGATTTTCGTCACGTAACTTTTATCCCTTTGGGTTATAATACGGCCGACGTAACTTGGCAAATGTGAACATAGGCTCTGCGAACTTTAGAGCATGTACACTCGTGTGATGAGTGGGCATACGACTCGTCAGTGAATACAATTGGTCGCCCTTCATCCCTGTATTTTTTCATTGCTTTGTACTAGTTGGTCACTGTATTTTCTTCACGAGTTTACATGTGCTAAAGTTCGCAGAGTCTATGTTCACATTCGCCAAGATACGCCGGCCGTATTATATATGTGCCTATATCGTCTTCTTCCTCACAATTTTTCACTTACGGATGCAACTTTCAAACGTCCTCTTCGTATTCATTTCTCACCTTATCCATTCTTGTAACACCACACATAAATTTCTACGTTCTCATCGCGTCATTGCGCTATTATCATTTAATTATTTATAACTACAAGGATTTGTAGTAATTTGAAATCCATAATAATTACTACCTGTTTATGTACACCATCATCTCCGCCTGCTTTAGTAAGTGGTGCGTCTCCAACCTGTCCCATAATTTTTTCAACCCTATTGAAAGTCTGATTAGTGATTCTTTCATTATTAACTGCACTGTCCCCTCCAACCTGTTCAACCGGTTTATGTCCGTGATTGTAACTTTTCTGTGTTACATTTAACTTTCCATCAGAATGTGTTGCGCTTTGAGCAGACTGGCTAATATTTTGTTGTGTGTATGAGTGGGAACCTTTGTACTGATTGTAAATTTGTTGTAATTGATTTCTGCTTGGAGTCTTTCCCACTGGTCTGTAGCCAGCTATCGAAGTTTTACTGATACTAGGTTTCACGTTACTGTATGCAATTTGACCTGTCTTCAATCTAGCGGGTGCACTATGTGGAGTCAAGACATTGGATGAATTAGGCACAACATTATGTAACAGTTTTGGTGGCAACATGTCAATTGGCTCTTCTAAAGTATTATATTCATAAGGTCTTTGGCTGTTGTGCAGAGCAGAGTACCTCAGTGGCACGATTTTGGAAGTGTCTGTTGGGAAAATTGGCTCTTTTGTTATTTGCTGTCGGGATAGTGTTTGATCTCCTAACTGACCATTGTTATTCTGCTCCATATTACCAGCTGCCGTATTAGGATTATGCACTAAGTGGTTTTGTATTTGTGGCTGATTAATTGTTGAAGCTGTGTAAATTTGCTGTTGTTGCGATGGAAAAGATTCTGTTACTCGTTGTTGACTCGGTGTTAATTGAATATTTGTAACAATTTGTTGTTGATCTAACTGAAATTGATTATCAGCAGGTGTCAACTGGCGTTGAGTGTGATTATTTATTGGCTGTACATTTTGATCGAGAGTTACGGCTGCAGCATTAGCTCCAGTGGATGTTGGTCTGATTAAGGAACCAGTTCCTCCCATTAACTTATGCATATTGTCCATCGCTGCCTTTCGCTGATTAGCAGGATTCATTTGTGTAGCAATAGCCATTGGGTCAAAATCTAAATCACCATTAAATCCTTGCGTCACACCAGGAAACATTTCATTAAACTTTTTTACACCCTGAGAATGAGCACCATAACGAGCTTGATTTGATCTCGCAGTCATTTGTGCTGGGTTTATTTGAGACATTTGCTTGTTTGGATTGGCATTCGAATTGGATTGATTAGGGCTGTTAAGACTCATTACCTGTGATTGTGGTGCCATTTGTTGTTGACTCGTATATTTTGTGCGAGGATTTTGTGTCTGCAATCCATTATTATGTTGCATTATTCTTTCATTATTCTGCACTTGACTCGGTGTGCTTGGCGTAGCAGCTAGTTGGTGTTCAATCATATTGGCTTTGTGATCAGTTTTGCCAGTACTGCCCATTATCATACTTACAATATTAGGCCCCATTTCACTCATTTGGCCCATTCCTGGTTGATTTGAATGTACTCCACTAGTGTTTAGCAGATTCATGCCTGGCTTATAGTGCGTCTGCATAGTAACAGCTGGATTTATCCCGTGAGGTGCTGTCTCATTAAATGGCATGTAATTCCCTGTATCATTTGATCCCACTGCATTTCTTTGATTCGATAATGCCATCGCATTCCCTATAGAATTGTTCATAACTGTGTTTGCAGGTGTAATAGATTTAAGGTCATCGTATACTTCTTTTACAACAGGCTGCACGAGATTTTGATTCAAATAATTATATGTATCTGCGTAGAGTTTTGGTGGGTTGCAATATGTGGCAAAAGAACCATTCATGTTTGTATTCACTGGTGGACATGGTTCACCAGCATATGGGGTACCACAAGATGTATTGTACGGGTGCATATAGCCATGTCCGTGATAGCATCCGTGTCTGCACACACCGCATGTTGGTAGTTGGTTCATTTTTTGGTTTGCTGGTTGGCCAGGATTCGAAAATAGCTTACCCATACAACCACTGTAGAATAAAAACATCTTTTAGCAAATTTATAACATGTAAATGGGTTTACTTTGACCTTTCTTCACGGCCTTGGGAATTAATATGAAATTTGCAATGTAAAATTTTAATAACGAGGATGTAAAGGATGAAACAGGGAAATAAAATTAACATCGGCAATCTAAAACATAAGTAACGTAAGAAAACACTATAGTCAAATTTCAATAAGCCGGCTTACCAGTCAACGCTTTGTAATTGATTTACTACACTTCCCAATTCATTTAATATTCTCTGCTTATCTAATGTCATTGCAACCCAATTTAATATTTTTTGTAAATTAAAAGTAAATATTTTGAAATATACAATGTACACTGTATTTTAATTTAAATTTAAAAACGTTGTGTGTGTGAAAATTTTTGTAACAATGAAAGAAAATGACAATAATGTGTTTTGTTTTTTTTAATCGAATTTTGAAATGATAACTTCATTTATAGCCATTAAAAATAAAAACTTCTTTTAAAAAAACCGACTTCAAAAACGAAAAAACTAAAAAGTATAAAATAACTTATTTCTAAAGCTATTATTATTAATATATATTATCGTAAACATCTTAAAGTTGGTGCTTAGTAATTTTCAAAATATATTAATTTTTATGTTTTACTTTGCACCGACTTTAATATGTTTTAGATAATATATATTAATAATAATAGCTTTAGAAATAAGTTTTTTTATACATTTTAGTTTTTAGTTTTTGAAGTCGGTTTTTTAAACGAAGTTTTTATTTGTTACTTTTTAGTGTCTAGCTATGTATGGGTGGAACAGCGAATGGTGCCGCGCTTCTTAAAAAATATAGGTCCCAAGAAACGGGAACAAAAAAAATCATAAAATGAAAACTACTGGGCCAAACTATGTCAAATTTTTAGAGGGTCAAATGGCAGCTATTCCGCGTCGAACAAAAAAGAATCACGTAAATCGGATCATAAATCTCAGAGTAATCGGTGTATATATGGAACGAAAAGAATTTTTTTCCATAAAATGAAAATTACTGGACCAAACTATGTAAAATCTTTAGGGGACCAATTGGAAGCTATTCCGCGTCGAATAAAAAAAGAATCACGTAAATCGAATTATAAATCACGGAGTAATCGGTGAACATATATAAAAAAGAAACAAAAAAAATATCCCGACGATTTGAGAACCTCCTCCTTTTTTGAAGTCGGTTAATAAAATGAGGCGATAAAAAATTTACGTTTGGTTTCGTTGTTATTTTGTTTATTTAAGTGATTTCTGATCAACATAAAATATGTGTAAGTAAATAATTTAATGGTCATAGATCCTGTCAGAAACGCTTCAATAAATAAATGAACAATTTACGACGATTTTTGCTGTTTACATTATATATATTTAGGAATACTATTCGAAAAACATTATGTGTTGGTAGCACCAATCATGGAGTTTTTCTTTTTAATGGAGGCACGGATTTATTTATCCTTATAAAAACAAATTAGAAATTGAGTTTGAAATTTGAATTAAGGTACTTCCTATCGGTAAGTAGGAAGACCTGTGTAACAAATCTATATATATAGATTTGTGGTAACAAATCATACAGTTCTCTACTATCCAGGTATCTATTTACTTTCTGTCTTAAAAGCACTTTATGTGTTCGATTAAATTCAGTTTTTTTTGTATTAGCAACATTGTATGTGCGAATGTCATTGGCGTCAAGTACTATTCACTCTGTCAACTGTCCAGCGTTGCCAGATATACAGATTTATCTGTATTTATACAGAATTTTAGCTTCTAATACAGATTACAGATTTGACCTTATTTTTATACAGATTTTTGATGATAAAATTAAAAAATAATTATACATCTATAGCTGTATTAAATTCGCACTTTTTGATTGTAATAATAAGTACAAGTATGTTCTATCATGTCAACTTTACGTAAGGTACAACGGGAATTACCCGAGACGTATCTACTTGAGAATGATTAATGTCCGACCAGGTTATGTAGGTGAATTTTGCGAAAGAAACTCTTTACATTTTGACCAATTGCTTTGTTCATTCGGGCATATCGGAATTTTTGGTAGGTATTTCATACTTGAATACTCAGTTATAATTATTGGTCAGTTGTAAATGCTGTGGTTATACCTACTGTAATTTTTTTCCAAACATTATACAACAAGCAGATTTACAAACATTAGATAATGAGTGTTGACATTTGAGAATGTATAATAATATATATATAATAATCTTTTGGGTTCCAATGAAGAAGATTCTGAAGTTTTCTGGCAACATGTTTCTTGTGCACAAAACAGTGACGCAAATTTTATATATCCGACACTAAAGCAGCTAGTTACCACTTTATTATGCCTCGCCCACTCCAGCGCTCCAGTAGAAAGGATATTTTCTACAATAAACTTAATCAAAAGTTCAAAACTAAAACACGGAAGTTCACGGAACCATTTAAATACTGAGACAACAGAAGGTCTGTTGTTAACAAAACAATGTTGAAGGAATGGAATTGATTGGTAAAATAAATAAAAACATACATAAAAACTAATAAATATATTTAATTTCATCTATGAGCTATTGTTTTCTTTTTATTAGAGTTTATTTTTCATTAAAGTACCTCAGTAAAATTAGTAAAATTAAAAATGTTACTTTTACAGATTTTATACAGATTTTTAGACTCTGCAATCCAGTTTTTCTGGTTTGGCATGTGGCAACACTGCAACTGTCACTGTTGCCTTGGTTTTGATGATCCGACTGATGAATATTGTCAAATTGTGATTGTCATGTCATTAATATCCTCCATTACAAAGCTATAAAATATTTTTTTACGTTTTAACCAATTATCAGTCCAAAGTTCAATAACTATCATCGTTCAACTAGCGAATTGTGCTTCATTACAAAGTACATACTGACACGGAGTGGTAATCGGGTTAAGCCGCCATCAATTCAAGAGGTAAATATATTGCATCAAAAACAATGGGTAGGAAAGTTTATGTAGTTGGCGTTGGTATGACGAATTTTATCAAGCCGTCGACCGGCGGGGATTATCCTGATTTTGGCAAAGAAGCTGTTTTAGCTGCTCTCGCTGACGCCCGCGTGAAATATGACGATATACAACAGGCTGCGTGTGGATACGTTTTTGGTGACTCGACTTGCGGTCAACGTGTCCTGTATCAAATCGGGATGACGGGTATTCCTATTTACAATGTCAATAACAACTGCTCCACTGGTTCAAATGCGTTATTTTTGTGCAAACAACTAGTTGAAGGTGGAATTTGCGATGTTGCATTAGCTGTAGGCTTTGAAAAGATGTCACCTGGAGCTCTGGGAGGTGGTAACTTTAACGATAGAACGAACCCACTTGATAGGCACACTTTAAAAATGGCTGACCTATCTGAGCTTACTGCAGCACCACTAACAGCACAGTACTTTGGTAATGCTGCTATTGAACACATGAAGAAGTATGGTACTACTGAACTGCACTTAGCTAAGATAGCAGCCAAGAACCACCGGCATGGGGCTAAAAATCCTAGGTCTCAAGGCAAAAGGGAATATACAATTGAGGAAGTGCTCAATTCTAGAAAGATCTATGGTCCACTGACAAAGCTGGAATGCTGTCCTACCAGTGATGGTGCAGGTGCAGCAGTACTTATGTCAGAAGAAGCAGTAGTAAGATATGGATTGCAAGATAAGGCTGTTGAGATAATTGGCATGGAAATGGCTACTGACACATCTGCTGTTTTTGAAAAGAACAGTTTAATGAGTGTTGCAGGTTATGATATGACTGCACTGGCAGCTAAAAACTTATATAAAAAAACAGGTATATCTCCTAAGCAGGTAGATGTAGTGGAACTACATGACTGCTTTGCTGCAAATGAGATGATTACATATGAAGGTCTTCAGTTGTGTGGGGAAGGAGAGGCAGGCAAGTTTATTGATGCAGGTGACAATACATATGGAGGTAGAGTTGTGGTGAATCCAAGTGGAGGGTTGATTGCCAAAGGACATCCATTAGGAGCCACTGGCTTAGCTCAGTGTGCTGAGCTGGTCTGGCAGCTGAGAGGAGAGGCAGGAGAGAGACAGGTTGGTAATAAATTGTGGGTTAGAAAGCTATGTTTGAGTATGGGTATAGTACTCTGTGGAAAAGGCTTAAAATTGTTTTTGATATGTGTTCTGTGTTCAAAATTAGGTACAGTTGGTTTTTTTGTTTATTAACAGTTTATTTTAAGGTTTTAGATACATTATCACAAGGGGATAAATCAAGCAACATTAAATGTTGCAGGAATCTGGGCAATGTTGCAGTGTCATATAGATTGTGTGTTGCGTGTCATGTTGATAGATATTTTGTCGCTTAGTATATTTGAGGCAATTTTTTCATAGAACCAATTGGAAATGATCGACATTGAAGGTTGTATTCTAAATTTTATAGTATTTCTTATGTAGCTTTCAAAATTGGCTTATGTATATGACTGATATTTTTATACTGACGTCTTTTGCAAAACTATTTTGTTACAAACTTTAAATTGGAATTCTTAACAAATTATTGATATTAAATTTATATATTACTAGAATTCATCTTGCGGTTACGCCACATTTCAATCACTTTGCACTAGTTTTATATATATATTTTATAAGTATACTTACATAAAAACTGAACGAGCCGGTTGTTTGAACCAGTTTAAACTGAAAGTATTTTCACATTTGTTGAATTCAAACAGAATTGTGCATTTTAATCATCAGACTATAAATACTAAAGTAATACATAAAACAGAAAGTGTATGTATAATCTTGCTTAGTCTGACTTTAAAAATTTCATTGTAGAAGTAGTTATAATCTCTGAATAATTGATGGGCCTCTTTGGTTAATCGGGCTGAACCTTTGCCTGCTTACCTCATACCTCACTGCAATATAGGGGCTCTGAGTGTGTTTAAAAGGAAGAAAGAAAGACTTTATTGACATGGTAAATTTTATAAGGGACCTCAATTATTTACTGGGTGCCTGGGATCAGCCCTAGAGTGAAAGTGGTTTTATTACCCATAGCAAAAGTGTAACTTGCTTAGCCTGGGTTATTAAATGTTTGAGTTTGTCTGCTGAAATAATCAAAAAGTAATTTGTATCTTCATAATGCACATCCATATAACAAGGATGTGACATTTCATATGATAATAAAGTATCTCAGTAGACTCAATGATCAAGTAGGCTTCTTCAGCAAATCAGCTCCTATGGGTGGAGTTGATAGGGGTGTAGAGATTCTTCAGGCCATACTTAACTTTTTAATTTATATCATAGTATGTCATTGTTTATTGTATATGTTAATATACAAACTTTGAACTGGTCATTGCTCTCTTGATATTTGAAAATGATGTCAATGTTTATTGTGATACTGATAACCCTAAGTTCTTTATGTTTCTCATATATGTCAATGACTGAACTGTTTTAGAAAGATATGTGTGCCTTCCTTTAATATATTAATTATATACACTCATGTAATTCAACTTCCTTATAAGTAGTAATAATTCAATGCCTCTTATCATCTTGCATGATGGTTCATTGCCTGAAACAGTGAGTTGTCATTTCAAAGATATGGGTTCACCTTCTAGTATAGAGCATGCATTACTATAGCATGCATTTATAGTGGAAAATGGTCTTTTGCCTATTGTCACAATTTCCACAAGTTCAGGGTGAAATGTAATAGGAACAAATTATGGCATGCAATAGATATTAGTTGTGTCCTCTATCATACATGTTGGAAGAAGTGAAGAGGCATAGGATCAAAAAAGTAAATCTCAAATGTTGGTATAAACATTGTGTCTTCGTCATTCTGCATTCATTATTAGGGCTGTAAAGTATTGCTCATATTTTCACAACATCCCTTTTTTATCGACTAAGAGTAATCCATTCATGAACTCGTCACCATGCGAAGGTCACGATGAGTGTATGTGGAATTCACTGCCTTGTTCTACCTTGGTGAGGGAAGGTTGCCTTTGACTGGAATACCTACTGAAACTCCCACTCTGTGTGCCTTCATTTCGCCTATGGTCAAAGCTGAGTGGGCTCTGACAGGAACATCTTTGTTCCCTGTGTTTCATATGCAATAGGTTGCCCACGGCACTGGTTATACAGACCAATCCAGCACCGGGTCCTTGTCTATGTTTGGGCGGAGCTATGGCTCGACACCTGCACTCTCATTCAAAGTGTGGTGCTAGTGCCAACCAAAATCTCGAATTCCTAATACAAAAATAATTTAATACAATAAAATAATATTAATTTAATATCTTAGTGACTAATTAACTACATGTTTTATAATACTCGTATATACATATGTATTATTGTATTTAAATGAAGTATTTTACCTCAGTAGTTACTTTACATATTAATTAATCTTTTTATCCATGTCACTGTTACTAACCCAAACATTTACTGAGGTTTATCTTAAATTAAAACTTTAGAAAACTACGAATTTGTAGAAATTACCTCTTATTCTAATGGAAGATTTACGCCAGAGCGTCACGGCCCGAGGCCTTGTCATCCCTTGTTTTTTAACACGGTGGGGCGTGTGGGTTTGCCACGTTGTGGTGGCACTAGTACCACGATGGAGTACTATTGCCACCCGAGTTGGGCATACCCACTAAAACCTCTCGGTGTTCCGTCCTTCGCCCTAATGCCATAGCTATGGGTAAGTCCCACCGCACCGCGAGGCCCAGGCAGTGGCCCAACGGCCTCTATTGCCTCTACGGCCCAGAGACTAGTCAGCCCTTGTTTTTTAATAGGGGTGGACGTGTGGGTTTCGCCACTCTCGGATAGCACTCGTACCACGATGGAGTATTAATGCCCACCCGAGTCGGGGATACCCACTAAAACCTTTCGGAGTTCCTTCGCGTTTATGCCAGAACTATGCGAAGTGTCACCACACCGCGAGACCCTAGCAGGCGGTGGCCTAACCATCTCACCCATTGCCGGGGCAAATCACGACCTCGAGCTTAATCATCCGTAACTAATTCTCTTTCACATTTCCGAGAGTTATGGCAATCTAAATTTCCTCCTAATCATTAGAAGATATATAAACACATTGTTAATTAAAATTATCGTAGTATGCCTTCTTTATCCTTGAATTTATTTAATGTCGAATGTTAATTTCAGTTACGGCACTCAGTTTTTGTGCGTCCTTTCCATTGTTCAGTAGTGATTTACTTGTAAATTTGTGATTAAACATTTAAGTGGATTTTTTAGATTTCTTCATAGGTAACAGGTATTTAAACTTGTATAATTAAAGTAGTTATACTTATGAAAATCCGAATTAACGTTTAAACTTCAATTTAGGATTTTTAAGTAAAAGGAGTCAAATACCTCGCGTAGATTCTTTGACCGAACCCCCCATCACCAGAAACTTCTGGTGACGGAAACAGTCAATTACAAACCCACTCCGAATGCTCCCACGAGAACGTCCTCGCGATGTACTTATTGACGAGCCAGATAAAATCAACCGACTCCTTGCGATCATGAATCCTCCGAGGCTCAAAACATCAGCCTGGCATAACAGACGACGGAGAGCCCCCGGCTCTGATCCTCTCACTCAAGGTTAAGACACCAATCGCACCCCATCATCACAGACACAAGTAGCCATACAAGATTAACTTTCTACCGCCGTTTCTTCTCTGCCAGCTGTAGCACGTTGCGTAGCGGTAATAAAGATTAGAATCGGCTCCTCCGGCGGAGTCGGTAACGAGTCCCCGTTATATAAACACTTCAGCCTGTTGGCTAAGCTCCTTGAGCCTCTTACGACTTAATCCGATAGAGTCATTCCCCCCACAGCGGTCGAGCCGAGGTCTCACCTCACAGGAGGTGACTACTCGAGCGCGTTGCTTCTGGGCTGAATGTCTCGGAACTCCACCAAGCCCGGTTTCGCTGAAACAGCCATGTGCGGCTATTGAGCTGGATCCTGTACAAAAAAATAAGTCAAATAGCGCAATCATTATTGATTTAACAGGACTATATTTATTTATATTATGTTATAAGCATGTGCCATGACTTTGTTCACGTCAGACAGGTAACAAAGATTACAGTTGTTTTGCTGAATACAAAATGAAATGTTATTATCAACACTGTAATGGATTTTTAGTTAGAAAATTCATGAATCCCGGACATTCCTATGAAAACTTGCGATAAGTAATCTTGTTTTTCTAAAGATTTGATAGTTCAGTGAAAATTTCGTATAGGAAACCATTTTTCCTCTGCTCAGTTTAAACCTTTCCACACGAAAATTCCCGTTGGAATTTCGGGATATTAAATAACTTAATTTTAACTCGGGAGTTTACTATTGATCAGTGAAATTGTACCGAAATCGGCCTTGTAGTTTTTACGTGGATCCGGAACAAACAGACTACCAAAAAATTTAAGAAACAAAAAACAATACGATTACGGTTTTATAATATAGATTTTTAAAGTTAAAAGTTATTATAACGCCTGTTTTATATGTAAATAATGTCAGTATTTATTATAACACGTGTCGGCATCACTACTTGATAAGAAAGTTCATCTAATGGCCGCTATTCACTTGGCTTAGCGTATTTGTGACTGTATTTGGCCAACATTTGATGTATGAGCAAATATCATAACTTACTATATATATGATAATATAATATAAATACATAACTTAATATAGACCAGGGTTGAAGCCTTTGAAAGTGGTAAAAAGTGCATACATACATAACTTCACGCCAGGTCCCTTGCGGGGTAGGCACGAACAACAGAGCGCCATTTAGGCTTATTCTTACACACCTCACTTGCTTCTTTGACATTCATAGTTCTTGTCATGCACGCTCGTCTGTTCTTAAGGCTCCTGACATCACCTTCTGCTAGTAGTAGTGGTAAAAAGTGAAAAAAAGAATAAAAACAACTTGGAAAAGGAAGAAAATATAACAAAAATGTCAGGAAAAATAATTTTTGGGCGTTCTGACGTCTGAAAGTGGAAGGGGGTGATGGAAAAAAGTGAAATGGCATAGTTGTAGGTAATAAAAAGATCTACAACTTAATTACTACGTATTAAAACTTTTGTCATATAACTCAAAATTTATGTGTTACATAACCAAATTTTGGATTTTTTACAAAAAAATTGTTTCACGAAATTCGGTGATTTTTATACCTTATTTTGACTTAATATCGAAAAAGCATTGTAATTTTGAATCGAAAATTCTCCGGTCAAAAAGTTTTTTAAAACGTCGGGTAACTTCTTGTTCGTTGAAATCTCTACTTTCTGATGGTGTAAAAAATATACATTACTATGGTAAATGTTCTCAGAAAATGCAAAGAAATAATAGATGCTCAATTAATATTAATTGCACAGTGAAGTAGGTTTAAAGTGATAGTAGACTTACACAAAAGTTAGATGCAACTAAAGATATGCAAACAAGATTATGTAGAAATATTTTTAGGCTATGCTTCATTTCCTGGTTCCCTCATTTCAATTTGATATGAGGTAATGGACCTATGAAATAGATTCATTTGCCATTTTTTATTTCTTAGTTTATGATTATTGAATTTACTTTTTTTGTGTTTTGGAACTAAATAATGACAAGAAAAAGAAATTATCTTATGCAAAAGCTAAATTAAATAAAGTCTGTTTACTGACGATAGTTGAACGTGACAATGTTCAACACTCAAGTAGGAGAGCGACAGATGTCGAACGCTGCCGAAAGCGGAGGCCGATTGTGCCTCTTTGTCGCTCGTTCCGCGCTCTCGCTTGCACTCCAAGCCTTAAATGGAACGCCTCAGAGCGAGGTAACGGCGCATGAGTCATGTTTTTTCGTGCGTGCAGCCGGCTCCATCGAATTATAAGTCAAAAAGAAAGAATATAATAACAAGCGTCGGGGAAAAATAAAATCTAATTTGAAAGTTTAGAAAAACTGCGTTAAAAGAAAGAGTCGAATTCCGGAACAAAAAAGAGAAAGGACAAGTGAATCTATTATGAGTTCCAGAGAGTACAAATGAAGGAAATACTCGTTGTATTATTATGTCCTCTACACATGACTGTCTTTGGACAAACTATTCAAATACCCGAAAGTGAAGAGCCGCCATTACTTTCAGATATTTGCCAATCCGATCTTATCTAGATAGATGAAAAGTAATATTCTCCTCAAAAATTCCACGTGTTTATCACTGATTATAACAGTTAAGTAATAAAAGATTACCGTGTTGTGTATTAATCGAATTATTTAGCATTATATCAGCCTTTATCAGGGTATTGTATGTAGGACTTTTATTATATTATAGATATCTAAAATAAAGTGGTTTTTCAATTGGCGCGGGTAGATTTTGGCGGTCCATGGCAGCCATTTTGTTTTGGTGACATCTCTCTAAACGTTTGTCTATTGTTCATTATGTCAACTGTTGACATAAGTAACTGAATAAGGCTACGTTCCATCAGGGTCTCGGAACGACAACGTTCGCGACCGCAATTTTTCCCATTCCACTTGCTTGCCGGCGTTATAATCGTAAACCCAAGTGAAACGATTATTCCACCCACCTCTTGAAATAGGTCGTTGTGAGCGTTGTGTGTTCGAAAATTATGACGTCATTAGTGACGTTTTCGCCACGACCATAACGACCGCGGTCGCCTTGTGGCACGGCTAACGGAGCATTTTGGGCGTTGTGAGCTACTAATGGAACGCCCCGTGAATAAGTAATACCTGTTGAATTGCTTCAGGCTATAGACGTCTATCATTAAAAATCGTACCAATTGTTATATTTCGCATAAAAACTAGTTGAAATGTGTTTATTTTTAGTTAACCAGGAATATTTACGAGTCATTTTCATAGAAAGTAGTTTAAATGTGATTTGAATTTCAGAAACGTTACGGGATTTGGCTTGGCATTCCTTTTCTTATATTTACCCTTTGCTAACAATATTTTTTATTACAAGAATTCGAGATTTGTCATGGGTTATTTATTTAATTCACAACTCTGTATCCCGAATAAGAAGGTTTCTTTTTTCTCAGTTTTATCCTATCGTCATCATCAATATCTAAAATATGTTAGTTAATTTATTTCGGCGCTTTAAGTTACAATGTCATCTATACTAATATTAGAAATAGGAAAGATTTGATTGTTTGTTTGTTTGCATTGAATAGGCTCCGAAACTGCTGAACCGATTTAAATAATTCTTTCACTGCGGGCAAGCTACACTATCTCCGGATGACATAGCCTATATTATATTTTTTTTAAATGTATTCAATGATAAAAATGTAAGTATTAGAAAAAAAAGTTGCGTGGTCGCCGCTCACCATGCTCGGCTTGTTAGGCAGCACCTTATGCGATGTAGGCGTCACTGGGATACGAGTCGTATTAAATATTTGGGAAATATTTTGAATTAGCTTAGTAATTTAAGTCAACAATTTTTTTTGTAGATACCCGTGCGAAGCCGGGGCTGACCGCTTGTCTTATGTTGATTTCCTACATATATATATAATTAATTACATAATGCAACAAGGCTGTGATCAGATAAGTTAATAACTCTTGGCTTTATGCAATACCTGTTTCAATAGCCTTATTTTATTTTATTTTACAATTTTAGGATGACTATCAGCTATTCAGAATTACAATAGTAATACATTAGTGATATCGAGCTATTAATAAGTCACCACAGATAGTAACAAATTAAGATCAGATCTAATCAGTGATCAGAAAACCAAAAACATAGAAAAAAAGAAGTAATAATTTAAACATAAAAAAAGAAATATATAACTTAATAAGAATAAAATAAATTATCATACTCGTTGTGACTACAATTAACCATTCGTGAAGGTGAGACCCTTCGGTTCAACCTTCACAAATTATAAGTTTAAATGTCTTATTGTAAACTTACAAATTCTTCACAAGATAAGAGAAGATTTTTTTTTTATTAATGCTGCCTAACTTTTGAAAGGGAGTTAAATGATTGTTGTGACGGCCTTGGGTACGGAGATTTTTATGAAATTTAATATGACAGATTTAAATTCATAAAAATCAAAATCATGGACAATCAATACTCCCACCGTCTCTCTTCCATCATCGAACAACCAGACGCACTGGCATGCGGCACCGCTATCTGGTGCACATACCTCCTATACGAACAAAGCGCTTTGAGTCCACCTTCATTATGCGCACCGCAAAGGAGTGGAACACACTGGCGGAATCTGTCTTTCCCGAAACTTACAACTTGGGTGTCTGCAAGTCTCGTGTGAATAGGTACCTTCTCGGTAAGCGTGCTCGATCTTAGACCATATCTCGCTCAAAACAAGCGAGATAATGGTCAGACGTGAACCTATACGTGCTAATAAAATAATTAGCTTCATGGAAACTTAAAAGTAAAAATGTATTTACATGCTGTTGAATAGTGAATAGTCTATACTAGAGTTGGTATAGCTTGTTTATTATTTACGTTCATACTTTGACCTCAAATTACGTCACCTAGTAAAGACAACATGTTAATGAATTCCAAGTTGTAGTATCATACTACTTTTGTATTTATAACTAAAAATAGCTTTAGAAAGAAGTTATTTTATACTTTTTAGTTTTTGAAGTTGGTTCTTTTAAACAAAGTTTTTTATTTTTTACTTTTTCGTGTCTAGCTATGGGTATATACGAAAGGTGCATCGGCATCGCTCCTTAAAAAATATAGGTCTAAAGATACGGGAACGGAAAAAAGCATAAAAAATCTTCGTAATTTTTAGGGGACCACATGGCAACTATTTCGCATTGAACGAATATAAGAAAGGACCACGTAAATCGGATCATAAATCTTAGAGTAATCGGTGTACATACATAAAAAAACATACCGGCCAAGTTGAGAACCTCCTCCTTTTGGAAGACGGTTAAAAAACAGCGCATACAGAGGAGTGAAATTTCGCACACTTACAGATTATATGGAGACGAAGCGCCGAGAATGATAATATTTTTTTCATTATGCATAAAAAAACATTACACACATTACCATGTATTTGACACACACCCGCATATATACTCTTTTGCTTATTGTTCAAGTCTAACAGTGTAGCTTGGGCGATATCTGTGATTATAGAAGTATAGTCTTTGACACAAATTTTTATGGTCCAATTTCGAGCACGGGCGACCACTAGTTAAATTTAATGCCTAACTTGATGGCATTGCATGATTGATTACAAAAGACTATTGCTGCCAGAGATATTTATTGTCTTATTTGATTTGTCTGTTTTATCTGCAGTACTAGATGTAGTTTCCAACGAGTGAGATGATGACGACTCATTTGATTGGTTACATAACGCAATATGTCTTTCGCAGGTGCCACGCGCACGTATCGCACTTCAACATAACTTGGGTCTCGGAGGCGCAGTCGTCATCACCATGTACCGCAAAGGGTTCACCAACGCACTGCCAAACAATGTTGCAGCGATCACCGACAATCCCGAAGACTTCAAAGTGTACAAATACATAAAGATCCTCGAAGATGCGATGGCGACCGATACCGATAATTTGATCGAGAAAGTTAGGGGTATTTACGGATTTAGAGTGAAAAACGGACCAAATGGCGCGGAAGGTTATTGGGTTATTAACGCGAAAGAAGGAAAGGGTAAAGTTACTTACAACGGTAGCGAGAAACCTGACGTAACGTTTACAGTGAGTGACGAAGATGTAACAGACTTAATAACAGGTAAACTGAATCCCCAAAAGGCGTTCTTCCAAGGGAAAATCAAGATTCAAGGAAATATGGGCCTTGCAATGAAGCTGTCAGACTTACAACGGCAAGCGTCTGGTAGGATTGAGCAAATCCGTTCGAAGTTGTAAGCCGCCTATAACCGGTTGGCACCGGCACTTTACTTCTTTGGGTAATGGATATATTGAAATGAGGTTTCGGGGCATTCGTATTATAGTCATATTGCAATAAACTTGAAGATTTCAACATTATCCGATCAATGTAAATATGTATGCGCAATAGGGTTTGTAATATCATAAGAATACACAATGTTTTATGTATATTTACTTTTGTTACATGTATTTTATTTTAATCATTCCAAATGGTATATTTTATTGTAAATGGCACTATTATTTTTGTTAATAAAACAGATTTTAAAATTGTTTCTTTTTATTAAAACTTATTACTAATGCTATAATAAATACACGTTGTTGGGTGGTTGCGTTTATTATTGTTCTTTCATGAGAAAAACTGAGTACGAACTTGAGAATCAACTTATCACTCAGATCAAAGAGTTAAAGTTCAGCTACCTACACACCTAATTATTTGCGTTGGTTTGTGCAAAATTAACTAATAATATAAAATGAAAATAAATCACAAATTCAAATATTTGTTTATGTGTATTTTCGACTACGATGCTAGATTATATTCATTAGTAGGTCACAACGCCCAAAATGCTCAGTCAGCCGTTCCACAAGGCGACCGCGGTCGTTGTGTTCGTGACCACGTCATCATTTTCGATCACAACGACCAAAGTCAAGAGGTAGGTCGAATAGCCGTTCCACTTGGGTTTACTATTATAATGCCGGCAAGCAAGTGGATCGCGAAAAATCGCGGTCATGAACGTCGTCCTTGCGAGTCTAATGGAACGCAGCTAGTGTACTAGTGCTAGTGACGGTTTTGGAATGAAATTTACTGCGCAACGCATAATCAAAACAGAAAATTACTGTTTCATTTCTTCTCCTTTTATGTTTTGATATGGATTTTTTTTTCATTTCAACTAATGCATGTATTAAAACGTTCTAAATAATCTATAATCCTCTGTAAACGATAGCTACATCGATAATAATTCTTATCAGAATTTTTAACAACGTGTAGGTAAGTAATAAGATGATGCGGAGTTTCGAAACAAGAATGACTGATGGATGGAGTGCCACTACAAGAATAAAGAACATAACACCTACATTATTTAAATAATTACTTACTATTGAATACAATGTAAGAAAACTTAACTTATTTGTATTGTATTCTACCCATAGTCCCTCAAGACTATAAGTAGAATACTGAGCCTAGATCACCGTCTTCTATGGGTAAGGTGCCCAGAAGGCTGGCTACGTTTCCTCGCTGGATGGCCATACTGATCCGTTGGCCGAGGTAGGCACCAGCCCTCTGATCACCTGAAGAGTCGATGAGTCGTTTTGATAAATTTTGGTAGAGGCTCATGGCCTCAGGACCCCACGGTCCAAGCGTCTCGACAGCAAACGGCACAAACATATAACTCTCACTGAGGGTTGCATATTTCCGCCGCTTGAGTGATTCCGCTGTTTCCGCTGCCGAACCGGCCGATCTAGAAGTGTTTGGTAAATGGGACGCGGCCAACGTGTCTACGCAAGTCGCATCCCACACCAAAGGCTTGCCACGCTGCCAGGGAATTAGAGTCATTCCGTCAGGGCGCCTGCCGTCATCACGTGCAATACCGTTCGGCTCCAATAGAGCCGGCACGTTAGCGGTGGCAAGCGCCCTCCGTAAGACATCATTCAGGGCGGCGTGGCGTGACCATCTGCCGGCACTGCGGCGGCAAGAAAGGCCGTGGTATCCCGGGTCGATTACCTCTATTCCACAGACACATGTGTGTGGTGCACATATGCGAGAACCTAAGCGCAGGTTTATAGCCAAAGAAAAGTACATAACACCTTGATAAATAAAAAAAACAATGAAATTTCGTTTCCTCATGTTTTGATGAAGAGGCTCTGAAACTACTGAACCGATTTGAAAAATTCTTTCACTCTTGGTAAGCTACACTATTTCTGGGTGACATAAGGTATATTATATTTACAAATAAATTAGAGGTCCTTACCAAAACTCCAATAATGTAACCCAAGGTGTAAAAAATACCTAAAATCGCGTGCGCTGTGAAAACTATTGATGATAGAATAAAATAATGTACTACGACTTTGCAGAACACATCATTATTTACAAAAAGTGTCGCGTCACTATATATCTAACTATCATAGTTATGCCACAATAAGTGCTTTTTTATTTTAAAAATTTAATTAAAATGCCACCGCTAGAAATGGCTCTATTTGTATCTTGATATTAAACCTTATCAAAATAAATTACTTCATATTCAAGACTGCTTCAATACCTTTATATAACTTTTTGAATTATTCAATTTGGATATTCCATTTTAAAAATATCACGAATTTAAAAATGTAAGAATTAGACCACGTGACCGTGACACCTTTTTGTGAGCGAAATATCGTAAGACCCCCTCCATATAGAAGTTTCTCTTCAAAAATGGATTGTATGTCTACGTATCATTATGTATGTAGGTACTTACTGCTATCGATAAAAATTATAGTAGTTTCGTTACGACTTTACAAATTATTATGCGTTTTAAAAAAATGCGCTGCGAGCCAGGTCACGTTGCATTCATGCAATGCCTTATGTTTATTTATTTGACTACATAAGTAAGGCAAAAAGCTGAGTACTGCCATGGTGTAAACGCAACCTACATATTTGAACATTCTATACTCGCGCTGCCCTCTTGCTCATTTGATGCCAGGAAAGTGGCATTATGTAAACGAGGAGAAATAACTAAATTTATAATGTATTTCAATTAAAATTATGAATATTTCATCAGCTTTAATTAACTCTTATCTCCATCTATTGAAAATATAAAGTATTACTTAATTTCATAGGTACGTTACTGTTATTCTATATTTGCGTTAGATGGCGCTGCAAGTAAAATAGTTCGTTAAATACTAAATACTGTTCGTGATTTCACCTGCCCAAGTATTGTTCCGCTTTAAGGTCTAAATATTTTAAATGCTTTATAAGTGAGAGAAGTAAGTACCTTTGGCACCACTTGGGCTAGTGTAAATATATGTCCCATTATAAGGGAACGGGGAATATGCCCGCCACGCTTGTCCAAGGCGGCTTGGCAGATTTGACAATTCCATCACGATGTTTTCCTTCACCGTTGTTAGCATATGGTAATTGTAACAATTTGCACATTAGGTCAGAAAACTGCCAAAGGGATGCATGCCTTTGAGCTTGGAATGCGTGTACTAGCCATTACACAACCACGACTGTCCACGACTATTTTATCTGTTATGTTTAATATACAGTGTGAGTCTTCATAATGTGCACAAATCGAAATTACGTAATATATGCTTAATTTTATCGACGGAAAACATATTTAAAAAAATCTAAACATTTTATTTTTTATGGAGTTTTTAAAAATTTTGTTCGCTACAGCGACTCCAGTGTAAACAAAACGATGTAACTTTTGAAACTATACGATCTATCACGATGAAACAAACTCCAACATGATTGGAAGTAAATAGGCGGCCTAATAAAATGAAAGTTGTGGAAAAATACTAAACTAGCCTCAACTGAAAATAAACATGTTCTTTTTTAGCAATTTTTTATTTTATTTCGTAAAATTTAATAATCGTAAAATTTCTTAATAAGACGCCGCCCTCATTAACTACCTTTTTTATTACTGAATTTGAATATGTTGATATTAAAACACTTATTTTGGAAACCATTTCACTTTATTGCTCCACAAGGTACTTATAAGCTTTTTTTATTTTCCAAGTAAAAACACACTAGAAACTACATGTTACGAACATGTGTGTGCTTAACAGAATTATCTTCTTTTACATATTTTTAAAACCTTATATTTCTAAACTATCAGGTACATTAATATACATGATTGCATTCAGTAATTATGTAGAATGTTTTACAATAAAAATGTCAGTTTCTGAATAATCCAAAAAAACATCGGGAATGTTTTGATTGGATTTTATTATACCGCAACTTATCTGATATAAACACACACAATTCATAAATATGTTTCACAGAAAATCGCAAATATATTAGTCGCAAAATTATGTTTGTAACTGAATAAATTACCTGTGGTTTCGAGAAGTGAAAAACTGCAATAAGTGTATTATCTGTTCCCCGTTCAAACTTGACGCGTAGGGTTACAAATTTCAAAAAATTAACTTTATAACATGTTATAAAATAGACACTTTATTGTTTACCAAGACAAAAATATAAAACTAAATAGGGATTATTACCAAACGTAATTTTTACATTTTAGGTGCTCTAATAATTTTGATTGTTGGTTACCCTGCGCTTCAAGTTATCGTGAATGGGAAATAACGGTTATTTTCAACATAATGTGTTATTGATAACACATTATGTGGCCCAGGAACACTTATTTCAAGTAAATGGCGTTATGTACAGTAAATTCTCGTTTTTTTACAGGATTCATGGCTGGGTCCTATATCTAACATCGGTTAAATTTTCACATTAGATGTATGGAGGTTATGTCAAATTTAAGGGAAGACAATAGATAAGAAAAATAAACGGTCGTTAAGACATAGAAAGCGGCCTTTAGAGTACAAATACATTTGTCGTGTACTTATACATATTCTCAATATAATCCTATATGCCGTTACATTAAAATATGCTGATATTCTATAACGGTTGATCTTTTTATAGGTGTATTGTTAAGAATATCGTACACAGCGCCATCTAGATTTTAGATCTATGTTTTAATTATACTGCCACATTATATTTATTCTTATATTTAGAGTAATAAAATCGATATCAATTGAAATATGATAGTGTTGTGACTTTTAGGCGCCCAAATGTATGAATAACTTGATATATATAAAAATATGGCAAATACCTAGTAGAATTAGGTATGGTATGCTTTTAAATGATCGATGGCCGGCCTATATCTTACTTAGCGTTCATTTGCTTTACTATCTGTTAAAATTTGACAAAATTCAACCGAGGATAGGGTAAGCTTAATGAATATTAAGATACAAGAACCGTCGGTGTCTTTTTAGTAATTAAACATGAAGATTTATTTGGGATAATTTATTTTAATAAATAACGATATTTGATTTTTCTTCTCGAATATTACCCATATTTTTCAAATATTAAAAGTTGAATATCTAAAACAGCGGTTATTAAAATGGTGTGAGACAGTTGAATGACTAAACGCATAATTTGCGACTGCATTATTAATGTATTTAATGTATAACAATCATACATGAGATCACAGAGTATGTTATACCCTGGCAAATGACCAATCACGCAATCAACTTTGCCTCGTCACTGAAGAAAGAAAAATAATTTACAACAGAATTTGAACAGCATTTTTTTATTTAAAAATATACGCATACAAAATGTATCCTTGCCAAATTCATTTAAAAAAAGTTAAAATATAAAGACCAGAGACAAAGTTTTTGCAGTGCAAAATTCATTTATTTTTTACAAAACAACCTGGCATCCTCACATAGCTTAGTACCATTAAAATAAAACAAATATTTACATTATTCATCTCTCACTGCCTTTAAGAGATATAAAAAAGAGTAATAACAAAACAATACCTGTTATTTTTAAGGGAACACAAAATACCCGATTTTCTTTTCTCATCAAACATTAATCAAATTTTAAAGTTATTTTGTCATTCTATAATAAATATAGCAAGCCATGTAAATATTGATATAGCAGCATAATATGAATTTAATTAAGCATGAACATCGAACATAGTCAAATTAAAAAAGGAACAGACTTCCAAAACATATTAAGGATTCGCCTCATTCGAATTTTAAAAAGTTGAAGAGTGAACATTGACAACGTCAAACAGTCATGGGCTTATTGTTATTTAGGTTTATGGCTTGGCAGCTCGGTGTTTAAGCCAGATCTTAGATTACAACTCATTTTCTAAAGCTCAACTTTAGTTGTTTACTGTAGGTTATCAATTGATACCATTAAGGGAGTTCTCGTGACAACTCGCAAGGCCACATTTCACTCACTTCTATACAGTTCACATTTCTCATCAACACACATAACGCTACTCAAAAACTGACAAAATGATCAATATCTACTACTAACTACTGTTCATTTTATAGTAATTTTACATAGAAAGTAAATTCCAGTCATGAGGTGTTATTGGCGGGAATTTTGAATGTGCATTGTGATGTGTCGCTGTAAGTACAGTGTTATTATTAAAAATTGTATAATAAAGTTTGAAATTGAACAATAATTGTAGGCTTGTTGTAACGCAGAATGTGTGTTCGTATTGAACATCTTGTTGGCTTAGAAAAATGTCCCTTATCAAGCTGCCACGAGAATCATCTGCTTTGGCGTCAGTCAAAATCCTTCAAATTAACCGAGACTTTTACTTGAAGATTATTATTGAATATTCATGGACTGGACACTGGCTTGATACATAAATCGTGTAAATCTATTTTAAAGACGAAGACCCAACGTTTTGGTCACGGAATCCTTCAAGGTTTTGAGTTGACATTTTGATACATCATCTAATATTTAGTATTTCTGGTTTTGAAGTCTTTCGCGGGCCATAATATGTTATGAGTTAGTTGTGAGTTATAATATGTCCGCAGTTTTAAATGAAATCTAACAATATTTATATAAATACTGGCTTGCAATTTTAAAATTATAAAAATACATTTAGCACCATTAATATACATTATATTTTTCAATAAGACAGTGAAAGGTTTGCATCTTTTGAAACTTTTCCATCGATACAATATATTTTCTACGTTCACTATTCAATCATTAAAGCGTTATTTTAGGTTTAAAATGGCTTAGCCATTACATTTTTAATTTCATAAACAAAATGAAATGTAGATAATAATTGAACAATACTCTTAAAAAAAAACTTCATGATTAATAGTATTAGTCGAAACGAATAGTTGCCAATAATTATTAAATATATACAATTAAATACTAATATATTAGCCAAGCCAAACATATTATAGCACCAAAATACATTTTCAACAACAACAGTATTGACAGAAAAGTTTCATGTTTTTTGAACGGCGTTAAACTGCTAAACAATAATAATAATAATTTGACACATATGGTATGAACACAAATATCATAATCACATAATCTACTCAATAAATTCGCAGAATCCAATGAACAAGATTTTTTAAAGTTGCTACTCTAAATAAATAATATAAACCACGTGACACGGGCTAGATACAAGAACCGTGTTAAGCCAACTGAATAGAATAAAAAGTATGTATAAAGTATAACGCAACTGGGATTTCACGCTCAGATTATGGTGATGAAGAAGCATCGAAACTGATGAAATAGACCCTTCAGTTTAACACCATTCAATACAAAATATATATCTTAGGTACACTTATATTAACGACGTACAGTCCAATTCTAATGTACACTATTTAATTTTAAACAATAAGTTATCTTAATACACTCGCTTACGGTACCTTTAATTATATATAATAATTAATATATTATATTAACAAGTAAATGGTAATTTTTATATTTCAAAGTGTCTCTGACTAGAGATAACTATACTAAAAATGAAACATTATCTACGTCTAACTACATAACATAGCACTCTTTGAAAGGAAATTATTACATAATAACATAGGGAAACTTTTACAAATTTGAGCTTTGCCAAAGTCACATAATACAGTGAAATTTGATTTCACGAATTTCTAAAATTCATTATTTAAATTTACGCCCGCCACTTGCGTATTTGGCTAACAAACTGACATGTGTCAGAAACTAACTTTCAATTTTACTCACATCTATATTGTTTTTATTGTAGGAGTTCAGCAGACGGCCCACTTGATGAAAAGCGGTTGCCATCGCCTATGGACATTTGCAACACCAAAGGTGCTACAAAGGCGCTACTGCTCTCTTAAGGGAGACTGGAACCTGGTCACTAATGCCGGAACACAACGCAAGGTTGTTATGGTGCCATACTCTGGACCAGGGGTGGTAGCCACCCAGTCAGGCAATTACTCTACCACCTGGCAAAATACGTTTTAATTATTAATCATCTGAAAACATCTAGCCGAGCAATGTTCAGAAGCTTTTCTGGGTTTAAGACAAAATATTTATTTTCCTTCTATTCAAAACCATAATCTTAATTATTTAATAGATAATGGTAATGGCTGAACACTAGTAGTGTGTGTCTATGGTCTGCACAATCACCACATTACCACAAACTATTAAAAGACTAAGAATATCTTTATCTGATCTTCGTGTGAAGAAAGTTTATACTACTAATAAATTACTTCAATTGAATACTAATGACGAGTCTGTCTGGTCTAGGATCTTTGCCTGTTCTTCATATAATGAAGAACAAAAATACTTATTTCAATTAAAGCATAATCTTACTTGATCTTTGTAGCTATAATATATTCGTATTGATAATCGATTTTTAGCAAAAGTATGGTATCCAAACACTAAAATTATAATTGCAATGTATCAACGAGTTAGTTACAGATTTAAATTGTCGCGAAATATACTGACTGTCATGATAGTATCAACTCCTAGTATTCGAATTATTATAAAAATATTATATTATAATAATTCGTAATATTACGGTATTAATTCTTAATTTAACGGTTTGAACAACTCAGTTTGTTATACAACACGACAACGGGCACTAAAACAATAGTTGTCTCAGTTCTGGTAAAGCACCAATGTTCAATACTTTTGAAGTCATGAAAAAAGTCCATAATAATATTAAACACAAGAAAATCCACAAATTAACCTATTGGTTACTCCCTCGCGACGTAGATCTGATTTTCATTACCATATTAATAATTGTATAATAATAGATAGGTAGTACAAAGTATTTTTTATTTTATTTTAATGGCCGGCCTAGATTAGGTACTTGCCATTAAAGCGATTTTAGTAAGATTAACAGGTCCGTTTCAAAGTAAATAATATTTGCATGTTTAGTATTTGTGGAAATTCTATAATAGATAAAATAACATACAAGTAATATTTTTGATGCATATACCAGAGAATAAAAATATATATACATAATTCATTGCTTTGAAACAACTATACTTACAACGTAATATTTGTTAAGGTGTCTTTTAAAATTCGATTTGCTCAAAATGCATTAACATAATTTAAAACTAATTTTAAAATATATTGTGCTAGTATAAAACCTGGCCCCGTTTGCTTAAGACAAAAAACATGGTGACCAAAAAAAACTAAAGTATTCCAATTAGAAAAAACAATACGAATTTTAAAAATACACCTTAAAAAATAATAATAGTAATCGAATGTAATCTATTCCGTATGTGTTTCCACACAAAAAATTACTAGTAAATAATTTTTAAAAAAAGTGCTCAGTCATAAAAAGGTTATGCACTAAAAATGCACTGTCAACTGGCAAAGGCTTACAATGCGGCGCTAAATGTTTTTTTCATCTATGAATTATATCGCAAATATATTTATTCACAGAGAAATAACAAGCAAAGACTGAATAATATATAGCCATAAAAGCAATAAATATCGCATTTATTCTTTAAACATCGAAATGGTATTGTAAAACAATTTTGAAATAAAATAAGCATTTTAAAATTTAGTGATCAAACTTGATTTAATTTTTATAAAATTTTCATGTCGAGAATATAAAAATGGAACGATACAGTTATCAATGCGGTGACAAGTGTATTGACAACGAATAATTTAAAAATATTTTGACGCAATTTCTATCTGGTCTTTTTCAAACAACAATTTCAATTATGTTTGCTAGTGTATAGATATGTTTTTATAAGATGATAAATCACATGACAAAACAACGCTTTATGCGCTGTGTCCACCTATATAACGAAAATTCACTCGCTATTCGTCTCAAACCACGCAGCGCTCACTCATGTGCCGTCAATTTGCATTATTTGATATGTCGGTGTTACCCGTAAACATATGTGTTAAAAAACACGCAAAATTAAATTTTATGTCATGACACGTTACATACAGTGAATTTCATTTATAATGACCTCGGTTATAACGACTTTTTGGTTATAGCAACACTTAAGTAAGGGACTTAAGTATACTTTCGGAGGAAAATAATTTGTACATAGCGACTTCGGATGTAACACCTGTGTGCTCTTCACACATATAAGACTGTTTTGTCCAGATATAAGTGCTGTTTTTTTTCAACCTATGTACTTGTATATAGCGATTTTCAGATATAGAGACAGAACTATGGTGGTCCCTTCATCGTTGTTATAACCAAGAAATCCACTGTAGTTCCATTACACATTACATTTGGATAATAAGAAAATGTCGTGCAAGCCATTGCAGCTACCTAGCTAACGTATTCTTTGAACAAATGTTGCAAGTATATTAATCCCATTACCCTAAAATAGGGTAGCTAGAGACAAATAGTGAATGTTTAAGTGCTGCTATTGTTACATATTACAAATAATAATTATATGTGTGTAATAAAAGGCTATGTCAGGGTATCTTAAATTAATCCTAGCCATATTGAAATTATGTTATTTAAGTAAATAATAGGTGGGCACAGCGTCTTGATTATACAATAAACCGTGCATTGGCCTAAAAGTAGGTAACATCAAAATAAGCAAATAACATTTACATGTGAAATTTTTCAATACTTAAGAGTTAAACAAGGCATTTTATTTCACTTTAATAATAGACAAAAGGGCAGTGGTTTAGTTTATTTCAAAGTTATTGCTTTTGTTTTTCTTTACCAAAAAACAACCTGCGTTCTTAAACGAAGCATCTTATGTACTTAATTTTTTTCTTAATTTATACCAATATTTGTTGTTTATATACAATGAGGTAGACAATGGGTAAAAACCCTTAATTATAAATAATTTTGTTGGCTTGGACTCTACTGATTATTATTATATATAATGTTAAGCATTTGTCTTGCCATTGCAATCTCGCATAGATTATTTATATTTAATATTTAAAAAAAATGAAACTGAAGATTTTTCCAACGTTTTATGAGGTACAAAATTCATTGTCTGGCAAGACAAACATGGTATATATAAAATGTTAATAACTATTTATTTTTCACCACAAATCGACGTTACGTTTATTCCCACTATTGTCTCTTATTTTATCAAAAGTATGCCGCATAATTACATGGATAGAATCATTTGATCCATAAAGTATAAAATGTTTATTTAAACAACCTTCGACTAAAGAGGTACATAAATGATGTGTGGATTAATTATTTGGCATGGGCTGAGGTTTTATACAGAGTTATTTATTTTAGTAATAAAGGGCAACCGACTATCATATTTATGTTGTATACAATTAATAATTTTATTTTGATTTGTATATGTAGTTCATTTTAATACCATGCAAAATTAATATGTTGATACACAAAATAATGAAAAAAGTAAGTAAAAATTAAAATACAATAATTTAAATTAAATGTTTATCATATCTAAACATTGACACAGAAACTTGCAACTATTTTTGTTTTTATCGAAATATAAAACACTGAACGATGGTTATAACTAAATAAAAAAGAAACAAATTCGAAATTTGAAAATCGATTGACTTTTGACGTTTATTTTATCTGTCAACAAAACAACGGATATTCACTAAACATGGCCGTCTTTGTGCATCAAAATTTCGCATTAAATATGTAGAAATGATATTAGTGTGGTCTATTATTGACTATGTGTAATGTGTATTATAATGGGCCTAATACCTAAAATAACCCTGTATAAATTATGCTTATTGTTAATAAACTATTTTTCACTAAGTTATTTTAATTATGTGAGTGAGTATTCCGTATGTTATACTGAAGTAAGCACAGATCAGAGTTAGGTAACCGAAGTACCCAGATGGCACACGATGAAGAAAACCAAGGCTATAGTCAGATACTGTAATTGATTTTCGTAATTAATAAGCATTTATTGTAATTCATTTAAAATGACAGACTATATACAACTAGATTTACAACTTAAATAAAAGTGTAACTATTTGTGAACAGAGTAGAAAAAAAAACATGAAAACTCTACACTATTGAACACATGAATACTGACTACAGACTTGGATGGAAAAAAAACTGTTAAAAACATAACCTTATTCCATAAAACTGTACTTTTATGATTATGTACATTTTTACTGTTCAACTGTATATTTTATGCGTAGTAAACAAAGTTTTCAATATTCTTGAAGATGCACTAGATGTCGCTGCATAAATCACGCGCAGTGATCATTTTAAAATATAATAATTTAATTACCGGCGTGATTTGAGAATACGAACATATTAAAACTAATTTTAAACATTTCGATTTCAAGCGTTTTCTTTAAAACGGCCATCTTTGCATTTATTTTTATTAATTGCAAATCTGGCAGATGTAAGATATTTTATAGAATTCTGTGTCATTTTAACACTGGCGAAATCGTAATACCTTTCTGCAAAAGTGTTCATGTACCAACAGTAATGATTTGTTGTCATGCTGTGCATTCTTTTGTCAAATGAAGATCTTTAGATTGCTTTAGGATGACTGAGTTTTTTCTGCATTAACAGATATTCTTTACCGAATTATAATTCATGTTCTCAAATATCAACCAGTCTAAAATATCAACAATTACTCACACCTTAGTGAGTTATATACAGAGTGCCTACAACCTCGTCAGGTTCAGCACCGATTTGTACTGCGACGCAACGTTACTGAGCGTTCATCATTCACTTAACATAACCTGGTAATTACGCCCGTTGGTCAACACGGTGGAGGCTCCGGCTCCTCCTGTTTCTGCGGAGAGTTTAACTTCAATGGTTCTACTTTCTCGCTTAATTCCCGTTCCCGCCGGGCTAGTTCCGCTTCACGCTCATCTAATCTCGCTTCTCTTCTAGCTATTTCTGCTTCTCTCTCATCCAATCGCCTTGCTCTGTCTGCCAGACGAACTTCAGTATCTAAGAACCTCGCTGCTAGTTCTGAATCGCTATGAGGAGGTGGGGATGTCGATGATGTCACATCATCGACTGGTGGGGTGAGCGGTTTCAATGCAACATTTGGCTGAAAGTCTCTTTCGAACCTCGTGCAGTCAGCGACCCGGACGACCCTTTCAGGATGCTGGAGTACCGGCTCACGTTTGCCCCATGGTCGAAAAGCTGACGATAGAGCTCGGTAGTGAAGCGCGTATGGGTCCAAGAACAAAGCGTAGTTGTAGTCATCGCTTCGAACTTTCTTAGGAGGGGAATCAGGCGGCTCCGGTTTGCAAACGATCGTTTCCAACACCTGAAATTGAGAGAACGAAAATGTTAATTAAAAGAAAATTTAATACATAATACTTCCAAGATTGTCTGGAGGGTGGTAAGAACAACTAAAAGTCAAATATTAATCGACCCGAATATAACAATTGCGAAAGTAACTATGTCCGTCTTTTTGTTGTATTTTTACAACTAAAGCGTGACAATGAAATAAATATTGGTTTGACAAGAAACACAGTATGTAATTTGAAATTATGACAAAATAAAAATAATAATAGCCTACGAGTATACTGCTTAGAATATTTTAATGACGTTTGTGTTGGGGTTGCCACCCATATTATGAAGGAAGCATAGTATTTTCGTTTTTAAGCTGTTAAAGTATTAGTACTTTTGGGAAAAGGGGAACACATTCATTTTTTATAATATATTTCATTGTTCAGTTTTCCATGTGTAATTCTTATAACTACAGAATTAAAATATTAAAGAACCATTATTTCTAAAATAATGATAAGAATCTGAACAAAAATCACCACAATTGAATTAGAGATGAAAATATACTACATTTCGTACCTCTTATATTATTTTTCTGTAGTGTATTATTATAGTACAGTTGGCTACAACATAGTACAGTGGGAACACCATATGTGTGCCTTACAACTATTACGTACTAACGGTGAAGGAAAACATCGTAAGGGTCTCCTTACGATGTTTTCCTTAGTCTTGTAACAGGTGTGAAAAATGTCAATTCGCCAAAGGGTATGCGCGGAGGGTATACCATCCAGTCCCAGCCCGAGCATAACGTTTGTGAGCCATATTTTTATGATCAGACATTTTTTTTTTTTTTGTTAATGACTATTAATAAAATAAATGGATTACTGATTTGTAGTGTCAAGATGTTAACCCCACTTGAATCATATTATATTTCGACTCAGTCAAGCAATTGTAATTTTATATGAACATCCATTGATGAATAGTAGTAGGGGAGGCCAAGCGGGGATTTTGGGGTTCACTCAAGCGTGGCAGAATAACATAAGGGAGAAACCTTGCAATCTATTATGTACCCCACCATATATTAACCCTTCACATAGGGTGGGGGTAATTTTATTCATTTTTTTTCAAACCGTCAGATTAAGGAAATTCCTCCACATAATTGTCAGATTACGGGTCAGCACGAAAAGGACATCAAGCTGAGCCGTCAGTATGTCAATCTGACGCGCTCGAGTATTTCAATGTCACGGTTTGTTTTTGCATTTCCAAAAATCGACCATGACTTTTGGTCGAGTTCAAATCGTCAGTCTTTTGAATAGGAGTTCCTTTAGGGTTTACTTAACATCCCTTTTGAATATCTGACGCGCTTGAGTATTTCTGTGCGACTCTTGTTTTAAAACCTGTACACGCTGCCCCCACCAGTGACAGGTCAACCCATAATCCAAAAGGTCCCCGCGACGCTCGAGTAACTCCACATTAAGCATCTTAGGCTCCCCTATTATAGATAACCATTAGATACTTTTATCCCAAAAATTAAAAGCTTTTCTTTGGTATATTCGGGGTTTTTGTTTGTGAAACCGCGGCGAATACTTTAGTTACAAATATGAACTTTAACATTTGTGTTCCAAACATAAACACTACGAATCACCTAACATGTAAAATGTCACTTGTGTGACCTTTTATCCTTACTTTATTGACGTAGAACGATAGAAGATAGATAGGCTTATATCATTCAATAGCCTCGGAACATTGGGAATTGAAGAAAACACTTAAGTCTGTTGACCTGAATTAGACCTCTAAGTAAAGTCGTAGAGGTTAATT
The DNA here is from genome assembly GCA_012273795.1 of Dendrolimus punctatus. Taxonomy (NCBI): domain Eukaryota; kingdom Metazoa; phylum Arthropoda; class Insecta; order Lepidoptera; family Lasiocampidae; genus Dendrolimus; species Dendrolimus punctatus. The sequence goes on from CM022543.1 coordinate 17,712,919, forward strand.
GGCATTTCACACATCAGTAAATTGAAGAATTGACGTGTTTGCATTAGAAGACAGTATGAATGAAAATTCTTTATTATTCACCATAACTTAAATCTTGACAATCTAATATTAATACATTTCCATCAGAACAATGGTCGCACAGGGTCATGTCGCTTAAAGCCATCTACGCAGGCAACCGGGTGTCTAAGGAGAAATTTAAAGCAAAACTAAATAAGATTTGATGGTTTAACTAAATTAAAACTAATTCAATCGTAATTAAATATAAATTAAGAAAACAATATGTAATAAACTACTATAAATATACATAGTTAAATAGGTTATAATAATGTAAATTACATAAAACTACACGCGAACAATAATAGCATTCTATTAAATGGATATATTGGTCAGGGACCAAGTGTTTGAATGTAGAAATGGATTAAGGTTGTCTGATTTTCAAGGAGAGGGTGTTCCACAGGCGAACTGCCTGTACGGCAAAAGAATTTCCAAGAAAGACGAAATGTGTTTAGGCATCGTTAACATCTGCTGTATCTACAGCGTCATATTTTTATTAAATGCCATATATCAGAAGTGATTTGAAGTTCATATTACAGCTTTGTTTGGTACAATTGCAGAAAAACATGAGCGGCGACAGCCAGTTTATGTCTTATAGATTTTCGTTTATCGTTCAAATCATAAACCCCAAGTTAACAAATAACTGATAGTTCCGATGGCCCACTTTCTCCCCCTATGCCACCCCCCTATTCCTATTCTATATATGTGATAAAAATCAGGGGGATGATTGGGACCAGGAGATTCCGAAAATGCAATGTTTACATTTTTTCTGTCTGGATATTCCGGCTAATCTCTGACACGGCTGTATCGATTTTGACGTAATTTTCATTGGCAGATAGCCGATGTTATAAGTAGTAACTTAGGATAGTTTTTTCAAGGTTCCGCGAAAACAAAATCCACGCGAACCAAGTCACAGGCACAGCTAGTGGCTGATAAGTTTGTAAGTTTATTTTAATATCGGAGTCCAATAAAGAGTTATTTGCCTGATAACTATAATTTTTGCGAGACATGTGAACTGTAGGACCAATCACATATAGTCTTTCGAGATGTCACAAGAACTCCGGTGATTTGCGTAGTTATATATATAGCGTGTAGATCTACAATTTAACTGTGCTATAGTGAATACACTTAATGCAACAAGGCTATATGCACTCATTTCTTAGCCTGTCGATGTCTGGAATAGAAGAACAAAAATTAACCAATATTAAAGCCTGTGAATGGTTAGTGAGATATAGAAACCTAGCATGCGTATATTTACCAAAGTTGGGCCAAACAGTTCGATACAAATGCAAACACATTCTGCGTCTACTCTCGCTGGTTGTCATTCGGGGCATGGAGAGGTTGTCTGGCCCAGTCTGGGGGTCGTCTGCACCCCGGCGACCTATATTCCTACCCCTCACACCCTACGACCCGACGCATCGATAGGGCTGCCATTGTACCAAAAACACAGCCTTGAGAAAAGGAGTTTTTATAGCAGAAAATTAATAGTTAATTATTCCAGTTTTTATTACAGTCGTTTTTCTTTAAAATTCATAATGCTTATTTTGGATTTTTAGTGGGATTTGATTCCATGAGTTTTTTGTTTCTCTTATAAAGTTAATGATTAAATATTACAGATTGCAGTGGTGATCATCTGTTTACAAACTGAAATCCAAGTAAAATCATTTTCACTACAGTACTATAGTTTTTTAAATTTACAATTAGTTATTTATTATTTTATTCCGTGCAGGAACGGAAAGGAATACGATTTAAGCCCTTCTTAAACGACCCCATGTCGTAGCGCAGAGGGAAAATCTCGGCGATATTATAACCATCAGTAACTGTACAGTAACTTCAGGCTGAACAAAATCCTTGGATCGCTCCCTGTGTAGGCGAACTGGGCTAAACCGGGCTAGCCCTGGCCTCGAAGGGCGTCAGACAGCTAACGTCATCGACCGCCCCCTCCCAACCCCCCGCTTTACCTCTCCCCACTTCCCCCACACCTGCATTACGTAAGACGAATGTGTTTTGCTGATAGCAGCGACGTGCTAAGGCGTAGCTTGCTCTTTGAACAATTTTTCTTTGTTTTCAGCGGACCGAGCCGTTACTGTTTTCGTGATATATTGAGAATTATACTTTTATTCCGTTAATTCGCATGTTTCAAAAACCCTAAACTCGGGGGGGCTTATCTGGCATAATGCTATATACATAACTGTATTATGCTTACATACGTGTTCTGTCAATATTTATGTAATTCACAATTAAAAACAGTATCGAATCACAAATAACGCATTAAACCCATCGCTAAATTTGTGTGAAATGGCCTATAACTATAACATTATCCCAGTTGAAGCAGTAGGGGATAATATATATTTGTATTTTGTTGCTTTGTATTCTATAGTTTGAAAACAAAAGAATTTAATATTCTTAAATACTTGTCAAGTACATGTGTAATCTTATGTAATGCTTATTAATTCATGATTAAAACCACATTTAAATGATTTTAAACACAAATTTATACAAGTTTAAAGCATATAACAGACGGCTAAAGCAATTTTAGCAAATACTCATATCATTATATTATTGTGGTGAATTCACTCATGCAACAGTTAAATACCTTTAGTATTGTTATTTGTTATATTTTAATTGAATAATCATATCATCACAAGCTTTATTTTAAAGCAAATTTCTGCCTTTCCTAACGACGATTTTCGAAGTGCATTAATTACCTCTGTATTAACAGTCTGATTCTAAATTTGAAATTTAACCAGAAACAAGGTGTGACGTAGTAGTATTCGTTACAATTACAGGCAAAGGTCTTTGTTCATACAGGCGTTCTGATGTATAAGTTTTCGTATGACTCCGTTGAATTGTAGGTTTCAAATGATACCATTCAACGGAGTTCTTGTGATAATCCGAAAAGCCACCTTTGGCTACACAGTTCACACAAAAACACATAATTACTACGCAAACACTATCAATATCTTACAACTATTGTTAATTTTAGAGTAATTTTTCCTCTTTCGGTTCCCGCCACAAACTCTAGAAACAAAATGATAATGTTAAAACATTTTCATATCAAAATCAATTTTGAGGTGTTTACGTAACGTACAATAAATACAAGACTCGCCTGGAAATGTCTGAAGTGTCCTTGATAAGTCTAATATGATCGAAAACTTTGATGAAAAATTCTATTTCTATCCAATTTACCTAAATTACCTACCTAACATAAGAAAAGCCTACAAAGTTGCCCTAACTCAATATTAATAACAAGACCGTTAATAACCAGTATATGCGAACGACAATATATCTGGTAGGTAATAAATATCGACCTAATCTTGGTAAAAGGTTTTGTGTCTACACAATAAGGAAGCTATAACTATCCTAGTCTATGGGAGTTTTCGGCGCGTTCAAAACAATGAGTATAATCAAAGAACTACGGGGTTCCCGACGACTCTCATCTGTGGAACGTGTAACACGATAACCAGCGTAAATTTGACTTCCACCCCCCTCCCACGCCATGTCACTACGCACAAACAAGGGAGTGGCGTTGGTGCGTCAATGGTTAACGGGGATCTTGCCGGAATGGTCCCGTGGGCGGGGTCCGTCTGATATAACGTCCTACAGATAATTCAGCAACTGTTTTTTTCGGCGGCACGTGCCTCCTGCCTACATTTTCAGCCTACGCTTCGTATTACCGTTTTCGTGCTTGGAAAAAGATTAAACTTGTTTTTCGATGTCTTGTTATTTTTAATATAATTCCTCGGGAGTAGAAAAATAATAAATAAAGCTGAGTAAAGACTTGTTTATTTGTGGATCTATTTTAGACTGAAGAATATTTTTTTTGGAATATGGCATAATTACATAAATTCTAACATTATTTTCAATATTTCTTTAAAACAAGCGATTGTTCACATATCATACATATTATTGTGACTAATGTTAAAAGATCACGACAAAAATAAATCTCTTAAGTATTTAAACAATAAAGGCCTTACTTATAATAATCATGTTAAAAAGGATTAGCCATCTCTTAAATAAGAGACTCTTAAGCCCCTAATCAATGGCTGTTTAAAATGAAACTTGCCACCTTGAGTAGTCACTTAAAGTACCTCTCGATGTTGGTTAATTTTGACAGTTATTTATGAGTTACTTTACCACCAACTCTTATCCTTAAGAGGAGTTTGTGGGTAAGATTTTCAATAATCAGTTGCTGAGCAGTTTCTTAAAATTTAACAAATGATTATAAGTAAGGCCATAAATAATTAACATGCTATTTGAATAGTACAAGCTATGATATCGTAACTTTTCAACAGAATCTAGTAGGCTTCGGAGTTTTGCAAGATGATAGCGTCTAAAAATCAATTGAGTTATTTGTACTTATAGTGCATGATACCTCAATGTAACAATAAGGGGTTCATTTCGGCATTATTTCTTTCCGGCAGTATAATACTTAGTTGGAAAAAATAACGGTATTACCAACAGCAGAAAATATGGGGTTAGCGGAAATAAATACTGAAAATTAGTATTGTGTTCATTATATAATATATTTGTATGACATCAATAATTATGCAAGTCAACTAAAAATATAATTTTTAAATTGATTTGTATAATTATTGAAGTAGTTTTAAGTATGTAATACAATTTGCATGCTTAACCGACAAACACATGCAAAAACCTCAAAACAACATGTCACCTGAAATGTATAACACCATGTTTTTGACCAATCAATTATAGATTGGTTGATTGATAGAAAAATGAGCTCCGAAAAAACAGGCACGCCGTTCGTATTAACAGAATACCCAAATCAGGCACATCAACGATTGAAGAAGATTGTTAACGATGCAAAATAGTTGATAAATAGTTTTAGAAAGTTGTTTCCACGAAGCAATGCAGATGTTGGATACGGAATAATGTATAATGACCCGTAATGCTTTTATTGTTTATGTTTTCGAGAATTTCGTAATAGTTTAAACGCCTTTGTAAAGACATTTGCGTCAAAGAAGATGATCCGACATCTGCATTGCCATTGTACATATTTTAGAAAATAGTTTTGTAATTTAACTGCATGCATTGTTTAAGTCCAGTGAGGAAACAATTTATTATTTAATTAGTTTATAGACAAGGGTCGTATCTTCCGAGAAGGGTTTGGGTCCAGGCCAGAGAAATCGTGGGAAGCTTCCACAAGATGTTAGTTTTTTAAGTGAATTTGTTACTATAAGTAGACGCGATCTGCCGAAACAGAGTCAGTGTTGTATCAAGTGTTGTATAAAGTGTTGTATAAAGAGTTGTTGTGTAGTGTCTGAAGAGAGTGTATTGAGCGAGAGTATCGAAAGTAGTCAGCAGTCAAAGTATATATATATATATAGACTTAGTTAGCATACCGATTACGGCGTTATTATAGCCAATGGTATTTTGACTTATTTGTAACTCAGTGAAAATAAACGAAACGACAAAAACCGTAAGAGTGACTGGTGTATTATTTCCACCGGCATATCCCGCCAGCACCTCCTACAGGCTTCCACCGAGAGCCCTGTCGGAGATCCGCTACAGTTCTTTATAAAGATAGTGTCCGGCGATTTTGACGAGGAAGTAATAGCAGAATTGGGCTCCTAATGGCTCTCAACTACGCATGTCGAAAATAGGCGCTTCATTTCTGTCTTTCAATTATAATAATACAAATGATGCATTGTTAACTTTAAAAATAAACGAACTTAATTGTTAAAAGTGGTTTCCATTGGTGACTTTTTTATTTTCAAACACATATTAATAGGGCGTTCACTAGCAACGCACAACGCCACAATGCTCAGCTTGCCGTTCCACAAGCGACGCGAGCGTTGCGGTCGTGGCGAAAACGTCACTAATGACGTCATCATTTCGATCACACAACGCCGCAACAACCATGTCAAAAGTGGTCGAAGTGGCGTTGACCACAGAGCATTAATTCCAATACATTAAAAAGGCGCGAATTTGAAACAAGATGGCGAATGAAAATATCTTCTTATTAATTTGTAAAATTATTTTTAATGTATTTTAAACAGCCATCTATCATTTTCCTTTATTTGTTATTAATATTTATTTACATGATTTATTTCTAATCAGTTTTCATTATTGTTGACTTGAATATAATTATATAATTAATGAGAAATTCATTGTTTGTAGACATAGCTTTTGCTGCAGAGTTATACGAAAGAGTTATAACTTAAAATTCAGAATTATAGATAGATAGGCAACAAATAATTCTATGTATTTCTTGAAAGTCTAAATGGCTTTTAAATTCTTCATCTGAATAACGATCGACTATATTTTTATATTGTGTAATACGTGGTCTGAGATCACGTTTTTTAGTATTACGTTTATAAACTTAACGTCCACTCTTCATCTGAGCTAGGCGATTTGCTTTCTTCGAAATTATTACCGCGATGAAGTAGCCGATACCAATGGGGTCACCCATTAAGGACATTTTGTATAAATAGCTATATTTCTTTTAACATAGTCATCTCTATTGAAAAAGGCGCGATTTCATATCAACCAATGACATTTGCGTATGACATAATGACATCAACGCCCATAACCCGTTCCACTAGCTTTAGGATTGTAACGTCCGCAAGCAAGTGAACGGCAAAATCGCGGTCGTGAACGTGGTCGTTGTGAGTCCTAATGGAACGCCTGTAAGTAGTACAAAACATTGTTGTATATAACTTATAGAAAACTTGGAATTGTGAAAAAAATAACGAAAAAGCTGTTAAAATCTTATGAAACCTTGTTCAACCATAAATATCGTTTTTTTATATCTTATTTCTATACAAATTGAAACACAGAAATAAGCCAGTCTAATTTGGGTTGAGTAGAGATTTCTATGTCTGTGCTGAATAGTTTTTATGTGACGTTATATGGTTGTTGGCGCCAGGGCGTAAACAAAGGCAGGGGCGGTGTGCGGAATTAAAAAAAAAGAATTTAAAGGCATAGTCCGCGCAGAGAAAATTTCTGGCGGGGATTGAAGAGTGACGATCTGTTGTGCACTTTAATTTATAAAAGGTATAATAATACTACTTTGAAATGAACGATAGTTGTAAGATATTTGACTGATATTTTTTTAATATTGATTGTCTTTTTGTGCGAATTATGTTGTCTTAAATATGCCTTTTCAAATTGTCATAGGAACTCCGTTGATTGTAGTCAGACAAAGACTTACAATTTGGCTGAGCTATACAGTAGACTTATACATCAGACAAGACTGTATATACCAACTTTCTTTGCCTGCCGTTAGTTTTCTACTAAGCTAGTGTCATTTCTATATATTTCTGTATTCCTGTGCCTGTGCTCATGGCACATGCACCTTATAGAAGGTGTTCGAAGGCGATCGCAGCTGTCTTTTTAGTCCAGGTAATGAAAAATCAGAGTGATGACTGCTGTTTTCCCAGTAAGTGCTGGAGTAGTTGGATCAAAGCAAAAAAGGTAACACATGAATATCCGCCTTTTAAAACCTGTTCCACCAATATTGCACGCCTGTTTATTTTAAAATAGATTGCAGTAAATAGCGTATATTACGTCCAGTGGAGGCGTAAGGAGGCGGATAGACGAAACATAGGCCGCGTCCATTAACGCGAACACGCAAATGTAACAAACAAATTACAGGGTTGTCACTGTAGGCGATTACACTTTTTGTGTCGCAGGCAGTTTCCTTAAAAACTACTTAGCGAATCAAAAAGTTGTATTGTAAAATATGCAAAAAATAGAAATAAAACTTTACAATACAATTGTTATCACTAAAAGCGATCTCTTCCAGGCAACGTAGCTTAAAAGAAATTCTTACCTAATCTGGCGATGCAGGTGGAGCAGATCAAAGATAGGACTGTACAATTTAAATATACATACTTACACTAATTTATAAATTTAATTCATATATAAATATAATAGTAATATATATATGTTGTGAATTTTTTTATGCATTATAAATCTATTAGCAAAAACGTAAAGTAATTAAAATCGCTTCTAAAACATTATTTATAATTTTATTTTTATTGAACTAAAAATAAATGTTACAAATTATACTTGCAGTTACAATGATACTTAAATTAAACTAAACCTTAGAAACATAAATAACTACATTATAATGACAATATCAAAATTATAATTATATTTGCTTTGTTCGTACAGAAAATTTTCACAAGTGACAAACAAAAAACAAAGAAATATATGAAAATAAATTATGAAAAATAAAATGCATTCTTAAAAGTTCCAACAATATATATACGTATATACAAAATAATCGAAATAAATATAGTTGTTAACATTATAAGTGACAAGCATTCTATATTAACATTAGCTGACAAGAGCTATGAATGTCAAAGAAGCAAGTGAGGTGTGTAAGAATAAGCCTAAATGGCGCTCTGTTATTCGTGCCTACCCCGCAAGGGACCTGGCGTGAAGTTATGTATGTATGTATGTATGTACTAGCTGTGCTCGCGACATCATCCGCGTGGAGTATGTTTTCAACACCCCCCCGATTTTGAGACATTCTTCATTGCCGGTCTGCTCCTATTGGTTTCAGCGTGATGATATATATAGCCTTTCTCGATAAATAGGCTATCTAATACTGAAAGAATTTTTCAAATCGAATCAGTAGTTCTTGAGATTAGCGCGTTCAATCAATCAAACAAACTCTTCAGATTTATATATTAGTATAAGATATATAAATGCAACAGTACAATAGATAAATAAGTAAATGTTTAATATATTAGACATATTTATTTAGACAGACAGTTTAGTTGAGGTTAAAGTTTAACAAAACCGAAATAAAAACTTCCCGTAAGCTGTAACCGGTTCGACTATTGGCTAAAACCATTTATAATCTATTAAAAGCGGTTAATTTTAAACGGGTGCGTAGTCTTCGTATTCTTCTTCCATGGATGCCATAGCAACCCTGCCAAATTCCAGTCAATGAACAGCGTTGTTTGGATAAAGCGGCCCGCTGCGCCCGCGCCGCATTAATTGAAGCGCGCGCGCTGTTTATTTACAAAGCGCAATTACACAATAACGCCGATGCCAGACGTGTTTATACTTTAAGGTACTATCGTTAACGCGACCGCCTCACCACAAATATATGAGTAATTTTTACACATATCGGCTTCTGTGAATGAAAACGAAAATTCAACGACGGTGCTGATGTCAGCGAATAACTTACAAACAACCAACTAAATATATTGTTGGAATTATTAAAGAGTTTATTAGAACTATACAAACACAACAAGTCCAAACGTAATGCAGAAGGTCGTAATTCAATACAACGCGCCAAGTCCGTCACTAATAGATTACCAAATGTACACACGTGTCGCCTTGATCGTGGTTCTCACTCGACTGCCACCTCCCTCAATCGGGTCATTGTTTTATACTGCAGAAATGCAATATCCCCGTATCTAAGTCGACTTAATCTGCCACACCTGACTAATGACTCGGCGGCAAATTGCCATAAAATAGTACATTAAAACAATGGGTTGTTTTCTAATCAGAAATTTTAAACACAAAGTAAACAAAAGAAGTTTAATTGCCGCCAGGTAAAATATAAAATGTGTTTTCTTTTTCAGATATGTAGGTAGATTTTGTTTTTGTCGGGACCTGTTTTGTAACAATATCGAGGAGTCGACAGATATTTATTTCCTTTAAGCGATATTTGGAAAATGTGTCAAAAGTAACTGCCAGTCAAGCCGCCTTGGACGAGCAGGTATGTTGTCCGTTTCCATAGCCGCCTTTACCCGGGTGTGTAAATCCCGACGAATTGAGAACCTCCTCCTTTTTTCGAAGTCGGGTAAAAAAGTCATTAAGAACTTCATGATTTTTCAAGATCTAGATAGACTATACGTTCTTGTCGAATTTCAGCCATGTTAACCCAGTAGTCTGAGAAAATGTCTGTGGCATGCAGATGGAGGGACATGACGAACGATTTTGGGGGGCAAAGATTGTTTTTCACCCGTCGTTCCTCAATACGATTAAGACGGTCCTCTTCGTTTCCCTATAAATGGGAAATCCGAACCCAACAGTGGGACGGAGCCTCGGATCTCCTCATTTAATTACTATTCTTCAATAGTGTAGTATCCCTTTTTTAGCAAGAGCATTGTTGTATGCGATCAAAAATACTCGCTAGACGAATCAACCATACATACAGATCGCTCAGCGATCAGATTATTTACCAGTGACTCAGAGAATCGCACTACGAACACGTTCGACAGTTTCAACGCTTGAATGAGATAGTCCTTGTGTAAACTAAACGCGCCATGAATAAATGTAACATTCGGAATTCGCCAATTCATTGTGAATGGGAAATGGGGAAATTCGTACAAATCATTATGTGACCAACGCGCAATTCGCCTTGGACTTTATACCTACTGTTTATGGGTCGAACCAGAGCTAGGTCACTTATGAGTTGACGTTATATTATTATACCGTTACCTTGTTCGTAGGGGGCTTGAACTGTTAAATTCAAATTTTATGTACTCTGTAAGGATATTGAAATGAAATATACATGTAAAACAAAACAGGAATGCATGATGTATTTGATGGCAGGCAAGGTTGTAAATATTTGATTATAGGAAGTGTTTTGTTATCACTAGTTTTGCTAGGTTTTTATATCTTATAATAAACTAGCTTCTGCTCGCGACTTAGTCGCTTGAAAAGTTTTTTTAACTATCCCATGGGAACTCTTTAATTTTTCGGGATCAAAATATCCTATATGTTGACCAGGGATATAAGTTACCACCATATAAAATTTCATTTAAATCGGTTCAGTCGTTTCGGAGATTAGCCCGTACAAACAGACAAACAGAGAAACAAAAAAATTCAAAACATCTAAATTAGTTCTATTTCACTTCTTACATCCAGTTGACTCGGTTTTTGGCATTGTTTTATTGTACAGAAATTCGACCTCTGCAACAAGACAAGATACAAGCAAGACGTGTACATTGATAAGCTATATAGTGACGGAATTTGCGCGTTATTAAATCGTGCAGTTTGTTCAGTAGTGTCTAGTTATATTTGTACCTATGTTGTACGTGTTTATATAGTTCTAATAAATCCTGTAGTAATTCCAACGTCATTTTAATTCGAGTCCTATGTAGCTCGTAACAATATTTTCGAAGTCATTTTTCTTTCTTACCCCATCTGTATACTTCTACACGTTTATATACTAGAAATCCCTTAAATATTTTTTTATTCAATGTTATCTTATTTGTGCTATCTAAATGAATTATTGCCATGTTTTGTAGAAATTGTATAGACAGAGTAACCTTCAGGTGTCATTTGGTTTCACAAAACAAACATAATTATTATCAGTTCACCTTGTAAGCATGACAATTGTAATCTATCTATAATATTATAAATTTGAAATGCACATGTACAGACACGGCATTTCAAAACGTAATGTACAGACATTGAAGCTGTTATTTATATTAAAAAAATCAACGGAAACGGAACGGAAAAACGAATCGCAACGGACAAGTTGAAAAACGAATGGCAACGGATAAGTGGAAAAATAAATCGCAACGGACAAGTGGAAAAACGAATCGCAACGGACAAGTTGAAAAACGAATCGCAACGGACAAGTTGAAAAACGAATGGCAACGGATAAGTGGAAAAATAAATCGCAACGGACAAGTGGAAAAACGAATTGCAAACCTGCCCCACTCTGCTGCTACATGATATCCAGGATCTTAAAAGCTTGTATTTAAAAACCTTTTTTAGTTTATAGTTTTTATTTATTCTAGTTTTATATATTTTTCTTCGAAGATGTACATATTTAAAATACATATACAACATCTATATATAAGCAAAGTTAGTTTTCTTTGTCCGAGGTAAACTCGAAAACTACTGGACCGATCAGCATGAAACCACAACCATTCGACGCGGAATTAATCATTGATGGTTATAGGTTATATATTTATCAAATTCTATGAGCCCTTTGCCATGTTTTCTCAATTTGTTTGTTTATTAATTTATTTGCTCCCATAAAACAAAAGACAGGCATTTATCCTTGGTTCATTTGTTTTCTAGCTCATAAAAGAGGAACATGATTTAACATAACCTCTATGTTAGAAACAACTATAGTCTTAACATATAAAGCAGAAGAGCCTGAATGTATGCTTGAACGCGCTAAACTCAGGAACCACTGTCTGATTTGAAAATTCTTTCAGTGGTGAATAACCCATATATATCATCGCGATAAGATCAATAGGAGCGGAGTACCAATGAAGAATGTTTCAAAATCGGGTTTTTTTAACTTACCTTCGTTTTTGTTATTCCACGCGGACGAAGCCGCGGGCAGAAGCTAGTACATACATAATATAAATTTCATGTCATGTTTCCATGTTATTTTAATTATTCTACGTTACACTTTATTCTCCGGTGGTTCAGGCTTGTGGAAAGAATGAATGATGGAAGAATGACTAAACAGATATACAATGCAAAAGTGGGTGGATGCTGAAGTCGCGGAAGGCCACGACACACCTTCCATGATCAAATTGATCGTGTGCTAGCAGAAGGTGATGTCAGGAGCCTTAAGAACAGACGAGCGTGCAGGACAAGAGCTATGAATCTCAAAGAAGCAAGTGAGGTGTGTAAGAATAAGCCTGATGGCGCTCTGTTGTTCGTGCCTACCCCGCAAGGGACCTGGCGTGAAGTTATGTATGTATGTATACTTTATTCTATGAATGTGATGGAAAAATCCGCCCTAAATGATTTTCACGAACACCTAATTAGTACCTCCAATGTCACCTGTTCATAGAAGGCGGAATTAAACACGACACATAACTTATCCTTAACACTAAAGTAATTAACTCGGTGCCGTAAATTAGCAAGGCCGGAATTAAGGTAAATCACTAATTAGTCTTTCGGAAGGAAAAATAACCTTGTATAATTTAGTTAGATGTAGTAAAATAAAACTAACATATACAGTTTCCAAGCGTTTATTTTATTTTTGACTTTTGCACGTCTATCATGTTATATATTTCTTGACAGTAAACCCACATGAAACAAATGACAGTTGTCGTAGTAGAATTCGCCACAAAGGCAGGTAAGGAATCTTAGTCCATACAGCCAATTCCGATGTGTAATATTTCACTTTTCAAAATTCGACAACCGGAATTGGGTCTGATTTTTCGCAAGCAACCCTATACCACCGTGTTCATAATAAAATAATCTTTATTTTCTTTTAATTTTAATTCAATAATCAGACCGGTGCAAAATGCTAGTATCGATTTACCTGTTTATACCTGGATACCCGAGAGTTGTGACCGGAAAAGAATAGGCAACCTAAAATTTGCATATTCTATGGACTTCATACTTTCGATTGGCACCTATAGAATTTGTTTAATAAACAAACCGATGAAATGTTTTTTTTAATTATTAAATAATCATATACTGAACTGAAATTTGTTAGGCAACCATATGGGTTAATGGGCAATATAATTATTGACACATTAAATTATATATAAAATAGTTTTCGTCAAATAAATATCTCGGTGAAGGTCGTTGTATAGCGGGATGCTAGACTATATAGATGTATAGAAGATTATAACTCTTCTCGGTCTGAACAATGTCTATCGAAGCTACGTAAACGATTTCTAAACGCACCTCTCCTCTTCGCTTTTGTGGAAGACAAGCCTAACTCCCCGTAAACAACGGTCATTCAGAATGAAAATAATCAATTGGGCAAAGAAGCGCCGCCGCGCAGCCAAGCACGTACGCAACGAAAATCCGCAAAATCATTACGTTCGTGCCTAAACGTTTCAACCCCATGTAAAATATCTATTACGGAACCAGGGCTGCTATCTGTATACGAGTGTTCAACGCTATGTGACCTAGAAAAAAGCGCTATTTGTTTTATAATTACAGATACCAAACTGACATTACAAATGTCAAAGTTACTTCACTTCACTTTTTAGACAAAAGAGGAAGGGATAGTTTTGAACGGTGCTCGATTTCCGAAAACCTGAGGACAAAACAAACCGTAATGTTAAACTGAACCCCTGATACCTGATATACATGTTTACTATGTTTTTATTTTTATTTTAGTTTTTTACTATTGTATATGTATTTTTAAGTTAGGTTTATTTATAGGTTATTTTAGCTTTTATTAATAGTTGTTATTATTAAAATAATAAATTTTATTTATTTAACTGAAATAAAGTAACGATGGGCTAAAGTCGCTATTTGTTTAATAATTACAGATACCAAACTGACATTACAAATGACAGAGTTAAAAATGTATTCATTTGACACAAGTTTGACATTTTCAATTGTCAATTTCGTATCTAAGTATCTGCATTTAAAAACGCATCTTAAATGAAAATAATAATTAAATTACTCGCCTAATGTTAAAAGCGTTTTGAAATAAAGTATCTAAATATAATGAAAAATAATGTAAAATAATACCTGTATGTTTTAAATTTATGCGAGGATTTATTTCGTCGGCTGCTAAAATAATACTATTACGTCTAATTTTAAATTTACGATAGTAATCATTATTTTTCGATCAATAATAATTATATCTAATACGTTATTACACTCACTTAGGACATCATAACTTACTATTTTTGTACAAAAATTTTGAAAGCTTCACTGTTTTATAAGACGACTTAAAGTGCCTCAGTTGACTTGGTTGATCTACTCTACTGTTACCTAAAAATATTAGGTATTAAAATTAACATAATTTACCCATGTTGTAATACAGTGTATAAATGTTAATTTTTGTTTAAAAAAACTAGTAATTATCGATATTTTAGGTGTGTTTGACTTAGCTTTAGGTGTTAATAATTTTGATTGTTGGTAACCCTTCGCGTCAAGGTATCTTAAGGGGGTATAGGCATACCAAAAAGCGCTAGATCCACCCCGACAGCGTAAGGATGGCAGCCCTGCGCAAGACGCAGTGGGATGGGGCCAGACACCCCACCCTGGCCAGCCAAGGTCAACCCACAGACGCGGCAAGACAACAGTCTAATTCCAATCCTGTCCTTTTGCACTGAGACGATTTTAGAAATGTAAGCCGATAGAGAATCTACTCATCCAAAACAGAGCTTTATTGTCAATCCATAAAGTTGGAATTCGTATGCGCAAAAGGAGGGTAGTGTAATCAATGACTTTCAGAGTTTCAGCAAATCCAACCTTGCTGTATGAATGTTGTATGAAACAGTTTGTGTGTCATTTTTATGCTGGAGGGTAGTGCCATAGAAAAAGTATAATAGAAATGACAATCTAGTAAAAATTGTAGACCATAAAAGTTCTTCAACTCTACATAACATTAATATATAGATATGTATGTCGTAAGAGAAAAGCATGGTATCAGTGGCGTGGATTTCATACAACTCGATTCCCCGTAGCCTATCTTTATAAAGTAGCGACTAGCGACCAAATTATTCTTGCATATTAATACTATCTTATAAAGCTTGGTGGTTTTCTAAATAGTAACTCACAACCCGATCGGCACGGCCAATACGGGCTTTTGTTTCAAAGATATGCCGGGTAAGCATGTTGTAAAATTAACCAGAATATCAAATTGGTAATAAGGAAAAAATGCATCGCCGAGATAGATGTTTTTTTAATTTTCCGTCCTATATTCCAAGCTCTATGACATGCAGCTGATTCCGATATGCCAGCCATCAGCCAGTCGAGAGTCTTTCTTAAGTCCTGATGAACAGCTAGCGATTCAACGCCAAATATGTAACCTCTTCTTTAGGTTAATTTGCTGTCTTTGACATCTTCAATCGAAGCGGCGACGTTGCCAGCCCCTAACTCGATCGTTGGAAGATATGACGTGGCACATCACGATGAACCCACAGGCCTAATGTTTCAACTTCAAAGGGAACAAATATGTACCTAACCCCTTCCAAGGGTGTTATATTTGCGCTCTTTGACATCTTCAATCGAAGCGGCGACGTTGCCAGCCCAACTCGGTCGTTGATAGATGTGACGGAGCCTAGTGCTGCATAATCTATAACTTAATGACTCAATTTATTTTTAATTAGTTTATATTTTAGTTTCATTCAGTCTTATTAATATATATCTTTCTTTTCTTTCACTATATCCCAATTAATTAGGATCGGCACAATATGTCTTTTCCTTCCACACTCCTCTATTCTGACATGCATCTTTTGTCACACCACAAATCATCATATCATCCTTATACAATCCATACTTTTTTTTGTCTACCTTTACATTTGTACCCATCCATCTTGTAGTTTAACATTCTTTTGTAATGAGACTTTCATCGCTCCTCTTTATAAACACATACCAACTTAATCTTCTTCCTCTCAATTTTTCAGTCACGGGTTCAAGTTTCAGAGATCCTCTTATCCATTCTCGTAATACCACACATACATCTCAACATTCTCATCTCAGCTGAGTCTAATCAATGTATAACCTATAATAAACATGCCTTTTGACTCGTTAAAGATATGGCGTCCCAACTTGCTAGGCTAGTATAAAATCTAGGTAGCTTCGGTGTTTTTAAGATGATAAACATTATTATATCTCAGTTGATTTGGCTATCGATTACCCTGCACCTCTTAGCAAGTTCTTTCGGCGAATGATGGTTTTGGATCAGTTCCCACGGCACCCATTCATGGATGTCCATTGGCTCAGCGATGCAATTAATCCAGGGTGACATTTCGACAGGCGAGGCATAATTGTTTTCACGCGTATCAGCTAAATCACCCAACTATTAAAGTAAGCCGTTAAGAATTCGACTGACAACCGCAAGCTCTCGAATTTCTTGTTTTAAATATGTGTTATTTTGTTATTCATTTATCCCTTAGACCACTGATATATAGACGGCGTCTACGTTATCAAAAACGTCAAATGAAGTTGCAGCGCGTTCGGTATTTTATTCCAAAATCGGCCTCATTCAACCGGGCTCACTTTTAGAGTCCCATCTAAGATTTATCCATATAATCTTAGTAATGACAAAACATGTCAATATATATAGCTCAGTCATAATAATCATCTCTTCAATTTTTGACTAGATTTAATTTTGGTCTAAAAAGATATCTCTTGTTAATAACTCTTTTACGGTAGAGGCTGTCCGTTTATGAACCTAACTGCCACTCAAGATCTGACAAGCTAAATCCATGGTCTATTAAAAATAGGGTAACCTTCCCGAGGCACCCTAGGAAAGCCTTACGTAGCGACGACACTGATTGTCTACGACTCTAGTTCCAGTAGCACCTCGTAAAAGCGCGGGTCAGGGGTGCTGGTTTAAGTGCAATGGGTAGTTTGGCAGTTGGTTCTTCGCGGCTTCTTTCTTCTGTGGAAGACCGGTCATTGGGAGTAGGTACCACACGCCCTTCGGTAACCTTTCGGGCCTAGAGATAATGTGCGCTTTCATCCAGCATTATAAAAACGGTATTCTACTGACAGCCTTAAGGAAATATATGTAACTAGAATTCGACCGTGACGTCGTCCTCGTCGGGTGGGTAGCAAAGACCAAAGTTGTTTTACACAGAGAATTTGAATCAGCGAAAATATTGCGTCGGAATCAGAATCTTTTCGACCTGGCCGCTAAACCGCTCCAAAGAAAAATTCCACGGGATCAAATGCAGTGTATCATGCCCGGAAATTAACTGTCGGTCAACTAAAATCGCATTAAAAACGACTGGAATTCGAAACAAACAGACAAACACAAAAATATAAAAACGAAAAACTATATTTTTTTCAATTTTATAATACTAGTTGACGCGGACCCACTTCGGGTATCAGAAAAAAATAAAGATTACTTATTATTAATCACAATAAAATATAACATTTGTCACTCAGGAATAATGTAGCTCTCTACTGGTGAAAGAATTCTCAAAATCGGTTTAGTAGATCCAGAATTTACCCCTAAAATGTCACAAAATTGACCTCTTTATAATATTAGTATAGAATACAGACTAGCGGGCTGGGCAGACATTGTCCTGCAAATACAATTTAGAACCCGATTGAAGGAACTGCTACTGCAACCAATTGTGAATCTAAACCATCCGTGGATCAACTCTAGCACATCCAAAAAAATCAATAAGATTGGTCCAACTCCAAACGTTTACCAGTTCAGTGAATACGCACAATAACCTTATAATTTGTATAAAAACGTCAATACTATAGTATGTATAAGACTTGCCTAAATAAATTGGTGACGACTGCTTAGTAAATACGGAATCGTTTTTTTATCTACGATTGCCATCCCTAGCATGACACTCCATGGCAACACCGAAAAAGAAATCGATTCGACACTAAAGTAATATAGCCACTTATCATAATTACCATTTAGCAAGGATTAACTGCTAATTGCACATATCAATCTCGAATGTGATTACATTGATACCTAGTGTTCTTGGAACTGTAATATTATTTCGAATAAACATCTTTATCACAGATAATTTTGATAACAGCATAATTTAAACGTCTGTCAGTTGGCTAAGATAATATACGTATTATCTATTTTGTAGCATATAGAAAGAAAAATATTTATTTCTAATAGCGACACACAACACAAATAGTATTAACATAACAAAGTATAGACAAAATTATAGAGAAATTGTATGTCGCAATTGCAAATTCAAAAGTTTTATTCAAAATAAGTTCCACTGGAGAACACTTTTTGAAGGTCATAGATATGGTTAAAATTTAATTTTACTTCCTAGTCTATGTACACCGCTTCGCAACGTGTTATTGCTGTTAAGGAGAAGCGGCAAAAAACTCCCCAACAACACGTCTAGCTAACAATTGATTTTCTTTATATTTGTTGTTCTATTTATATTTCAAGTTCTTTTTTTTTAAGTTTTAGGCAGAATTATGTTACAGGATGATTTTGAAAAATTAATTGAGTTGTAGCAAACAGTGCATATTCAATAAGACAGAGCGCTATAAAAGGATGAAAATATCATTATAGTTATAAATATAAAGACATAACGTACTAATTTTTTTTTGCAACATATCTCCTTCCCGTCCTCCCTCCCTCTCCTCCTCCATATTTGGAAATGAGGTTGGCACTCGGCTTATTGCTGTGCCGCAACGTAGTTCCACACAGCGCTGCTTTTCAGTGTTCCACCTCCTGGGCCGTAATGGGAGTCCCAAGCCCAGCAGCGGGATATTTTATATGCGACCGGTGCCAAACATAAAAAAGACAAATAATTACAAAAATTATTTGAGTAAACGACCGAAAAAAATGCACTGGAACTAGACTTCAAATCGTAAATATCCCAATGAGAACTCGATGTTTAAGATTTGGCATGAAACCAATAACTTCCCAATTTTTGAAAATCGTTGATTTTTATAGCAGAATAATTAATAATGTTTTTGCTGACACTCCAAATTTTGCCGTCCTCGAAAATTTCGCCGCCGTTTGCAGTAGCCCTTAGTGCCCCTGTGTAAATCCATCCCTGGCCAGGTCACTAATGCCGGAACATAACACAAGGTTGTTATAGCGGCATATACTGGACCAGGTGTGATAACCATCCAAACACGCACCTCACCACCTGGCTGTGGGTTGTTTTGTCGCCTCTTAGACATGTCGCCCGGCCGCAGGAAATCGTATTCTTTCTCCGTTCCTGCACGGATGAAAAATGAATCCAGCTTGGCTTTACCACTTACGCACTTTAGGTACGTTTAGGCACTTTAACGGTCATATAGATACAGTAGAATTATCTTATATATATAAATCTCCTGTCACGATGTTTGTCCGCGATGGACTCCTAAACTACTAAACCGATTTTAATCAAATTTGCACACCGTGTGCAGTTTGATCCAACTTGAAAGATAGGATAGTTTTTATACCGTTGGAACCGGTAGGTGGCGCTGAGATCGTGTTCTAGAATCCTCTTAACAACGGGGAGCGATTTTGTTTTTGTGTGTTTGAGTGGGTCCCCGGATGGTTTAAATCCACAATTGGAACCGGTTGGTGGCGCTGGGATCGGGTCATATTTTTTCAGAGCAGGACAACGTGTGCTGGGGCCGCTAGTAGTATTATAGATTTAACCGTCCCTGTTACCTATTAAAGATATTAAATCAAGTGTGAACATCTTAAGATAAATCTTGTAACCGACACGCAAATGTCAAGACTTTCACAGAGTATAAAGCGTGCTTAGCTAAATGCCAGTAAGCTTAATATAATTGTGATATTGATCTTAGTTGTGGTCATAAATAATTTTTGGTAATGAAATAGTTTTAAACTCTTACGAATCGTGGTATCTTAATGCGAAATAAGCACACCTGCATGTGCCCCTTAAATGACGTGTGTTCGTATCTTGAGAAGCATGCACTTCTTAGAAAATTCATCTGAGCTAAACTACACATCGAGGGCTTCATTACATATAGGCCTATGCGCAAAAATGCCATTTGTTTGTTGTTTACTAAAAACTGTGCATATTACAATTTGGAAAGTCTTACCAGACTTAGCTATAAGGAAGAGTATTTCAGATTTCAGTCTTATACAATCAACTAGTTTTGTTTCATTCGTAATTTTGTCCCTTGTGTAAAACTGCACTTTTGTCTGTACGACCATTTGTTATGAAACCCTCGATATTGTTACAATTATCATGTCCCTGCAGACGGTAAATGCATTTTTTTTAATGTAATCATACCATTATAAAACTACGTTTAAAAGGTTTTAATCGCGGTATTTTATTTATTTTTATTCTGAGGTTTCGGCCACTTTTCAATAGCCTTGATCGCCGAAGACAATGATCTCAAGTGTCAACGAGTAAAGTTACTATGTAAGGATATTTTAAAATTACTCATGACACTCGACATCTTATCGTCATTATCGTCGGAATAAAATCAAATAAAATTGCTTGCTGCTTCTTAATTTAAGTTATATCTAGTTATTTTAGGTCAGATTTAAATTCTCATTAGTCTTATTTCCTAGATTAGTTTGTAATTGTAATGCTGTATCACTAAGATACATTAATTATGTATGGCAAAAATAAAAATAAAATTTACTTTAGTTTTCATAAAACTCTGCTCCACGAATCCTTTTTTCGCTATTTCACTAGTTTTAGAATTGACTATAGAGACTAGAGACCCACTTTAAAAATCACCCATTATCTTAGACCATGAATATGTTGTCTAAGCCACTGAGCTTATTGAGCTAGAGCCATACTGATATAGAAATAGTACGTGACTGATGTTTTTCGAACCACAATCAGCAGGCTCATTCTTAGAATAATACCCCAATAATGACGAGTACAAAAACCAGTCCTGATGACTCCAGCTCAGCGTTTCCAGTTACATAAATTGCGACGCTCGCTATTTTGCAGTCATGAAAATTCCTAGAACATTCAAACAACTTCGTATTGAAGTTCTCATATTACGAAATGCTCTCGTGTTCATGGTTATATGGTGGATAGTCCACTTATACAGCGGGAATTTTTCGAGTCCGAAGAGTAAAAACTTACAATTTACAAAATTTCAAAGTTTTTAAAGAGCCACAATTTTTTTCTTGCCAACAATATATATTACTTGCATAAATTAAGTGTTTTGATAAATAAAACCAAATCTGTTAATTATGTATAAGTAGTTTGTCTTTCCCGATATTTACAACCTAGGTGTCTTCAAGTCTCGTGTGAATAGGTACCTTCTAGGTAAGCGTGCTCCTTCTAAGAGCATACCCCCGCTCTACATCAGGCTAGATTATGGTCAAACGCGAACCTATACTACAAAAATAAAAGAAACAATAGTAGAATTATTTTATCCGTGAAGTTTGGGTCACAAAATAATCGAGCGGTGAAGCGAGTATTTCGCTCTCTCTTCCACTCACGGGCCTTATGGGCGGGCATAGTGATGATCATTATTGTTGTCGATAAGGGTTGTCGATAGTGTATTTAGTTTTGTCATTTTGTGGGTTAATGATAAAAATGAAAGAAAAAATAGATAGATATATAGTAGTTGTATGTTCGTAGTTGAACATACAACTGCTATAGAACAACAACGTATTTATTCAAATAATAATAATAATAGTATATAGTAGATATTTTTTACACTGTATCATATTATAAGTAAAAATCGGCGTCAGTGTACGGTCCTTTAACTACAGTTTGTGGTGATATTATTTTATTCGACAAAGTTGTGATGTATAGAGTACACATGCATTGTCGACGACGTCAATGCAGGGCCTTGTGACTACATTTATTGGTGACATTATTTTTTCGGACAAATGATTAAATATTACGTACTTACAAGGTTCTCCACTGACGCCGATAATATGTAAGAATAAATTGTGTAATTCACAAAATCCTAAGGCGTCATTTCAAATTGTTAGTACATGTCACAAAGGGAAACATATTGTATTTCTTTCAAACACAATTCGCGTTGGTACACGACACCAGAGAATGTTAATTATCTTGTTTTGATCGCCACAAACGGTTGAGTAACATTACATATAACTGTTTTGTTTGCCGGAGGTTTCCGGAACGGCCATTTCGAGGTCTCCAATTCGCGGATATGACCATCATAACTCATCATGGCTGCGGTGGCTTCAGGTTCATTCTCATTAGTAATGAAGATACGTACGACGTAAGCCGGGTTAGTTCTGTTACGAGCCTATAATGCTACTTGGAGAATGTTGAATGAATGAATGTAAACATTATTATTCACCAAATTCAAAACATAGATATAAAAATTTTGAACAAAGGGCGGTCTTATCGCTTAAAGCGATCTCTTGCAGGCAATCCCCTAAACCAGTGCTTTCCAATCTTTTTGATTACCTACGCGACCCCTTTACCGATTGAAAAATTTTGGCGACCTCTTAGGCCATAGACAGACAAAAAGTTAGTAATTGAAATGACTATTTTGATTATTACGTTTCTCTTTCCCTATTTCGTTACCTTATTCATTATTACGACCTATAATCTACAAAAAGCTACTGAGCTTAGAAAGTACCTAAGTATGAGGTACAAACTTAAATTTCTTTTTGCCTTTTACCGGCGACCCTCCGAGCAAGGCTCTGCAACCCCCGTAGGGTCACGACCTCTAGTTTGAAACAACTGCCCTAAACTAAGGAAAATATTAAAACATGACAGTGGTGGTGTAGACAATAAATAATACATTCAAAAAATATGAAATAAATAAATAAAAACCTTTATTATATAGTTATTTTATGCATGGTTAGGTGGGTAAAATTGAGATCATTGTCTCATCAAAACTTTACAAAATAAACAGAGTAAATATCAAGTGTAATTAATAATTATTAATACAAATTACGTAAAAATACTTAAGTAATGATACTAGTTCCTATTAAAATATTAGTCATTCTTATAACAAGTTGGTACACGTAACACAACTGTTCCCCCAGGGGGTGCCGCCCTGGACTCCCCTCCGTCCAGGAAGCGGTACAAGGGGATGCGTCCCCGGGGCCCCGACCGGCCACTGTCACATTCCCCCCTTCACTCCGTGACAGTGGTGTCCCACCTTTCCGCCTCGTCATCCTAAAAGCCTTCCCTTCCTTCCAAACCTCCTCTCAAAACACTCTTCCCTTCCGAAGTTAGGTGGCCTCCTCCGACTCCGACCGCTGATGCTGCTGTAAGCGCGAGGCGGCGGGGAAAAGGGGAGGAAGGAGAGGGAGGGGTGATGGCGCAGGAGCAATCTTCGCAGCCTCCCTCTCCCCTATCGCGAAGCCCCCCCCGCCGCTGACGCTGCTGAGAGCGCGAGGCGGCATTCCCCGGCCCGCACACAGGAGAGGCCGCCTCTGTTTACGAGGCGGCCAGCCGCTGCCGGGGGTTGCGGGGGTAAGCTCGCGCATGTACCGTGACCCCGGCGCTAGGCGGAAGAAGGCTCCCATGAGGTTTTAGTGGGTATACCGGCGCCGGTCGTACTGATTAATCGGCGTCGGGGAGCCCCACATACCTGCCGCGCATGATTCCCCGCGCGGCTGACGATGCGACAACGCATTTCCTCATGTAAAAAAAAAAAAAAACGTAACACAACTGAGACTAGTACAGCGAGAGAAAGTTTCGAATAAGAACTTGTGTCAATTAATAGGGGTCCATTTTTAGACCTAGTCGAACCCAAAATCATTTTTTTTATTTCCGTCGACCCTTGGGAAACCGATTTGGGCCGCAGAGAGTCGATGTCGACCACTTTGGGAATCCCTGTATTCGACGTTTCAATTCTGTCCTTTTATATGACTTTAAAGTGTGTGTACATGAGCGACACAAGCAACAGTTGCGTGTTACGGAAATGAATATGTTGCGGTGGATGTGTGGAGTTATGCGGAAGAACCGTGTCAGGAACTCCCGCATCCGCGGTAGTCTTCATATCAGCGACCTGACGCCACTGCTGACGTGTGTACAAAATTCCGTGACGATATCTTACGTAGTTAATGCATAAAAACCCCACAAACACACGAAATCCTTTTCATAATACAATTTATGATTATTAATCTAATGCTTTCCATCAGCACTATGAACATAACATAATAAATGGCCGTTGTCATTGAAAATTATGAATCAAATTAGGTACCATTAGACATAAAATTATAGAGGCGGGCTACACCAAAAGTAAGTCCGGCTTCAATTACGTATTTCAACGACATGTCTTAATATAAAAAATGGGAATAAAGTTATAACTTATAATTCGTTGTGTAATTATATGAATTTGCAGCGAAGAAAACAATTTGGTTATTTATTGCTAATAATAACGGTAGGAACGAAAAAGAATATTAATTCCTGCGGCCGGGCAGCCTGTCGTAAGAGGCGACAAAATAACCCACAACCAGGTGGCAGGGCATTTGTCCGACTGGAGGCTACCACCCCTGGTCTAGAGTATGCCACCATTACAACTAGAGTTGTATTCCGGCGCCAGTAGCCAGGTTGCAGTTTCTCCTTCAAGGCCGGCAACACATCTCATATTGCTAATGTCCATAAGCGACGGCACCCAGTAGCCGTGGTCACGGACGACAAAGATGACATTTGTCCACCGAGTATTGTTAAAGTATTATTTAGCCTACCGCCAACTTGTTCATTTTAATTATTTAGTGTTAATTTTGTTTATGGTTATAATTTACTCTATGGGAGCCTAATCTAATTTACCACCGCTTCACAACGTGTTGTGGCTTGAACGGCAGAAGCGGCGAAAGAAACTCTAGCAAACATGCCTAGTACTAAAAATTGTATATAATATTAAAATGGGTGGAAGGAAACTAAAATAAATTATCAGTCAAGTTGGTTAGTGTGTCGTTGCACACAGAAAGAGCTCAGTGTCTTGAGGTCTGGCAGTTGGGTTTTTGCTGGCTTTGGGTCTAAATAATTTTGATGATCGGACCTCAAACCGGTGGTACTTGCCAACATCTTTTCTATTAAAATTTGGTTGTTTTGAAATTTGTCTTCCGTGATCACGGCCAGTGAAAAGTGGCCGAGACGTTGGCATAACCAAAATCATTTTTATTTTAATACATATAGAATTGTATTAGAATTATTTTTCAAAGAATGAATGGAGTTGTAACAAAACATTTAAAAAAAACATTGTCACCGTGGCAATAATGAGATACTAAGAATTCAGAAGATAGTATAAAAGGCTGGCAGCTATGTAAATGCAGTTTTACCACTTAAATATTCTAGAGTAGTATCCCTGTCTAAGCAAGTTACTTTTTAATTTTGCTTTAAATGTAGGGCAGACCTACCACTTCATTCGGGATTTTATTGGTGCGTATACCAGCACCAAGAAAGGAGACCGTTCTTTATGTAGTCCGAAAAATAGCAGCATTAGCTTATTATTATGCCTGGTGTTATAATTGTGAACATCCTTATTGTAGGCACTTATATTATTACGAATTAAATATGTGTTAAGTTACATTACTATAACTATCAAGACGTGTAGTACAGTAGTACGTTTTATAAGCGATATAGTGAGTTTGCACGTGTTATCGGATCGTGTAGTTTGTACTGGTTTTTTTAAATTGTTTCGCAGGCTTCTCTGCCATTGGTTAGGGGAGAGTTCTCATTTCTTTTATTTTTTACCTATTTTATTTATGCTTTCTCAAAAATTTACATTTTGCTACTACTTATATATATGTTACTGCGGGTAAATATATATAGTTATATATATTACTTGTCTAGTAAGTATGTAGTAGTTCTTATAGTCTTAAGTTTGTACTGGTTGTCACCAGTTATATTTATACCTGTACTATACGTGTTTGTATAGTTCTGATAAAGTCTATAGTAATTCCAACGGCATTTTAATTCGAGTACTGTAGCTCGTAACAGTATCTTATTATTTCATGGTACATGCTCGAAACATTTGCGAATTGTCGTTACCTTGAAAATTTGTTTGAAGAAGTCACGTGTAACAGGTCAGACTATGAAAGTAATTTCGAAGAACGTTACAAGCTTTGGCCTGTTATAAACTTACGCACGAGTAAATACTCGTGCGTGAAATAAAACTTATTTCAAGAGAAATCCCTTGGACAGCAATCGCTGATTTCCTGCTTCCTCCTTACTCCCAGAAAACGTTTAATAATAAACAACACGCATTTTTATCAAGTTTTTCTCGTTTGCTGATTTTGTGAAATAAATACCTCGACTAGAATCAAATTGGATTTCATTCATATTTCTATACAGTTCCAGTAAAAACATTTTTCTTTCTTGTTTCCAATGAATTGTATGGCTGCCATCAAATGGCTCAGGTTTGTGAGGTTATCTCAAAGGTACGGAGATGGTTTTTTTATATATTGGATATCTTAGAAGATCGCACCGAATAAGCACTCGCACACGCACCTATAGTGGACTTTTCTGACAAGATTTAAAAACCATTAAGATTGTCCGGCTATTGAGGTGACAATTTTTTATAGGTCCCCAAGTAACATATATAAATTTAGCTTTTATACTATATACTATAACGAAAGTATAATTCATGAAAGTTTAGGGGTATCTGGCAGGGCGTAGCAACTGTCATAAGTTTCCGGCAATGGATGACGAGATTTCTAGAGTTATCCCGAACAAAATATAAAAAATTGAGCTTTATACTTTAACGAAATTAAGGTGCCATTTTATACTTTTACTTTACTTTTACTACCTGTTACCTGCCCAAGTAACCACAACCTAAACTCTTTAGTCGCTGGTCGTTCTAACCTGTATACTAGGGACATGCACAGAAAAACTTTCAGCTTTTATAAAATAATGAAGGTCTGACAGTCGTGGGCTCTAGATCCATAGGTACAATTGTAGATTGTTTATCCGTGCAGGAACGGAGAAAGAATATAATTTCCTGCTGCTGGGCGGCTTGTCTTAAGAGGCGACAAAACAATCCACAGCCAGGTGGTAGGGCATTTGTCCGACTGGATGGCTACCATCCCTGGTCTAAAGTATATCGCCATAACAACCTTGAGTTATGTTCCGGCCTTAATGACCAGGTTCCAGTCTTCCTTAAGAGAGCAGCAGCGCATTTGTAGCACCTTTGGTGTTACAAATGTCCATAGGCAATGGTAACTGCTTTCCACCAAGTGGGCCGTCTGCCTGTCTGCTGAACTCCTGCAATACAAAAATATAAAAAAAGATCACTTCTGCGGTGTATAATCTTTAGCGCATAAGTCTACGGCACGCTCGCCCTGTGCAAGCACCCACCGGCTTTCTTTGAACTTTTTGAAGTGAAACTTCTATATTGACGGGGTCTTAGGATGTATCTGTCACGAAAAAGCGTTATAGCCGCGTGGAGGAGCGGCATAAATTTAGACTAGACATGGTAAGAAGCGGCATAATAAACGAATGGCAACGGACAAGGGGCAAAACGAAATGCAACAAAATTTTAAATTGAAGTTTTACGGGCAGATTGTTAATGTACTTGTCCAATTGAAAACCCGCCCGTAAAACTTCAAGTAATTTTTTTTTTTCAATATACATATAACTCAATATTTTCTTCGGATTTTTAAAGTAGCTTTAATGTTTATAGACATGACAACTTTGGGTCCGTCTTCTAAATCGATGGAAAGAATTAGGGTATACAAAGCTGCTAAATGTTTCGATTATATGATACCTTATATATAAATAAGGTATATATATACTTAAATATATATAAAAACAATACGTAAAATACGTATGATAATTAGAATTTTTAATAAATTTCTTTTAAGGTTTCAAGCGCCCTCCATATTATTCCAAATTTGTTGCGAGAAAACCACAAAATGAGGAATACATTCTCGGGCACTTTTCTCGTGATCTTCCCATGAGAATGTAGAGCGCCTATCAGAATAGGGATCTTACACATTGACGTCACAACGAAACCTTTCAAAGACAACATTTGTAGTCCGATCATATCCAGTAACAATACATAATAAAAGATATTTAAAATTAATTTGAAATTCAAAATGCAGTCGCGACTTGCATGTTGTTTGTTTTTTACATGTTAAATTTTATATTGATTTACGATCGAAGTGACCAAAATAAAGAGGTGATAAAATAAGGAATGAATGGTATGAATTTAAAATAAAGATTGACACATTAGCGGACGATGGTTTTTATCCAGGCATTGGAGCTCGGCTTATCCCCGTATTCTGACGTACGTCACATGTAGGGGCGGATTTAGGTTGGCTGCCGCCTTAAACCCTGTTTGATAATGCTGTCCTTTTTAGTGTTCCGTAGACATTTTAGCAGAAACGGAACCCTTACGTAATTGCCATTTCCAATCGTCCGTTTACATTGGTACTTATCAAATTATCAAAAGTGAAATAAACGCTTGGAGGGGAGTATGATTCGATTAAAAATATACTGTTGGCAACATTAGCAAGCTTGCAGGTCAATGCCCTTTACTGTCAAAGATCCAAACTCTTTTTAAATGAAATGACATTTTATTTGCCATAGACGATAAACTGACATAGATTAAACACAGATAGAGGGTAAAGGCTCATTACCCTACAAATGGGGGCCCTTGGCCTGCAGCACGTTAATGAGGGATATTTCATATTCAAGACATTCTGTCTTCGCCCATATTAGGACTAATATCATCACATAACCATAACCACACGTGCGTCTTTAAGGCATATGAATAATTTATTGTTTGTTTTGTTTACAAAATGAAAGACCCGTGTTAATTCATATTTATTTCTGACTTTATAAATATATTTCCATCGGCTTTGTCCATGGGTGATTTAACCACTCTGTATGATAACTTATGCATAATAATCGGCAGACAGACACATTGTATATACCCAAGCTAAGCAAGTTACTCTAGTGTTATGGCTAATACACAACGGACCACTCTATGTCCAATCCCAGACACCCAGACCATAGTAAATAACGGAAAGTTCGTTTACGTAATTTACAATGCCGGAAATCCAATCTGGAGCCTCTGCATTGAACCACAGAGGCCGTCAATATTTATCCATATCACTATTATTACATACACTTGAAAGTAGAGTTTCGGTCATGATATGGGTATGTTTGTTCGTCGCTAAAATTAACATTTCAAAAAACGTAATTAGTACCATGGAATACGAAACGTAATTTTAAGCGATTAAGTCACTGAGAAAGCTTTAGTTAATATTCAAACAAATTGGTAACTATTTGAAATAAACAGTTTTTATATCGCCTTGCCATCGCTCGCCCAGTTTGGAGGCGGTCTAAGAGGTTTCCTGATAATTTACCTTATAATTAAAATAAGAAACTAGGGAAATCCATTGGTAGTGAGTTGTTTTGTTTAATAGCGAACCACATATCAAAACATAAGACGTTAATATGATTAATGCTTGAAATAAAATTGGTCCGCGAAGACATAATATAGAAGTAGTATTGGAATATTTGAAATAAAGCATTTTTTTGAGTTTATGGCTTGGCAGCTAGGCCTTTACACTAGGTCTTAGAATAGATAATTCAAATTCTTCCTTTCATTTTATAACTTACCAAAAGTGTTTTAATAAATATTTATGTAATAATCATACTTGCCAGAAATAAAAAGAAGCGGTCTGATAATGGATGATAGTATTACTTGTAACAAAAAATAAATAAATGTAGAAAATGTTAACTTTACTTTGTGTCTTCGGTATTTATGCTAAAATCTTTCTAAAGGAGAAATAAGTAGTATAGTATCCTATACTCTGTTTTTAGAATTACCTGGACTAAAACGACAGCTGTGATTGACTCTTTTTGATTCAATCCCACAGAACTACATGTACATCGAATAATATACGTAATAACGTAATACAAATAAACGAGGAGTTTTTGGTGGGAACTGAAAGGAGACGTTGTGCTGTGCAGTTTTATTTTCTAAAAATGTGTATAATTACTCTAAAATGAACAATAGTTGCAGGATATTGATAGTTTTTGAGTAGAAATTATGTGTTTTTGTGAGGAATGTGAACTGTATAGTCAGATGCGATCTTTCGAGTTTTCACAAGAACTCCATTGAATGGCGTCGGTTGTAGACTGCAATACAACTGCGCTACTTATACGAAGACCTATTAATTAACATGTTTCCGACTGAAAGACTTTGATTCTATGATCATGAATAAATTTAAAAGAAAACAAATAAACGAAATAAGTCAACTTAATTAACAACTATGTATACTTCATTATATTGATAAGATTAATAATACAATATCAGAGTTAATATTTGTTTTTCTGTCTGTTTGTCAGGTTTTGTGGGCTTAAATAAGGTTTCCTACATATTTTTGAAGTCTGTTTTGAAAATATTTGTTGATATTTTTTATTATTATTGAGATACTCTTATATCTAAAGGTAAATCATTATACAGCTATGCACCTGTTACTTTTGTCTTTTAAGTATGAAGCAAACAAAGTGATTGAAGGGTGATTTAAAGTTGAATCGAACTAATACGAAAAGGAGCCGAATTCGGTACAATTTGTATAAATGTTGTTTTCGATTTCTGCATGTCTGGGATAGATCCCAAATCTGTCAGTGTGTAATTTGCTCAGCTTGGAAATTCACAAGTATGTTTTTGTCTGACCGAACAAGTGTCGAAAAAACACGTAATAGTCATATAGTTTCTTTTCAAAATTCAATATTAACTTTCTACATTTATTATATTATACCCAATTTATACTCTACACTCCTCCTTACCTTAAGAAATGTTTCAACTTCCTTCATACATCACACACCTTCTTGTTAAAGCCACCTGCACATTATTAACCATTTTACTCCAAACCCTTCGCTGTGCAGGCTATTTGTCTTTGGAACTCTTTACCCGTAGGTATCAGAAAAGCTAAATCACTAGCCATATTTAAAAAAATCACTCAAAAACCAACCTTAGTTTATTTATAATCAAATATTTCTATTCTTTTTAACTTGTTTACTGTCCACACTGTACTGTTCTTCCTTTTTTATTTTACTTCTTTTTAATTTAATTATACCTAGACATAAGTTATTAAAGTATCCTCTCAGTCAATTTTACCGTTAAATTATTGTAATTATTCATTCTTTAATTGTTATTTGGTGAACAATAAAGTGTTTTCTATTCTATTCTAATATGAATAAGATTGATGGCCCACCCATGTTCAGATAATGCTGACTGTTGATTAACATTACGAATCAATTAAAAATAGAAGCATCAAACTAAGCCACGAAGCCCAGGAATAATAAATGAGCTTACTGGTTTAGCTGAGCCTGCCATATATATAATAATTGCTGGTGCAATGTACAGGAAAATCAATATACGTTAAGACAGTCTAGGCTGCGGACTAGACATGCAAGGTCAATTTAGCCTTTGTTCTATGCAATTATGTGTATGTTTACGAAGTATTTACGTTCAATCAATACATTGATTTTTATAGCGCTAAATGGTTGATATGTTCGTAATTTGTAAAGTTATTTTTCAATGCCAGAAAGAAATGTACTTAAAAATTCTTTTGATTCTTGAAATTTAAATATTTAAAACATTTTGGCGAAAGTCATTTTATAAGTTAAAATTCTAATTTACTTCTATCTATCAATTTTTGGCTTAGGGCCATTTTTAAATTACCAGTAAAACTGCATAAAACGCAACATCGTAAAATTAAAATTAAAAAAAAATTAAAATGACACTAGAATGAATAATACAGTTGAATTGTTTCACGTTTGAATTTAGTCACGTTATAATTTACTCGACTGATAAATCTTATGATTGAAAAGTCGTTATACCAAACGGACAGTTTGCAACTGTAAGCTTAAAAATAATATATACATTTTGATAAAAAAAAATGACATTTGGGTGTCTACAATTAGAAAATGTATGTTACAGATTACTGTTGTATTTATCAATCTTCAGATTACAAATGGATAATTTACATAAATAACTTTATCTTTACCAGGTTTCTCGGTAACCAAATTTCAACGAAACTGATTCGATCATTTTGCCGGCAGTTACTTTCATATTGAATAAATACTAGCTGACCCGTGCCCACTTCGTTGGGCATCAAAAAAATATACTTATTATTAATCACAATCAAATATACCCTACGACACTCAGGAATAATGTAGCTTTCCACTGGTGAAAGAATTTTAAAAAACGGTTTACTAGATCCAGAGATTACCCCCTACAACAATACCCCCTATACAATTTTACCTATTTATAATATTGGTATAGATAAATTTTATTTTTAAAGTTCCACCTAATATGGGAATGAAATAATAGGCCACAACAGATAACATAATAGGTAGGTACCTACACGAGTGATTATTTACATTCTCGCCCCACACGTGCTCCGTTCACCTGCACGTGTGTCATTCAGTGCATTTATCTGCCTTGCGAGCGCAGTTTCTTATGTATTGCGTAATTGCTAGCGAACTTTATAAATAAAAAATGTTATAATAAGTCATGCCGCCATTTTGTTACTCATAATTAAATTAGGTCGAGACGATTATTAATTCTTCCGTACTCTGTGGCATTTCAGGATGTCAATAATTTTGTGGAGTTTTTGGCTGGAACTGAAAGGAGAAGAGAGGAAATGTGTGAAATTACTCTAAAATGAACAATAGTTGTAGGATATAGAGAAATGTGACCTTGTCACAAGAACTCCGTTGAATGGCACTAGCATAGCTGATTACCTACAGTTCAGCTGAGCAATACATAGGCTTAAGAAAATGTAGAATCTATATTGTAATCTAAGATCTGGCTTAAACGCCTAGCTGCCAAGCCATAAACCGAAATAAATAAAATAATAATCGATAAATTTGTCAAGGATTTCAGGAATTCAAATATATTCCTGACTAGAGTTTACCCCGCGGCTGTGCCGCGGGTTAACCTCTAGTGCGTGTCTCTTGTTTAAAGAGCAAGTGCTACAGGTTATATTATGTTACATTTTTATGTATTTGCCCACGGAAGATTCACTTCATTTTATATCGCTAATTATATATACTATCCCCCGTCTATCTGTCAACAAAATAAATTACAAAACTTGACCAAAAAGGCCAAAATGGTCTAAATGACCAAAAGACCACAGTGACCGACATGGCTAAAATGACGGAATAGGCAAAAACGACCAAAAAGGCCAAAATAATCAAAATGGTCAAAATGACCAAAGAGGCCAAAATGACCAAATAGGCCAAAATGACCAAATAGGCCAAAATGACCAAAAAGGCCAAAATGGTCTAAATGATCAAAAGACCACAGTGACCGACATGGCTAAAATGACGGAATAGGCAAAAACGACCAAAAAGGCCAAAATAATCAAAATGGTCAAAATGACCAAAGAGGCCAAAATGACCAAATAGGCAATAATGACCAAATAGGCCAAAATGACCAAAAAGGTCAAAATGATCAAAAAGGCCAAAATGACCAAATAGGCCAAAATGACCAAATAGACCAAAATGACCAAAAAGGCCAAACTGACCAAAAAGGCCAAAATGACCAAATAGGCCAAAATGACCAAAAAGGAAAAATTACCAAATAGGCCAAAATGACCAAAAAGGAAAAATTACCAAATAGGCCAAAATGACCAAAAAGGAAAAATTACCAAATAGGCCAAAATGACCAAAAAGGCCAAAATGACCAAATAGGCCAAAATGACCAAAAAGGTCAAAATGATCAAAAAGGCCAAAATGACCAAATAGGCCAAAATGACCAAATAGGCCAAAATGACCAAATAGGCCAAAATGACCAAAAAGGTCAAAATGATCAATAAGGCCAAAATTACCAAATAGGCCAAAATTACCAAATAGGCCAAAATTACCAAATAGGCCAAAATGACCAAATAGGCCAAAATGAAAATTATCCCTTGTCCATTCTCAGTATTTAATTTACATTCGTGCCGAATTTCAGCCAAATCGGTCCAGTAGTTTTTCCGTAAAAGCATAACAAACAAACAGACAAATATCATTTTATCCCGGAAACTATCCCATTTTTCGGGATAAAAAGTATCCTATGTTCATCCTCGGTATCGAAAATATATATATACTGAGTTTCAGCCAAATCGGTCCAGTAGTTTTTACGTGAAAACGGAACAGACAGACAGACAGAGTTACTTTCGCATTTATAATATTAATAGGGATTTAAAATTCAGTGTTGCAAAGATCGTTCAATATATGAATAACGAATTGTATAGAATATTACATGTATGACTAAATATATAAAGATTTTCATTAAGAAAATGTATATATATTTAGTATTAATTAGTCTCTGCTTGGATAAATTATTTATAATTTAGTTTATTTTTAAAT
This sequence comes from Dendrolimus punctatus, assembly GCA_012273795.1. Classification (NCBI taxonomy): domain Eukaryota; kingdom Metazoa; phylum Arthropoda; class Insecta; order Lepidoptera; family Lasiocampidae; genus Dendrolimus; species Dendrolimus punctatus. The sequence goes on from CM022543.1 coordinate 17,747,547, forward strand.
ATTTAGTTTAATATTTTCTTTATTTCTTCTTTTCTTTGTAGTTATTATTGCTTTAAATAAGTCACATCATTAAAACTATATTAATGTTAACTTTAACAGTATGTTTATTGATACAATGAATTATTTAATCATAAAGAATAATATTTTATAAATAATTAATTTAACTTTTACTAGGCAGAAAAATAATTTCGGCAACAGGTTGTCAGCAGGGTGATCCTCTCGGGCCGGCCCTTTTTTCCCTTGCAATTCATCCAATCATTAAAAAACTAAATTCAAAATTTAATGCATGGTATTTAGACGATGGTACCCTAGGCGGGGACATTCAAACATTAAAAACTGACATTCAGTTTCTTATTGAAGAATTCGGTAAAATTGGCCTAACTCTTAATTTGTCTAAATGCGAAATTTATCTCTCTAATAAGCTAAACAATACTGATAGCATTATTTCCGAGTTTCAAAGTTTGGGTCTAAATTTTAAAATTGTCAATGAAAGTAATCTAACCCTCCTAGGTTGCCCCATTTTTGATGACTCCTTCACATCTTTCGTGGATTCCAAAATTCAAAATTTTCTTTCCAAAATTGCTAATTTAAAAAATATTAGTATACATTGCGCATATTTCATAATTAGACATTGCTTGTTTGTTCCAAATTTTACGTACGTGCTCCGATGCTGCCCCCTATGGCAACATTCACATATACTAACTAATTTAGACAATATTATCAGACAATCACTCTCATCATTGTTCAACATTCCTTTCGATGATCGCTCGTGGACCCAAGCCGCCCTGCCGATAAGGCATGGCGGTCTGGGAATACGCAAAATTTCCGACGTAGCGCTACCCGCCTTCTTGGCCTCAGTGTATAGCACCATGGACCTCATCGGTAATTTATTAAATCCATCACTTCGTGATTTTGAGGTCCCGTGTTTGGCTGAGGCCAAAAATGCGTGGTCTCTTGCCTGCCCGAATCAAAATTTACCCGTAAACATAAAGCGCCAGAAGCTTTGGGACGAGCCGCTCAGCCTTATAACGTACCAGAAATTGTTTTCTTCTTGTAACGGAGAGGCCGAGCGCGCTCGCCTCTTGGCTGTCTCACGTTGGGAGTCAGGTCTTTGGCTACAGGCATTGCCCTCGGCGAATCTTGGCACACTTTTGGATGACGCGACCTTCAGAATCTGTGCCAGCATTCGCCTGGGAGCAGCCTGTGTGGTCCCACACCTCTGTCATTGCGGGGACAGGGTTGGACGTTTGGGGCACCACGGACTATCCTGCAGCAGAAGTGCCGGTAGAACTTCCCGACATGCGGCACTCAACGATATCATCCGCCGGGCTCTCGTCACCGCCGGAGTACCTTCCATTTTGGAACCATACGGCTTATGCCGCGACGATGGCAAGAGACCGGATGGGATGACGCTGATTCCCTGGAAGATGGGCCGCCCCTTAGTGTGGGATGCTACTTGCGTTGACACTCTGGCGGCGTCTCATCTTTCAGGTACGTGCACCACCGCCGGTTCTGCTGCAGCCGAACAGGAGGCCCTCAAGCGTCGCAAATATGCCACCATCGGAAATGGTTACATATTTGCGGCATTTGGGGTGGAAACTTTGGGTCCGTGGGGTCCTAGTGCCCTAAAGATCTACCGAGACGTCGCCAAACGTCTCGTAGACGTCACACGCGACCAGAAGGCTGGCGTCTATTTTGCGCAAAGACTAGGCATTGCCATACAACGTGGTAACGCCGCCAGCCTTTTGGGAACGTTCCAGGTACATGACAGTGGTTTGGGACCATTAATTAATGTTTAGGCACTTCCCCCCCCCCCCTTTTTTATTTAGTTTTAGTTTTTATATATTTGATAGTGTAGTTTGTAATTCAAACTTTTACTTCATTATATATCTCAGTGTTTATTTCGCGTTAGGTAGATGATTAAATTCAAATTCAAAAGTTTTTATTCAAAATAAATTCCACGGGAGAACACTTTTTGAAGGTCATAAATATTAAGTTAAAAGTTACTTCCCATTCTATGTAAACCGTTTCGCAATGTGTTGTTGTTGTTAAGGAAAAGAAACTTCCCAGCGTCTAGCTATAAATTGTTTAAACAAAATAATAGTTTAAAATACCGTTTGCAACAAAAAATAAATTTAGATCCAAATGTTGCTTCCGGTAAAATGGCAGTTAAGGCTCGATTCAATAACGGGGGTAAATGCAAAATAGTCAAAATTCCGACATAGAGATGAATATATTTCATTAATTATTACATCTGATTTTAATTTGGTCTTCAAAGTAAAATGATCAAATGCTATTAATACCGTTACAAGTTGGGCAGAGGGGTGGGGCAGTCAAGCGACGATTACGATACTAGCAGATGGATTTTGCGCGTGTTATTGCATCGTTCAGTTTCTACTGGCTGTGTCCAGTCATATTTGTGCCTGTTTTATACGTGTTTGTATATTTCTAATAAGCTCGATAGCAGTTCCAACAGCATTTTAATTCGAGTCCTGTGTCCTGTAGCTCGTAACAATACATTAACGGTAATTATGCATAAAAAGTGTGATATACAAGAAGTTTGGAATGTTGTAGTTTATTGTTTTGTATCTACAACTGTAATATACCGAATAGTAGTACAGAAGGAGCCAATTCCTTAATCTAACCAGTTTTCATTGAAATTCCCGATAACATCACCAAGACATAAACGTCTGCATAGTTATGTCAAGGTTACCCCCCTCGATGACGCGTAAATGGAATTGGACATTTTTGCTCGCCAGAGAGGTTTTTATTGTGATATTGGCGGCACTGCCAAAATTCCCGCGCATTAGAAATTTTTTCAGTATTGCCAGATCTCAATTTTTATGTAATTATTTCTTGATGTATATTTCAATTGCAAACTGTATTCAGATGTATAGTGACAAACTATGGTATCTAAACTCGCCACCGTTATTAATTATGTTAAATAACCATCAAATTATGGCGATTCAAATTTTACCAATAAGAGTTCTCTAGAAATATATTATCTTATACTAATATATATTAAGCTGAAGAGTTTGTTTGCTTGCAGCGCTAATCATAGTAACTACTGGTCTGATTTGAAAAATTCCTTCCTTTTAACTATTCCTTGCGGACAAAATCGCGGGCAAAAGCTAGTTAATAGTTAGTCAGATACGATTAAGCATCAAAAAAAAGAAATAAGAAGAAAGGAAAATATTTAAATAGCAGTATACACATCAATTTCAAAATTTACTTCGAAATCACAGACGAACGAAATCCTTAATTATTATTTTTAATTTAGGTTTATGGCTTGGCAGCTAAGCCTTTAAGCCAGATCTTTGATTACAATATAGTATCTTTATTTTCTTAATTCTGTGTATAGCTCAGCTGAACTGTAGGTTATCAACTGAAGCCATTCAACGGAGTTCTTGGGACAACTCAAAAAGCCACATTTGACTATATATTTCACATTTTTCACAAAAACACATATTTACTACTCAAAACCTATCAATATCCTATAACTTGTTCATTTTAGAGTAATTTTACACATTTTTATAAATTAAAACTGCAGAGCACAACATCTTCTGTCAGTTCCCGCCAAAAACTCGAAGAAATCCTTAATTTTACTTTTTGATACAGATTAACGCGTATATTTTTTTAAGACCACGACAAAAATAATTGTAGGCAGTGGATAATGTTTTTTTTTAATATTGACATCTGGCAATTCGACACGGCACGCGCCAAAATAGTGGCGCGAGCAGGTTCCACAAACGCTGACTCATTCATTGGGCAAAGGAAAGCGAGGCCTTTGCCAAATGATACGAGTAAACGTAAACAAACCGCATCGACAATTATAATATGGTTTGTGTTCAGTTATGCATAAAATACATGAAATGTATTTATACATATGAAATGTGTTTATGCGGTCTCTCAAAATAAGGGAGTATTTCTAGGAAAGTTATTAATATATTTTTTTATGACTAATATTAATATTACTGCTTAAGCAAGATGTAGAAATAAAAGTAGAATAAGTATTCAATTTTAAGCTGACGGACTCAAACTGCTTCAAAGTACAAAACGACTTGAAATAAATATTTTAACCTAATATGCAAACATTTCATATAAATTTCAATTGAAAACAATATATTGGTTTGCTAACTTTAAAAAAAGCGTAGTATCTTATATAGTATATTCTTTAAGTATATTTATTGGAAACAGCTGTTATTTTTTTTTTAACAACGATAAATAAGAATTTTAAAAAATAAAAAGCCTTTTATTTGGTCCATAAAAACATATTACAGTAAACAATAATTTTAAAATGTAATTTATTATTTTTAGTCGTCTTTTTTAATTATCATTATTTTATTCGTCTATTTATTGTTATCATTTTTATTATTCTATATTCTAACAAGGATAAATGAAACAAAAATTGATTTTATTCAAAAGTTGGCTTTAAGAATTGAAAAAAGTATAAGGCGCATTTTTTTTTCTTTTAATAAGGTGTGTTGCCTCCATTTTATTACCGATTCTAATCGGTTACGCATAGTCCTGATTAGGGTTATTAAAGGTCTTGCGGAATGTTGTCCCATTGTTGTGAAATTATTATTTTTATTTATTCATGACCATAGAATCAAAGTCTTTCAGTCGGAAACATGTTAATTAATAGGTCTTCGTATAGTAGCGCAGTTGTATTGCAGGCTACAACCGATGCCATTCAATGGAGTTCTTGTGAAAACTCGAAAGATCACATCCGACTATACAGTTCACATTTCTCACAAAAACACATAATTTCTACTCAAAAACCATCAATATCCTGCAACTATTGTTCATTTTAGAGTAATTATACACATTTTTAGAAAATTAAACTGCACAGCACAACGTCTCCTTTCAGTTCCCGCCAAAAACTCCTTGTGAATTTTTTTATTTTTATTAATTTATTCATGACCATAGAATCAAAGTCTTTCAGTCGGAAACATGTTAATTAATAGGTCTTCGTATAGTAGCGCAGTTGTATTGCAGGCTACAACCGATGCCATTCAATGGAGTTCTTGTGAAAACTCGAAAGATCACATCCGACTATACAGTTCACATTTCTCACAAAAACACATAATTTCTACTCAAAAACCATCAATATCCTGCAACTATTGTTCATTTTAGAGTAATTATACACATTTTTAGAAAATTAAACTGCACAGCACAACGTCTCCTTTCAGTTCCCGCCAAAAACTCCTTGTGAATTTTTTTATTTTTATTAATTTATTCATGACCATAGAATCAAAGTCTTTCAGTCGGAAACATGTTAATTAATAGGTCTTCGTATAGTAGCGCAGTTGTATTGCAGGCTACAACCGATGCCATTCAATGGAGTTCTTGTGAAAACTCGAAAGATCACATCCGACTATACAGTTCACATTTCTCACAAAAACACATAATTTCTACTCAAAAACCATCAATATCCTGCAACTATTGTTCATTTTAGAGTAATTATACACATTTTTAGAAAATTAAACTGCACAGCACAACGTCTCCTTTCAGTTCCCGCCAAAAACTCCTTGTGAATTTTTTTATTTTTATTAATTTATTCATGACCATAGAATCAAAGTCTTTCAGTCGGAAACATGTTAATTAATAGGTCTTCGTATAGTAGCGCAGTTGTATTGCAGGCTACAACCGATGCCATTCAATGGAGTTCTTGTGAAAACTCGAAAGATCACATCCGACTATACAGTTCACATTTCTCACAAAAACACATAATTTCTACTCAAAAACCATCAATATCCTGCAACTATTGTTCATTTTAGAGTAATTATACACATTTTTAGAAAATTAAACTGCACAGCACAACGTCTCCTTTCAGTTCCCGCCAAAAACTCCTTGTGAAATTAAATACTCTTAGTGTTGCCAACTTGCCACTATTGTGGGCATATAATTTCTCACATATAATATTTCTTTTTAATTATCCCAAAGGTGAAACTTTAAATTGTCCCAAATGGGATTAAGGACCGGACTTCGTGCTGGCCAATTCATACACGTATCCCAACTTCTTTGCAATATCGTCGAACTTGAGCAGCGGCGGTCGGGTATTATCTGCATTTCAGTAAAATTTTCGGCTATGAATCATTCATATCTATGGTACCATGTAAGCTTCTAAAATCTCTATTGAAAAAAATATTCCAAAAACTGTTTAAAAGTTATATTATTTAATTAACTAGCTGTGGCCCGCGGTTTCACGCGCGTGGTGATGGAAAATCGTTATATTTTGGTTAATTCACACTATATCTTTATAAATATAGCCTTTGTGTTATATAGCTGATGTGTAAGCTATATTATTGCAAAGTTTCATTGAAATCCACTCAATAGTTTTTGCGTGAAAGAGTAACAAACATATACTTAACTTTCGCATTTATAATATTAGCAAGATGCTTTGATTCGTTTAAGTCATGACTTCATACCTTGTTATTCTCATAACAATTTAAGATGCTTTAACGTTTTATGTAAAATTATAAACGTCTTAACCGATTTCTATTACAGCGACCGCAATTTATTGCAATAAAGCCTTTGGAACTCTCATGCTACATCTCATTTCTAGTGAATATTAGTCAAGACAAAGTAATAATGTTACGAAATGAATTAGTCACAACGTAATCATGGCTAAATTATTAATTAAAATCAAAATATCTTAGGAATTAATCATAACAAGGAAAATGATCAAATAAATGCCAACCGCTTTCATCTTAAATACTACCCAGTACATAAATTCACTCTCGCGTTTATCCAGATGTGTTTGTAAAGAAAATATTATACTCTGCCAGTGAAAGGTATATTTTATAAATTATTTAATTTTTTCCATGAATCTGTGACAAATCAGCGAAGAAATATTCTAGGCGCCCGCGCGGCGCATTGCGTTCCTGCGTCGAAGCCAAAATTTCATGGATTCCGAGCGGACACATTCTTATTCAATGACATGGTTTTCATTATTGAGTATTTAGCCATTATTTTTATATTTTATAATCTGAAATTATAACCAGTGATATGAAAAGTGAGGCTAATTTACCAAAGTTGACGAGATGACATGACGCAAAAACCATCAAGACGCAAGTGATGTTTTTGGGAACATACCGGGAATCAATTAAATCATTGATTTTAATATATATTTATATTACAAAATATCGGTAGTTTGGATATTTACATTTAACTTGATATTGCTAACTATTAGCAACACAACCGTTTACATTTTTCTTGAAAAGCGAACACAAGTTAATATAGAGATCTACATATTATAGCAAAGTAGATTTAATTTTCAATTATGTTTTAACTAATTACATGTATTTGATTTCCACACCACCGTCATAAACTCTTGATTCCTTTCACAGAATCCACAGCTCGGGTTGTCTGGAAGAGATTGCTCTACAGCGATAAGGCCGCCCTTTGTTCCTGCCTTGAAACGAAATTACTGTAAATGATTTACTTTATGTGTATGTGGTGAACAATAAAGTATTTTCTTTTTATCTATCTATATAATTAAGTTCATTTATATTAATTTTCCTTCCTTGTATTAGTTATTGTAAATAAATTGTAAGGTAAATGATATTATTTTACTAAAATACTATTATTTTTGACATGTTTCTTAACATATTATGACTTATAGGGGTAGAATTGACACTAGAAGATCGTAGTATTGCTTAAATTAAGAAGACAGTTTTATTTGGGAGTTATTGATACTGAAACTTTGTAAGGTTGGATCCATGATAATTGATATTGGTAGCTGATAATGCAGAGAAAAGTACAGAGCTGGTACAAAGCCAAAAAACAAAATAACAAATCTAAAAAAACATATAAAGTCCGCGTCACAAAATGTCCTACAGATACGGCGCTACAATGGCCGTACTTAATCCTGCCAAAGTAATTATTTGTTAATCCGTAAATCGATGTAAGTAATTATTGAATAATAAATACAAAATATTCCACAATTACAGCTGTAAGTTTATTTCCTGGCATTTATTTTATGAACAAAATTCTATCAATTACCGGAGCTGCCACTTTTAGTTCCTTTATTTTCTGTGGGACTTCTTTCGTGGCGCGAACTCAACAATCAAATGCAGTTCTCACCTCTTCCGCACCTGTACCATAATTTCACTATACATTGTTTTTCCTTAGTAGATAATTTTTCTACATTATGAACAGGATTTTTGCAATAAATTACATTATTTAATGATGTTTATATGTCTCAGACACCACAAGTCGCATCTAAAGTTAGATATTAGAGTAGAAAATGTGTTATATTAATCATCTAAAGACAATAATATAACTAAAATAGTATCCAGAAATTTATCTTGTAAGAAAAACAAGATACACACAAGTTGTTTAAATCTCGCACGTGGTAATGCGCATACGAAGAAAAAACATTAGCTGTCAAAATATATATCGACATCTGTCAATACATACGTTTTTTCTGAAGTTTCGATATTTGAAATCCGTCCAAAGAGTGTTTCCCGCTAATGCCTGGGTCGTCGACCCCGTGCCCTTCAAACGCTATACAATAGACTAAATATTCAAAAACAAACATGTTACTTAACAAGAATTAATGACGCATGAAACTGATAAGATAAACTAGCCATCTTGATCTTCTTTATCCATCCGAATCTGAAGTGCTCAATTGGCTATAAAGATATTTCCTATTAAATATAATTTTACAGTTATTTTTCTATTACAGTTTTATAATTGCAATAATGTTATAAAATAGTGTAATAACAAAGTCTAAACGCAAATCGCGTTTATAATGTTTTTTTTTTTAATTTAGTCTAAGGACTTTTGGACGAATGTCCTTCTCAGTCGCATAAGATCAAAATCTTGCATAACATGCAAAATCACTTATGTTATGCTTTTAACAATAAAGTCTAAAATTGAAAAACTTCAAAGTCCAGCAAGTCTACGCATAAGTCAGTCGCTGTCTCTCAATGTTATTTTTGGTGCATTCTACAAGTATATATATGTCCTCTCTTTTATTACACGTGTCTCAATTGGGGCAGTTTGACTTTTTCTTGAGGAAAGCAAATGTCTTGAGCGGCATGTGTCCAGCACGCAATATTGTAAAGTACAATTAATAATACCTACTTGAAATGATACCCGCTAAAATTGAACGTAGTACCTGCAAGTAAAACTTTCAGGCTAAAATTGAAAAATAATTACTGCAAATTTTATTAAGGTCGGAATTTTCTGTAGCTTTATACTGAAAGTTGTCTATGGCTGCAGATCTCAATCATCAATTAATATAAATATCTATAAATTTAATTTACTTTGCATATTTAATTTAATATATCTATATGGCGGCTATTTAAAGTATCTATTTTAATAATAAAGAGGCTTTTAAAGACGAAAATATGAAAGAATTTCACAAATAAAAGACATTTCACAAGTATATAACAGTCAATGTTTTCAACGCAATAAATACCGTTGACGCATCAAATACAACAGTTCAATTGGCACATTGAAAGAAATTTTTTTATGTGCGTTTAAAAGAAAATAAAACCGAGCAGACGTTTTCTAGGAATCATTAGTGGAGTTTTTAGAAAAAATAAAAACGACATCACTCGTCACCTCCGTTTGGCAACTCTAAGAGCTGTTACACACTTGATGACACAATCGAATTTCTGAGTCGCTCTTTGTCGCTCATAGAAGTATAACGATTATTTTTTTTAAATCACTATATTATATGAAGTTTCATAAAACATAAGTAACTTATTGTTAGCCCGGTCTTAACCATATTGGGTTTCGATCATGTAAGCACGTGTGAACCTCTATTTTCATGTATTACGATTTATTAATACCACACTTATCTTTCACAATTAAGACAAACAAAACTTACAGGTGCATTAGGGAGGTTACGTTATTATTTACATTTATTAATTTTGATGTAATTATACATGTTGTTTTGGTTTATTATTACTATAAATAAATACATTTTCCGAGAAAGACACACATAGATACATAGTATACCCACTTTACATATTTTATCCCAGGAACGTTCTATAACCTGTAACGGCTTCAAAAACACAAAATTCTTACATATACATGCTTACCCCCCCCCCCCTATTTTCCACGAATTTCTTATTTTTGGGTAGATCGAAAATCATTATAATAGTAAAATAATATATATACATATAGAAGTGGATAACCTAATAACAGTATATTTAAACTAAACTATAAAATTAAATACTACTATAAACATATTTACAAGTAAAAGATGTAGTCCAAATCGCTGTCGGTAGGGAGCGTTTCCAAAATGCTGGCCGCATTCCCTCGCTGTATGGCAACATTTATTCGTTGCCCTAAATATAGGCCAGCCCTTTGGTCACGCGAGACTTCTTTCAATCGTCTTGAAAGGTCTCGATATATAAATATATGTAAAATAATAATATTTATTTATTGTTTCTACATTATTTTTTTACTTTGTTTTATTTTTTCAATTAAAATTTACATTCACATTAAAGAATTCTTAAAATTAAAATATGCTAATAATGTATCCTACAGATTAATTTAAAATATTAAAGAATACTTGTACACCTCAAATCAAAAAATTCGGCTCACTAAAGAGCGAGTTGTTTGCGATAGAACTGTTATAGTGTGCAAACGCCTTTAGAACTCAATTGTTGAAGCATTCATCATCGCATAATAAGTCACGGGCCATCAATAAGGACCGAAAAGCGGTCACTTGCGATTGTTGGCCGAAATCTGCATTCAGATCAAAAAATATTAGTTATAAAAAAAATTGTAACTAAAGCTTTTTATTCGGTTTTACTCCCGTATATTTCAAATCCATATATCGTTGAAACTAAAGAGTTAACGAGAATATATTTTTTAAAGTTGTTTTATCATTAACCGTACAAAATTACTATTATGTTATTTTTTGCGCATAATATTTTTTTTAAGTTGTTAAGACTAGAAGTTTTTAACACGCGTTTTCGCGTGGTTCGCGTTTGACCATTATCTCGCTCGACTTGAGCGGAGATATGATCTAAGATCGAACACGCTTACCTGGAAGGTTACGCGATTATTCTGGTGGTAAAATGAATAATTCAAAGCAAGTGTCAACACAAGTATGTAAAAAAAATAATTAGAGACTGGCAATATCTAGCGGGAAGATGTCACTTAGTCTTATTAAAGAATTTACTGTAATTGACATAAAACACTGGTTTCGAGATGAAAATTTAAAAATACGTGGGAATAAAAAAGTGAAATAGATTTGACTCCGGGCACAGATGCAGTAATGTTTGGTTTTAACTATATGGAATAATTTATGTAAAGCCATGACAAGAAAATAATTATACTTTTATAAAGCTATATCTCAAATTTTTATCAATAGTAAGTTCTTCTTCATCTACAGTATCCGAGTCTATAAGCTTGGCCAATAAAATGTTATTTGGAATTCTTGTTTATATTATTATATGCTATAAGAAGCCACTTTATCTGTTGTTTAAAAAATATATATTTCGTGACTAGATTAGCAGATTCGGAATAACGGATATGGACATAAGTCTTGGAAGTACGGTTTTAATTATTTTTGGCTAGATATAAATTGATATCACGTCGTCAACATATCGCAATAGGATATAATAGGATATATATATCTAAAAGTGGCAACTCCGCCATTTGATAGAATTTTGTTCGTAAAGTAGTCAGAAAATAAATTTACAGCTTTAATTATGGGATAATTTATATTTATCATCCAGTAATCACGTTCATCGATAACGGATTAGCAAATAATTTCTCTGGCAGCATTTAGCACGGCGACTGCAGCGCCGCATCTGTGGGACTTCTTCAGAAGCGTGATATTCTAGAATATCGCTCCATCAATTTTGCTGTCAACTGTCTTTCTGTGCGAGGCGACGGCTAACGCACTGTAGGGTAAATGCAGTAATTTTGGGCACTTCCTATCAACGTTTTGACGAGAAACCGCGCCATACGCTCATTTGCCCCTTAACAATGTTACAACCTGAATACAAAAGACAAATCCACACCTGCATTTTATTACCTTTTCGGCATTTGGACTTTTGTTTACTTTGTGTTTAAAATTTGTTATTAGAAAACAGCCTATTGTGTATTGTAATTCTTTATGGTAGGCATTAGCCAGGTGTGATTCTTGGAAATTATTGTTATGCGGTCGAGTATTGTGTCGCGACATATTGCATAGCTTAGTATAAAGGAATGCCCGAACGGAGGGGTGTGGCAGTCTAGCGATAGGCACAAGCGGGACAAGACCTGTGTACATTCGATAAGATATATAGTGACGGACTTTGCGCGTGTTATTGAATCGTGCATCACGTTTGTACTGGTTCCATCTAGTTATATTTGTGCCTGTGTTATACGTGTTATAGTTCTAACAAATTCTATTGTAATTCCAACGGCATTTTAATTCGAGCCCTGTAGCTTGAAACAATATGATATAATTATGTACTTTGATAAATGGTGTACTCGTGTTATATTATTTATAACCCACTTTACCCCGTATATTATAGTAAATTATTTCACACACGTAGTGTAAAAATATCACGTAAAAAGACCCATGTCATTTAACGTCAGACCAAACTGTCAGATGCATTATTCTGTCCTGTCCCGTGAATTTAAATATACTTTGGTAAATTGGATAAAACATGAATGTCCTGAAAATAAACGTAGAATTATTTTCTGTTTTTCTGCTTTTTATGTAGCTTCTTTGCGCGATTTACGAGTATATTGTTTGCCATTATTACTTAAGCCTTATTTATTTACACTAGCGGCCCCGGCAGACGTTGTCCTGCTCTGAAAATATAAAAATCTAGGACCCGATCCCAGCGCAACCTACCGGTTTTAATTGTGAATGTAACCCACTCAACACACAAAAACAAAACCACCAAAATCGGTCCAGGTGATTAGGAGGATTCTAGAACCCGATCTCAGCGCCATCTCCGGGTCGGGATAAAAATTATTCTAAGTCCGTTTCCTGGTTCTAAGCTACCTCCCCGCCGATTTTCAGCCAAATCGGTACAGCCGTTCTTGAGTTATAAATAGTGTAACTAACGCGGCTTGCTTATAAATTTAATAAAATTTATTATAAATATTTTTATGCTCCTATGTGAGCAAAACATGTGTACACTATAACATATATACCAACTGTTTAACCATGTTTTGAACAAATAATTTTGATTTAATCCAGATGGAAGACGGAAATAAACCGTCAATAAACATCGGCTTACCTTAAAATATTACCTTATTGATTAGAGAATCTTAATTGCTCATTAAATTCAGAAGACTAAGTATTGTGGAGCTATATTTGAAATAAATCCCCCACATACTGCAACAACACATAAAGGCCCAATCAAAATAATACAAAAGCTTTGATCTAAATCCGGTTTTGCGAAAGCCAAGAACCAAAACAAATAATAATCGACCATTGCGAATATAACAAATGGTTTTATTTCTATTCACCTGCTGCCCATCCATTACTCCTACTTTCACCAAGTCACGATCGCTGATCTAGACCAAAATAACACTTAATGCCTTTCAATAAAGAGTGTTGAACGTGTTATAATAACTTGGTACGAAACTAATCCAGCAAATTTAATTCAGCGCTTGATTTGAAGTATTTAAAACCTTATCACCTGAACAATAAGAGTGTGTTTGTGGGTAAACGGGTGTTGTAATGCAAGTGCATTCGTAATAATAGTGCTGGGAGGAGTTGGAAGGATGCCAAAGCCGGGTACCGACCCCGATGCTGACCGCACTACCTGGTGTCACTTGTCATTCGCCATGATTAAGGCAACGCTAAAACATCGGGAATGGAAGATTAATGAATATCGGTACGCATTTAGAATGTAATGTATGACTAAAATGTCTGGATACTTTAATGATTAATTACATGTTTTGTCAAAGTAACTATAATAGAACGTACAGAAAGAAAATTAAAGCTAGATAATACAGTTTTAAGTCAAAGATTAATTATTAAAATAAATAAATATTTGATCTTGAATTGATTAAGAAAACATATGACACCTCGTTTACATTATACTCATGTCCTCGACAGCAAATAGGCAAGTGCTGTGGGAAGTGGGCAGTGCGAATATGTAAACGCAACTTGTAGTAGAAAAAAAGAAAACGTCTAGGAATGAGTACCTGAGTACTGAGTACACATTTTTTACAATAGGGAATAAGTCGGATTACATGGTACAGCTTTTGCAGTGGTGGTATTTGGGATTCGCTACGCTGCTGTGGTAATAGTATCTACTGAGGAAATAGTAAGACTCGAGTCGGGATACATACATACATACATAACTTCACGCCAGGTCCCTTGCGGGGTAGGCACGAACAACAGAGTGCCATACAGGCTTATTCTTACACACCTCACTTGCTTCTTTGACATTCATAGCTCTTGTCATGCACGCTCGTCTATTCTTAAGGCTCCTGACATCACCTTCTGCTAATACACGATCAATTTGATCATGGAAGGTGTGTCTTTTGCATTGTATATCTGTTTAGGCATTCTTTCATCATACATTCTTTCCACATGCCCGAACCACCGGAGCATTCCTTTCCTTACCTTTACCCCGACATATCCCCGAGTCGGGATACCCAATAAAAACCCTTGGTATTTATTCCTTCGCCACGGCCCGGGTTAACGGCCAGGCCACTCCACTAGCCCTGGCAGGTGGTGGCTTGACAGCCTCTTCGACTGCCGAAAAGAACGATGCCCCCGGTGACTGGAGGCACCCAGTGCCCGGGCTGTGACTTCGCTTACACTATCTATCACATGCCCAATAGGCGGTAGTTTAACGAATACCTCGACCCTCGGAAATCTCACAGAGAAGACTTGAAGGAAATCGAAATTATTACGTTCGCCTGCCGATCAGGCGATCAATATTTTTATTTATATGACTTATATTTGTAATACTATTCGTGCATACAAATAATGTAATAATGTTCACAATTTCAAAAGCAGGCATAATATAATAGACTGATACTGCAATTTTCCAGATTACAAAAAATACTGTCCTCTTTCCTGGGGGTTCGCATACGCTTCTTCATTGAATTTAAAGCCAAATTGAAAAGTACCTTGCTCAAAAAGAGATAGATACTACACTATTGATGAATATTTAAATGACAAAACTGCATTTACACAGCTGCTCGCTCCAGCCTTTTTACTATCTTCTGTATAACGTTTATATTTTCCATAACATGTAAGGAATTTATGGAGATGTCTTTGAATGTATTTTTAATATGTCTATCATCATTACGACGATAACAATAATTTGTTTGTTACAACTGTATTCATTCTTTGAAAATCCATTATATAACAACTTATATATGTATGTCTTGAGATAGATAAATAATTATATTGGAACTTTTTTTTAGTTATATGTGTTGTTGCTGTTGTTCTTCTCCTTTAAACAACGATAGCACGTTGCGGAACGGTGTTCATAGAACTGGAAGTGGATTTAAATTTTGTCATATATGTATGACGTTCAAAAAGTGCTCTCGAGTAGAACTTATTTTGAATAAAAAGTTTTGAATTAAAAAAGAACCAAGTCCCATAGATATAAAATACGTATCGTGTGTAATATAACAACAAAGTCATGCAGAGTGCATAGTCACATTGTCACGACAGATAATAAAACAGAAAAACTTCTATATAATATTAATAACATGAAAATAAAGATTAAAAATAAACAACTAATCCAAGTCACACGGCTGTACGTCTCGTGTGCAATAAACACGTCATGCAGAATTATGCGATTAAAGTATCAAAATTGTCGTGTGAACCATTTGACAGCTCCAGGCAGCGATTATGGCATAAATGTCACGATCTTATCTGTGGAGGCAGACAAGTCTGATGGCCTGAACGCGGGAAACGGATGTGAGTCGTCTTGGAAATGAGTCTTGTTATCAGGTTATAAAGGATGTGGGTATAGGGCATATAATCTGAGCTATTGCATACGTTTGGCAATTTATTTTCTCTATGGTTGGAAAGCCTGAGCGTTGTTCCAGGAGTTTTTGACGGGAACTGAAAGATGTTGCGCTGCGCAGTTTTATTTTATAAAAATGTGTAAAATTACGGTAAAATGAACAACAGTTGTAGGATATTGATAGTTTTTGAGTAGTAATTATGTTTTTTTGTGAGAAATGTGAACTATATAGTCAAATGTGGCGTTTTGAGTTGTCACATGAACTCCGTTTAATGGCACTGGCTGATTACCTACAGTTCAGCCGTGCTACACATAGGCTTAAGAAAATGAAGAAACTAAATTGTAAACTAAGATTTGGCTTAAAGGCCTAACTAACAGTCAGGCCATAAACCTAAATAAATAAAAAATAACTCTCGTGTTCCGTTTACATGAACACTTATAAAGTATAGGCTTTCTCTGTAAAACTCAAAAATAATCTAAGTGGCTTATTTTACATTAGCTGTAATATTTTTAGGTAAAACAATAGGCAGCCTTAGTCCTTGAGCAATTTCTTCCAGGCGACCTAATTTTAGGACGTTCTTAACTAATCTGTCATTGCATCCTACAAAAACCTAATACAAGTTGTGAAA
The DNA here is from genome assembly GCA_012273795.1 of Dendrolimus punctatus. NCBI lineage: Eukaryota > Metazoa > Arthropoda > Insecta > Lepidoptera > Lasiocampidae > Dendrolimus > Dendrolimus punctatus. The sequence continues at coordinate 17,764,090 of CM022543.1, forward strand.
TATAACTTGTATCAGATTATTCTGTATCGATATAATAAATATTTATAATCATAGTAGTTGTCCCGGTAGACGTCTTCCTGCCCGGAAAAGCTTCAATCGATATTCCGACAGGAGCGCCACCTACCGGGTTCAATTTTGAACCAACTCAGAAAACTTCTCTGGCTCATGCACAACAACTTTGCTAAAGATCATCACATGATCAAATGTATAGTTTACGATTCTATAAAGGACACACAGACAAACATTCATACTTGTATATCAAAATAACTATATTATCCTAGACAAGATATCTTGTTCTCGTTACAGGTTGTTATTCTCAGCATAGACTTGTGACAGCTCGATATTGCCAATAAGCAAAACATAAATGCTGGCTAGAAATAACGTTGTTATTCTAACAATTTAACCAGGGCAGCCGTCTTGTTAAGGGCCTTTATATTGGGTTTGTTTTAAAGCGATATTTTTAAGAATAATATATTGAAATCTTATATTATTTAAAACTCGCGGTCTTGACAGACGACGTTCCTACCCCGAAAAAATGAAAATCAAGAACCCGATTCCAGCGCCACCTACCGGGTATAATTGTGAATGACCCCGCCTAAACACGATTCCAGCGCCAAATATATTGTTTAGATTGATGGGTTCCATTATTGAAGTTTTAGTAAGGATCCCTAATTTTTATATTATATTAGTCAAGAATGATGTAGCATTCGTATGGTGAAAGAATTTTTGAAATCGGTCCACTAGTTTTTGAGTTTATTCGTTACAGAAATACAAATATTTCCTCTTTATAATATTAGTATAGAATAGATGATGATTTTAGTGAATTAATACATACATACATAACTTCACGCCAGATCTCTTGCGGGGTAGTCACAAACAACAGAGCGCCATTTAGGCTTATTCTTACACACCTCACTTGAATTAATACATTATTAAAAAATAGTTTCAAATTAAAAGGGTTTCAATTCACTAACAAATACCTATGTTTTCATAAACAACGTGTAATTTTAATATTAATTCAAATCAGGTTGGCATCGACTTGCCTTTATATCTAGCTGGACAGTTGTATGGACTATATGGGCTTGTTTTTTTGTTATTGTAGTGAATTTGTGTTAGTGGGCCGATCAAGATCGATGGCCGATGGAGCAAACGAACGAAACGTCCTGGAGTGGAGATCGCGTCTCGGTGAACGTAGTGTCGAACGCCCTCCAGCTCGATGGACCGACGATCTGTGCAAGGCCGCCGGTAGGCGCTGGATAAGGAAATCGGAGGACAGGGATAAGTGGCACCGTCTTGGGGAGGCCTACGTCCAGCAGTGGACTGCGAATGCCTAACTATGATGACATGCGTAAATGTACTCTAAGATGGAGCACGTTTACCAAGAAGATACCTATTCACGCGAGACTCGAAGACACCTAAATTGTGTTTCAGGAAAAACAGACGACGGTAAAGTTCTTCGCTTCTATTTGATACATTTGCAATAAAATTGATTTTGATGGTATTGAACGTTAGTTATGTCAACCCTACACAATTGTTAAGAGGCGGGAGAAATGTCAAACGGAATCAAACAGGGCGGCGCGCGCGCACGAATAGATCGCAATAAAAGCAAACTGGGCGCGCACGGATTTAGCATGGCGAGCTTCGAGTAATTTAATGTTTTATGCCGGGTTCCTTTAGAAGTTTACTAGCATACCCGCCGAACTTCGTACAGCCATATTTTCTGAATTTCCAAGACTTTGTTTCATGACACAAAAACACAATCACCAAAATCGGTCCAGGTGATAAGGAGGATTCCAGAACCCGATCTCAGCGCGACCTACCGGTTCTAATTGTGAATCTAAACCATCCGGGAACCCAGTTAAACACTCAAAATCATCAAAATCGGTCCATGTGATAAGGAGGATTCCAGAATCCAATCTCAGCGCGACCTAACTGTTCCAATTGTGAATCTAAACCATCCGGGAACCCACTCAAACACTTAAAATCATCAAAATCGGTCCAGGTGATAAGGAGGGTTCCAAAACCCAATCTCAGCGCGACCTAACTGTTCCAATTGTGAATTTAAACCATCCGGGAACCCACTCAAACACTTAAAATCATCAAAATCGGTCCAGGTGATAAGGAGGATTCCAAAACCCAATCTCAGCGCGACCTAACTGTTCCAATTGTGAATCTAAACCATCCGGGAACCCACTCAAACACTTAAAATCATCAAAATCGGTCCAGGTGATAAGGAGGATTCCAAAACCCAATCTCAGCGCGACCTAACTGTTCCAATTGTGAATCTAAACCATCCGGGAACCCACTCAAACACTTAAAATCACCAAAATCGGTCCAGGTGATAAGGAGGATTCCAGAACCCGATCTCAGCGCGACCTACCGGTTCTAATTGTGAATCTAAACCATCCGGGAACCCAGTTAAACACTCAAAATCATCAAAATCGGTCCATGTGATAAGGAGGATTCCAGAATCCAATCTCAGCGCGACCTACCGGTTCTAATTGTGAATCTAAACCATCCGGGAACCCACTCAAACACTTAAAATCATCAAAATCGGTCCAGGTGATAAGGAGGATTCCAAAACCCAATCTCAGCGCGACCTAACTGTTCCAATTGTGAATCTAAACCATCCGGGAACCCAGTCAAACACTCAAAATCATCAAAATCGGTCCAGGTGATAAGGAGGATTCCAAAACCCAATCTCAGCGCGACCTAACTGTTCCAATTGTGAATCTAAACCATCCGGGAACCCACTCAAACACTTAAAATCATCAAAATCGGTCCAGGTGATAAGGAGGATTCCAGAACCCAATCTCAGCGCGACCTAACTGTTCCAATTGTGAATCTAAACCATCCGGGAACCCACTCAAACACTTAAAATCATCAAAATCGGTCCAGGTGATAAGGAGGATTCCAAAACCCAATCTCAGCGCGACCTAACTGTTCCAATTGTGAATCTAAACCATCCGGGAACCCAGTCAAACACTTAAAATCACCAAAATCGGTCCAGGTGATAAGGAGGATTCCAGAACCCGATCTCAGCGCGACCTACCGGTTCTAATTGTGAATCTAAACCATCCGGAAACCCAGTTAAACACTCAAAATCATCAAAATCGGTCCATGTGATAAGGAGGATTCCAGAATCCAATCTCAGCGCGACCTAACTGTTCCAATTGTGAATCTAAACCATCCGGGAACCCACTCAAACACTTAAAATCATCAAAATCGGTCCAGGTGATAAGGAGGATTCCAGAACCCAATCTCAGCGCGACCTAACTGTTCCAATTGTGAATCTAAACCATCCGGGAACCCAGTCAAACACTCAAAATCATCAAAATCGGTCCAGGTGATAAGGAGGATTCCAAAACCCAATCTCAGCGCGACCTAACTGTTCCAATTGTGAATCTAAACCATCCGGGAACCCACTCAAACACTTAAAATCATCAAAATCGGTCCAGGTGATAAGGAGGATTCCAGAACCCAATCTCAGCGCGACCTAACTGTTCCAATTGTGAATCTAAACCATCCGGGAACCCACTCAAACACTTAAAATCATCAAAATCGGTCCAGGTGATAAGGAGGATTCCAAAACCCAATCTCAGCGCGACCTAACTGTTCCAATTGTGAATCTAAACCATCCGGGAACCCAGTCAAACACTCAAAATCATCAAAATCGGTCCAGGTGATAAGGAGGATTCCAAAACCCAATCTCAGCGCGACCTAACTGTTCCAATTGTGAATCTAAACCATCCGGGAACCCACTCAAACACTTAAAATCATCAAAATCGGTCCAGGTGATAAGGAGGATTCCAAAACCCAATCTCAGCGCGACCTAACTGTTCCAATTGTGAATCTAAACCATCCGGGAACCCACTCAAACACTTAAAATCACCAAAATCGGTCCAGGTGATAAGGAGGATTCCAAAACCCAATCTCAGCGCGACCTAACTGTTCCAATTGTGAATCTAAACCATCCGGGAACCCACTCAAACACTTAAAATCACCAAAATCGGTCCAGGTGATAAGGAGGATTCCAGAACCCGATCTCAGCGCGACCTACCGGTTCTAATTGTGAATCTAAACCATCCGGGAACCCAGTTAAACACTCAAAATCATCAAAATCGGTCCATGTGATAAGGAGGATTCCAGAATCCAATCTCAGCGCGACCTAACTGTTCCAATTGTGAATCTAAACCATCCGGGAACCCACTCAAACACTTAAAATCATCAAAATCGGTCCAGGTGATAAGGAGGATTCCAAAACCCAATCTCAGCGCGACCTAACTGTTCCAATTGTGAATCTAAACCATCCGGGAACCCAGTCAAACACTCAAAATCATCAAAATCGGTCCAGGTGATAAGGAGGATTCCAAAACCCAATCTCAGCGCGACCTAACTGTTCCAATTGTGAATCTAAACCATCCGGGAACCCACTCAAACACTTAAAATCATCAAAATCGGTCCAGGTGATAAGGAGGATTCCAGAACCCAATCTCAGCGCGACCTAACTGTTCCAATTGTGAATCTAAACCATCCGGGAACCCACTCAAACACTTAAAATCATCAAAATCGGTCCAGGTGATAAGGAGGATTCCAAAACCCAATCTCAGCGCGACCTAACTGTTCCAATTGTGAATCTAAACCATCCGGGAACCCACTCAAACACTTAAAATCACCAAAATCGGTCCAGGTGATAAGGAGGATTCCAGAACCCAATCTCAGCGCGACCTAACTGTTCCAATTGTGAATCTAAACCATCCGGGAACCCAGTCAAACACTCAAAATCATCAAAATCGGTCCAGGTGATAAGGAGGATTCCAAAACCCAATCTCAGCGCGACCTAACTGTTCCAATTGTGAATCTAAACCATCCGGGAACCCACTCAAACACTTAAAATCATCAAAATCGGTCCAGGTGATAAGGAGGATTCCAGAACCCAATCTCAGCGCGACCTAACTGTTCCAATTGTGAATCTAAACCATCCGGGAACCCAGTCAAACACTCAAAATCATCAAAATCGGTCCAGGTGATAAGGAGGATTCCAAAACCCAATCTCAGCGCAACCTAACTGTTCCAATTGTGAATCTAAACCATCCGGGAACCCACTCAAACACTTAAAATCATCAAAATCGGTCCAGGTGATAAGGAGGATTCCAAAACCCAATCTCAGCGCGACCTAACTGTTCCAATTGTGAATCTAAACCATCCGGGAACCCACTCAAACACTTAAAATCATCAAAATCGGTCCAGGTGATAAGGAGGATTCCAAAACCCAATCTCAGCGCGACCTAACTGTTCCAATTGTGAATCTAAACCATCCGGGAACCCAGTCAAACACTCAAAATCATCAAAATCGGTCCAGGTGATAAGGAGGATTCCAAAACCCAATCTCAGCGCGACCTAACTGTTCCAATTGTGAATCTAAACCATCCGGGAACCCACTCAAACACTTAAAATCATCAAAATCGGTCCAGGTGATAAGGAGGATTCCAAAACCCAATCTCAGCGCGACCTACCGGTTCTAATTGTGAATCTAAACCATCCGGGAACCCACTCAAACACTCAAAATCATCAAAATCGGTCCATGTGATAAGGAGGATTCCAGAACCCAATCTCAGCGCGACCTAACTGTTCCAATTGTGAATCTAAACCATCCGGGAACCCACTCAAACACTCAAAATCATCAAAATCGGTCCATGTGATAAGGAGGATTCCAGAACCCAATCTCAGCGCGACCTAACTGTTCCAATTGTGAATCTAAACCATCCGGGAACCCACTCAAACACTCAAAATCATCAAAATCGGTCCATGTGATAAGGAGGATTCCAGAACCCAATCTCAGCGCGACCTAACTGTTCCAATTGTGAATCTAAACCATCCGGGAACCCACTCAAACACTCAAAATCATCAAAATCGGTCCATGTGATAAGGAGGATTCCAGAACCCAATCTCAGCGCGACCTAACTGTTCCAATTGTGAATCTAAACCATCCGGGAACCCACTCAAACACTCAAAATCATCAAAATCGGTCCATGTGATAAGGAGGATTCCAGAACCCAATCTCAGCGCGACCTACCGGTTCTAATTGTGAATCTAAACCATCCGGGAACCCACTCAAACACTCAAAATCATCAAAATCGGTCCATGTGATAAGGAGGATTCCAGAACCCAATCTCAGCGCGACCTAACTGTTCCAATTGTGAATCTAAACCATCCGGGAACCCACTCAAACACTCAGAATCATCAAAATCGGTCCATGTGATAAGGAGGATTCCAGAATCCAATCTCAGCGCGACCTAACTGTTCCAATTGTGAATCTAAACCATCCGGGAACCCACTCAAACACTCAGAATCATCAAAATCGGTCCATGTGATAAGGAGGATTCCAGAATCCAATCTCAGCGCGACCTAACTGTTCCAATTGTGAATCTAAACCATCCGGGAACCCACTCAAACACTCAAAATCATCAAAATCGGTCCATGTGATAAGGAGGATTCCAGAATCCAATCTCAGCGCGACCTAACTGTTCCAATTGTGAATCTAAACCATCCGGGAACCCACTCAAACACTCAAAATCATCAAAATCGGTCCATGTGATAAGGAGGATTCCAGAACCCAATCTCAGCGCGACCTAACTGTTCCAATTGTGAATCTAAACCATCCGGGAACCCACTCAAACACTCAAAATCATCAAAATCGGTCCATGTGATAAGGAGGATTCCAGAACCCAATCTCAGCGCGACCTAACTGTTCCAATTGTGAATCTAAACCATCCGGGAACCCACTCAAACACTCAAAATCATCAAAATCGGTCCATGTGATAAGGAGGATTCCAGAACCCAATCTCAGCGCGACCTAACTGTTCCAATTGTGAATCTAAACGATCCCGGGACCGACTCAAACAGGCACACAAAATTTCATCAAAATCGGTAAAGTCTTACTCAGTTTATGCGTGTACACATACTTTTTTATATGTATAGATACTATCCATTGTTTTACCTTATCTTTAGTAGAAAATTTATGGTTTTTTTAATGTTATTTTTATTCAATTTATATGTTTTTTTTTGGTCCAAGGCGGCTTGGCAGGTTTGATACATCGGTTATCTCTCTTAATGTATCTCGGGATTAATCGTGAATGCAAAATCATGTAATTATTATTCAGATCAAACGATATGGAGTTGTGTTGGCCAATTTAAAACAATAATTTATTTACCACACCTGACCTTTGTTTTATCGTTTCCAAGTCTTTGGAAACACCGGTATTCACTTAATAGTACTGCTAATGTTCTTAATTATCAAGTAAAGTACCTTAATTAGCACAAATTTTAAACATTCCAACTCCTTCACTGTTTCTATTAAAATATTTTATCCATGCAGGAACGGAGAAAGAATACAATTTCCTGCGGCCGGGCGGCCTGGCGTAAGAGGCGACAAAACAACCCACAACCAACCAGGTGATAGATAGGGCATTTGCCCGACTGGACGGCTACCACCACTGGTCTAAAGTATGTCGCCATAACCATCTTGACTTGTGTTCCGGCATTGGTAACCAGGTCCAGTCTCCCTTAAGAGAGCAGCAGCGCGTTTGTAGTGCGTTTGGTGTTGCAAATGTCCATAGGCTGTGGTAACCGCTTTCCATCAAGTGGGCCGTCTGCCTGTCTGCTGAACTACGGCAATTTTTTTTTTTTTTAATGTATACCTTTTTTATGCTTTTACTTAATTGTGTGTGATACATATTAGGACAACACCGAGGATGTCAAAGAAACCTAGGCTAGAATAAGTAAGAAGTTTGTTAACGAATTGTTCTTGTCAAAAGTCTATTCGGAGCAAGAGTACATCGGAATGCATGCATTTTTGCACTCCAATGAGCGAAGAGGAAGAAACCTCACCCCCTTAGGGGCCACCCATGGTGTACGTCACATGTTAAGAGGGGAGGGTAGGACGAACTGTGACATTGTGTGACAAGAGGGTGGGAGGATCCTGAACATAATAGATAGATAGATAACACTTTATTGTACACCATTACAGAAAAACTTACGAAATAGTGTTATTATAGTAGGGTACAAAGGGCGGTCTTATCGCTAAAAAGCGATCTCTTCCAGACAACCCATGGCAAGAATATTCCGATTTGAAGTGGCGACGGTGGTATACATAATTATTGTACGATTACTTCAATTTTATTAATAAATATATAACTGTACTATATATACAAATATATTCGTAAGTTATATACATATATATAATGTCACATTTCAAAATATAATATGCTGCGCCCCGCGGTCTCTCCCGCGTGGTGATTGAAAATCGTCATAATACCAAAACAAGATATTTTTCTAAAATAAAAGTAGCCTCAGTTACTCCTTATTACATCAGCTACCTTCCCGTAAAAGTCCCGTCAAAATCGGTCCAGCCATTACAGAGATTAGCCGGAACAAACAGACAGACAGACTAATTCCAAAATAAGATAATTTTTCTAAAATAAAAGTAGCCTAAGTTATTCCTTATTACATCAGCTACCTGCCAATAAAAGTCCCATCAAAATCAGTCCAGCCATTTCAGAGATTAGCCGGAACCAACAGGCAGACAGACACACAGACAAATTGTAAAAAATGTTATTTTGGTGTATGTACCGTATATATGTTCACATGCATGCAGTTAAACCGGTTATTTTAACATTACAAACGGACACTCCAATTTTATTTATATGTGATTTAAGCTTTATAAAACGACATTTGAACTATTAAGGCAAAAGCTTTTATATATTTCCCACTCTATCTATGAGCATAGTGTTTAAATGATTGAGAAATTATTTAAATGGAAAATAAAGCTGTATACGTAACTGCTATTTCAATTATAATTTCTTACATACATACATACATACATAACTTCACGCCAGGTCCCTTGCGGGGTAGGCACGAACAACAGAGTGCCATACAGGCTTATTCTTACATACCTCACTTGCTTCTTTGACATTCATAGCTCTTGTCATGCACGCTCGTCTATTCTTAAGGCTCCTGACAATTATAATTTCTTGATGTAAAATAACAAAGTATTTGATGTCACACTAGGGAGGGAGGAGTTTGACGAATGTGACCAGTTGTGACAGGACGGAGAAAAGTAAAAAATCATGAAACGGCTCTTTATAATTATACATAATAGTTATACAAGGTTAATAGAGTCGTTTAAAAAGTGTTATTCATAATCAAATTCCTTGGATAAAATATATTTAAAAATAGGACCATGACCATGACTGTACTTATATTGTAGAAGATATAAAGTAAAAAAGAAACACCTTGCTCGGGATTTGGTTGCGCCGATTCTTCTCCTTGAACAGTAATTAATTATGTTTTAGATTCATGACTTTAAGCAAGTAATTCATATCGCTGATATTAGACAGATCAACCAGATTGAATCAATTTAATTGAAAAGCACAGAACTGAAAGAAGACAACGGTATTCAAGGAAATTGAATGATGCAAGATTGTTTTAAAGTTGATAAGTATCGGCTACGATTTTACTTTGATATATATTAATTCTCAATTCAGAAATTAAATAAATAATTATCTAAATCTAAGATCTATTAACAAAAACTAAAATATCCTAAAAAATTAACCTAACTTAAAAATATATATACAATAGTAGGAAAATTAAAATAAAAACCTATATTAAAAACCCGTCCAGCCCCACCAGACCACTGTCGCTGGGCATTGTACCTAGAAGCCTGGCAGCATTACCTCGCTGGATACAAAGGCTAATCCTTTGAGCGAGATACGCTCCAGCCTTTCGGTCTCCTGTCGTGTCGACTAGGTGTTTTTTAATTGGCCCTTGCCACTTGGCCCCCATGGGCCCAAAGTTCAAAAACCTGTTCCGAGAGTTGTATATTTGAGCCGTTTGAGGTTTTCGGCAGAAGCGGCAGTGCGACCGGCGCGAACTTTGGACTCCTGGACATGAGAAAGCGCCTGTCGACACAGGGAACGTCCCACACAAGCGGCCTACCCAAGCTCCAGGGAATTAAAGTCATTCTCAATCACATTCAAAATTGCTATTATTAAAGACACATTTTTGATACACTTTTACGAGCATACGAACTTAGATATGCATAAGGGTACAAACTCGGACGTAGGGAGAGGCAAGCCGGGGCCAATAACCATGATAGGCACATATATTACTTTTCGCGGGGCAAGTAGGCATAGGTTAAAAACGACAGACAGACGCTGATGATGATGAAGATCTGAGGGGTTGAAATGATGACGATTAAGGTAAAAATAGAGGTGAGCGGGGGGGGCGGCAATTATCAGTATGTATCCCCCCCACCCCTCGAAAAGTAAAAGTAGACAATTATGACCTCAGAAATTCTCAAAGTCGTCTTTTATTTTTGTCTAGTTCTTTGTAAAAGTTCTCCTTTCGAAATGAAATTGTAACAATAAACACGTTTTGGCTGTAAATTTCTATAAATGGTCTTGAAAAAGTGAGAGTACAAAAAATAACCAGAAACGTGTCGGTTTCGTGCAAAATATCAATTATTTAAATTTGCATATACACGTGTGACATATAACCTGGTGAGATAAATCTCGGATCCGACATACGGTTGCAAATCATTGTATAAAATGGTCGTTATTATGACTCCAAGGCAAATGGTACACGATGTAACTAGCATGTGGCTATCAGCTGGGATCTGCTACGATATTTATCCTCCTTGAGGAGGTACTAAAGTTGTTTCAAAAGTACGGTCAAGAAAAACAGTGAATTGTAAAATTTTAATTCAACTAATAGAGAGCAAGAGACCGGGCGGAATGCCGTTTGGGGTTGAAACATTAGGCCCGTGGGGTTTGTTTAAGAGTTTGTTTAAAGACATATGAAAGAAACTCTTTGACACTACCCGAGATCAGAAGGCTAGCTCATATTTTGCACAACAAATAAGTATTGTCATACAGCGTGGTAATGTAGCCAGCCTTCTGGGCACGCTTCCCGTTGGCAGTGATCTGCTACATAATGTATTTTAGTTTCAATGTCTTTGTTTTTTTATGATAACTAGAGTTCACGGTTTTGATCTCCTAAATTTGGATTAAAACAAAATTTGTTTTTATTTTTTACACCGTTGCATGTAGTAAAATGGCCGAAGTTCAAAAAGGCGGGTTCACTGTCAATTTGACATATAAAGTGCGTTCAAATATAATTAAGGTGTAATATTATTATATGTTTATTTTTAAATCTAGTATCTATTAAAAAAATATATAAAAGAGACTAAATATCACAATATGTGTGAAATATAATAAACATATAACAAACATTTTTTCAACAAAGTTATATCAATTTAATTAAAAATCCGAATAATAAATTTATACCGAAAACAAAATCAGTACAAGAACTAAGCAGGAATACTAATTGCTGCGGTTAGTCTTGTCATAAGAGACGATAAAACAACCCACAACAACGTAGTATGGCTTTTACCCGTCTAGATGGCTACAATCCCTGGTCTATACTTCCGTCAGCTAGGCCGTCGACCAGTTTAATTCACTCTAGCAATATAAAAATTAAGTACAAGATTCTATATACTCTCTAAGTACACAGCCTGGATGATAAACAAATTTGTTTGTCATAGTTTATTGGGGCGCGATATGACGGGTCGGGAGGTCAGCGCGCGCGCACCCAAAGGATATTGAACCTTCTAACTGGTATGATTTATTTAAGGGCCCCTTTGTGCAATTTGTCCATATGAATATCTAAGAACCTCACAGAAAATTCAGTATGTAATAATTGTTGAAACTAGTGCTTTTTTACACAACTATTTTTTTACACAACTTTCTACTCTATTATAGTCATCTTTTCGACTTTTGAGAAGGAAAAACACTAAAGCGGTGGTCTCTTACTAACGCTGTAGGCCGCGTTCGCTGTGTGCATACGACAAATGCTTATTATGAAAATGTATATTTATCTTCAAATGTGCGCCACGTTAGGCATTTTATAATAATCATAGTACGTCAGTCGCACATAGTGTGAGAACGTCCTTAAAGTTTTTCATTCAGTGAACAAAAGATTTGATAAATAAAAAAGTTCAGTTGGATTTCTTGAAAGGTGAATGGGGAATAGTTTGTTGCGATTTATGACTCTTTTAGTTAAGAATCAGGATTGATTGGTATAATGGCTATTTTTTTGGCTATGGGATATGGCTATATGCTATGGGATCAAAATTTCACGAAAAAGTTAAAGATGCTTCTTCTTAGACCGTTTTCGTGTTGCTGCAATGGGCACCTCCCTTTACTACGCCGCCGAAATTCTCCACCTGTATTATATAGAATACACCTGTATGTCAATTTAATCTATAACGTATGGAGAGTAGAAGTAAGACCTCCTCAATGTATCCAAAAGTGTCCGTTGAAAAGCAGCCAAAGTAGGTGGCGCTATGGCAGCAAGTGGAAATATTTAAGAAACAGTATTAAAATTATTAGAGTAGGATTGTAAATTAAAGAAGGAAAGAGAGACTCCCGCTTGGTTACAGCGCATTTTTTAAAATTATTATAATGTCATGAGGTGTGTAAGAATAAGCCTAAATGGCGCTCTGTTGTTCGTGCCTACCCCGCAAGGGACCTGGCGTGAAGTTATGTATGTATGTATGTATTATAATATAGACAAACATGGATATGAAATACATGATCTTCAAGTGCATAGTTATATGTAAATAGTAAATAGACATTTTTTTTATTAAAAAATAATGAAATTTCAGATTAAGTCATCAAATATTAAATTTTTCAACTCAGCACACTTCACTTTATATATGTTTATAATTGCTGCTAAATTCATATCATTTCCATTTGTTAAGCTATTTCGGTGAGTCTTCGAACAATAATTTGCTGTTTACAAGTGGACACTGTTTCAACTTGTCCCCCGTACGAGACGGTTCTTACTTCTGCCCTCCGTATTATAAAGGCTTTATTATGTAAAAAAAGGCTGTAACATATTTTAAAACGAACGAAGGAATCGATTTTATAATAATTATTTCTAAATGGCTTTGGGACCCTAAAAACAATATTCTTTAAAGACAATATCAATTCCTTGTACTTACTTGTATCATTATTTATTGACAAACAATTTTCCAGTTGCCCAATTAACAGCACACAAATGTTTAGCTACTAAAGTAATTAATCCATTTACAGTAACTATGTTAAATAAGTATAAACAATTAATTATATTAATTACGAATCTACTTTAAAATACACGGGGTAAAACATGGTGATAACTGAGAATGTCGTTTGCTTACTTAATAGGGACCGTTTTTTGAGCATTTGTAAATCCTTTTTTTGAGTTTATGGCTTGGCAACTAGGCTTTTAAGCCAGTTAAAAAATACTAAACAGGGTTATATATAGACGAAAAAAAAAATGTTTGCGTGCACTAGTGTACACACGTAAGAAGTGAAACTTCTTTATGACCTTATTTTTCGAAAAATGATCTTCTATATGTACTTTACAGAAATTGGTTAAATAAATAAAGCCCCAACCACGGTTGAATCGACCGTGGTACACGGAAAGAAAAAGATGGCGCGTAACCGAAAAAAGTGACGGTAATTTTTTTTCCAACGCCGATAAAGAAGTTTCTCTTTAAAAATATATATAGGTGGACCCTAGGTAAACAAAAGCGTAAGCTAATGTAGTATACACATGGCTTGCGTTTGTGTGGGTTATAAAATTATTGCCACTATTTAAACTATTGCACCGTTATTGCGTATTAATGAATATATTTTAGGGAGTTTTTGTTTTGTGTCTCTTCGGTTGATTTGTCGCTTTGTGTACTAACTTCGGTATATAGAATCTAGGGTCGTCACGTGGTGAAATCTTATATGCAAATACGTTGCTGTAAATAAATTAATATAAAAGATACATTTCTCATTATTGCAATACAGTAAGACACGTGTTTTAAATTTAAATAAACAAACGAATCCATTTATTATCGTTATAGCAAATTGTACTTAAAATGCACTAAACTGAATACATCGTAAACATGTTGCTCTTATCATATACTCATTATTATTATTAGTCTAGTATGTATGAATAACACTTAGATAGTGTATTATTAAAAACTGAAGAACTACTGTAAATATTTGCAGCTCGGGCAACAACAGGGCGTCGGCAATGCGTTGCCGGTCTCGAAATTAATTAATACGCTCTTCTTAAACAATCCTATATAATATTGCAGAACGTTTAGTACTATATATACTATGTTAATTAGATTGTATGAACATGCGCAACAATAATGCAGTTCTGCAGATGTTCTTTTTGAAGGCCAAACAAAACCAAGTAGGAAGTAAGATATATTTATTATCAATTACGCACTTCATATATTAAATCAGGTCATAATTCTAAGTTTATCAATAACAAAGAGGACTCTACGTCATAAGTAACAAATTTCCTTGTGTAGTTATCATTCAATACCAGCTAAAAAAATAAGATATAATTTTACGCACTACATATAACCTATCTTAATGCGATTGAGAATAATTTCATATAAGTTATTTTATGTTTACTGCCATACTCACAGTCACATTATAATATATATCATAAGCAAGGGAGGGAAGGGAAGACCAAGACCATTCATGGATCAAATAAACGAAAAACTGAATGCCGTGTCGTATATAAAATTATAACATATATATATATATATATATATATATATATATATATATATATATATATATATATATCAATTCCGTCCCCATGTGGAGTACTCCTCCCATCTTTGGGTTGGTGCACCCCAGTACCAGTTGCCCCAATTGACTTGATTTCCCCCAGGGGGTGCCGCCCTGGACTTCTCCCCCCCGTCCAGGTAGCGGCACAAGGTGATGCGTCCCCGGGGCCCCGAGCGGCCACTGTCACATTCCCCTTTTCACTCCGTGATAGTGGTGTCCCACCTTTCCGCCTCCAAATCCCAATGCCTGCCCTTCCTTACCAAACCTCCTCCCCAAATACCCCTCCTTTCCGATGCGACCGCCAGCGTCGAGGTGTTCTCCGCTGGCTGTCAAGGACGGCGGTGGTGATGTCCACCCCACCACCGCCCTCCTGATAGGCGACCAATCCTCCCCGACCCCGTCTGCCAACGCTGCTGTGTGCGCGAGGCGACGGGAAAAGGGGAGGAAGGAGAGGGGGGAGGGGTGTTGGCGCAGGAGCAATCCTTCGCAGCCTCCCCCTCCCCCATCGCGAAGCCCCCCCCGCCGCTGACGCTGCCGATTGCGCGAGGCGGTGGGGGGGGTGGGGTGGAAGAAGAGGGGGGAGGGGTGTTGGCGCAGGAGCAATCCTTCGCAGCCTCCCCCTCCCCCCATCGCGAAGCCCCCCCCCCCGCCGCTGACGCTGCTACGAGCGCGAGGCGGCGGAGGGGGAGAAAGGAGAGGGAGGGGTGATGGCGCAGGAGAAATCCTCCGCAGCCTCCCCCTCCCCCCCCCATCGCGAAGACACTCCCCCCCGCCGCTGACGCTGCTGAGTGCGCGAGGCGGCGGGGGGAGGAGGAAGGAGAGGGAGGGGTGATGGCGCAGGAGTATTCCTTGCAGCCTCCCCCTCCCGGCGGCAGCGGGCGTCGAGGTCTGGGGGATCAACATAGACCTCCGCCCGCACTAATGCCGCGAGAGGGCGCGAGAGGTAGCCGCGCGTCCCTCTCAGGGCCGGGGACCACCATCTCCCCCGGCCCGCACACAGGAGAGGCCGCCTCTGTTTACGAGGCGGCCGGCCGCTGCCGGGGTTGCGGGTTAAGCTCACGCATGTACCGCGACCCCGGCGCCAGGCGGCAGGAAGGCTCCCATGGGGTTTTAGTGGGTATACCGGCAGCCGGTCGTATTGAACCGGCGTCGGGGAGCCCCACACACCGGCCGCGCATGATCCCCCGCGCGGCTGACGGTGCGGCAACGCATTTCCCCATGTAAAAAAAAAAAAAAAAAAATTGACTTGATTTGGTGCCTACGTCGCCATTTTATCATCGCACCACTTGCCAGCAATTGGGAGTTCATCCACACTTCCAAGACACTTGGAAGTCCTCCACGGTACATGGTGGGCGCTCCTACATGTGTCCAAGTTATGGAATGTACTCCCGCGGTTTTCCTCGAGCGCTATATATGAGACTGAACAAGATGTGAACAGATACTAACTAAAGTCTCAACGAGGTAGGCAACCTATCACCAGGTTGCCTGTTTGCCAGTTTGCTAGTAGGTAAACATAAATATATATATATATCTCTCTCTCTCTCTCTCTCTAATGTCTACATTTACTATCAATCTATTTCTAGACTGTTTTCTTGATGTTTATTGCGAATGTGTTTTTGTGCATGATTGTGTGTGTCTCTGTTCTTTTGTGAGTGTTTTATGCTCACGTGTACATAGTTAACATTTACATAACTACTATTTTATATCTCACTCGTATAAACCTATCCAAGTTAATCCACAGAAAAGCGAAGCGGCGCCGCGGGCTGCTGATTGATATTCAATTGTATCTCTTGCCGGTATTTATTATCAAACAATACGTGTGAAGATACATGCATGCATTGTTTGAAAATAAACAGAATTCACTCGGCGATGCATTTATACTCAATGTTGCCGGTGAAGTTTTACGTGTAATCTTTTATAATATGACTAGAATTAAGTTAAAGCACAAGAAAAAAAAAATAGTAGGTACCAAGGTCTTTCAGATACTTGAAGGAAACTCCGGATTTTTCAATTCAATAATATTATAATATTGTTACGAGTGTGGGACTCGAATTAAAATGCCGTTGGAATTACTATAGAATTTATTAGAGCTACACAAAAGCGTATAACACTACCTGTGCAAATATAACTGGCCACAACTAGTACAAACTGCACGATTTAATAACACGCGCAATTTCCGTCAATATATAGCTTATCAATGGATACGACTTACACGTATCGTAACCCTCACTTGACTGCCGATCTCTCCATGGGGCCATTGCTGCACCGATATAATATGGCTGCCAGCCCGCATAGATCGAATTTTTTAAAATCAGTTCAACACCTGCCTAATGACTGCCGTAAAACAAGTACAATAACAATATAATGTTTTTCTTCATTAATATATTGTTACATGCCGACAAAAAGTGAATGCACATTTGCCTGCCATAAACCTGGTTTGTTACCTTTCCCCGCATTTGGACTTCTTTTGTTTACTTTGTTTAAAATTGTAATTAAGAAAAACCATTCTATTGTTATTGTATCTGTTTTATGGCAGTCATTAGGCAGGTGTGTCGAGCTAATTCTTGGAAATTATTGTTTTGTGTCGAGGCATATTGTATTTGTACAGAATAAAACAAATGCCGAACGGAGGGGTGGGGCAGACAAGCGTGGATTACGAAACGAGCAAGACGTACATTTCATAAGCTATATAGTGACGGACTGCGCGTGTTATTGAATTGTGCAGTTTGTACTGATTGTGGTACCTGTGTACGTGTTTGTATAGTTCTAATAAATTTTAAATTAACTTCAACGGCATTTTAATTCGAGTCCTGTAGCTATATAAGGAATAAAATTCTTAGTTATTTCAATAAAATTACTAAAATATAACAAGAAGATGCAAGCGTACGAACGACGCGTCTCCAGCGCACGTCGCAAGCCTCATACGTATAGAACTATCGTCAGCGATCAATATTCCCTCCATACACCCGGACACGGCGTCGCGCCCACACTTCAATAGGTACGCTATCTAGGAGTCGCAGCCGTATCGAATATAAATTACACAAAATTATAGTAGACGCATAAAATCCGCGGTACTACGTGACTCGATCTGACGGTCGCGACGGCCATGTTGAAATTCGAACGCTCTTCAAATGGGTTGCCAGCAGCTGGATTTCTAATAGCATAATCGAAATGGGTTATTTGAAATGTGACATTGTTATTAACATTATATATTGACAGATAACTCATATAAGTATATACACTAAGGTGGCTATTAACGGCATTAGGGACCATCAATAAATTAGGTCATATATTAAGAGGGGGGTTGACGAAGTGTGACATTGTGTGACAAGGTGTGAAAGGGGTCCTAAATTTTGTGACTATTAACGAAAAACTCAAAAATAGAATAGAATAGAAAACACTTTATTGGACACCAAATAAACAATTACAGAATAAATAATCTACAACAATATAACGGCAAAACAAAAGGCGGATAAGACCGCTATATGTTCGCTCAAAGCGATCTCTTCCAGGCAACCTGACTGAGAGGATACTTTTTAAAACTTATGTCTAGGTATAATTAAATTAAAGAGAAAATATTTCCAACTCTATCTGTATGAGCAATGTTTAAATTATTAAAAAATAATTTAAATGAAAATAATAAATTAATTACGTAACTGCTGTTTTAATCTAATATGATCTTGATGTTAAATAACAAAATATGTCTCACGAATAGGGCCTACTGTAACAAGGACGGGGGAGGGGTCAAAAAGATAATGAAATTTGTCGATATCCCCTTATTTTTTATCGCTTTAAATAATATGCATTCGGCCATAGTCTAAACCTTTAACAGATGAAGGCAGATGAAGCCGCCTCATAATACCAGAATTAAAGAAACTCCCATAGACAACATGACTATCACGTCAGTAGATATATTCCGGAAAATTCTGAATCCTTCAATCTGATTGTAATGAGGAAGAATTCTCTCATTTACTCTTGTTATGTAAAAGATGGGGTACCAATAACAGAACAACATATAATAGGGGAACTTTTAATACTCGAACAACCATTGTTTTGTCCATAGTCTTCTATTTTTTCCTCATCTACGTTTGTAGAGCCAAAATAAAAAAAATATAATAAAACTAAAATTGACTTTCTTTTTTTAAAATTCAAAATAAAGGGCTTTGTCGCTTAAGCGACCATGATGCCCTGGTAAGTACAATTACATATGTAACAAAACATAAATTCACTAATCTACTACTTATCACTGATTTCTTATATTTACCAGTTTATACAGAATTCTGGTCTCATCCGAAGATGGGTCTGCCAGAATACTATTGACTTTCTTTTTTTTTACGTGTGGACAGACAATAAGATTGTAAACAATTCAATTGGCAAATGTAATTGGCAATAAAATAGTGCCGCATAGAAGGGGTTTGTTTAATACGCCTTCCGACAATCTTGTGGCTTCACATAATTATCATGTAATAAAACCTGTAATTGTACCTGAAAATTTTTGGTTGCCTTTAGAGCAAGCTTAGATTAATTAAATTTATAAACATTTATTCCACACCTGTTACTACAAAACTCTCTGCATTTTATATGGACTCTACTATAATTCACACTGTACCCAACCGTAACGAATTAATTTAATATCATTTGGTAAGGCTTTAAAGATAAAAACAAACTGAACAAGATTCGTGAAGCAACTTTTATTTGCATTATAAATAAATCATGAGTGAATCAAAAGTTAAAGACTTGTCAATCAACTGACAATGAAAACATGGCGTCGAATTCACGCTGTGCGTAATATTGTTTTTTTACATTTCAATCCAGTGTAGAGCATTTATCGTAGTCGTTTATTCAATTCTCATTGTATAAAAGAGCACAGAAATCTTTTATAAGTACATTCAATCAACTGTTTAACGGTTTTAATGAGTTAGAGTAACTTTTTAGGCTTCTTTACGGTTCTTAAAGTAGTCTGCAAAGTTACTCTAACTCAATATGAATAAGACTAAGCCTGTACTAAACTAAAATCATACTGACTCCTTATTTATTTAGGTTTATGTCTTGGCAGCTAGGCCTTTACGCCAAATCTTAGTTTAAAATATAGTTTCTTCATTTTCTTAAGCCTATGTGTAGCACAGCTGAACTGTAGGTGATCGGCTTCTGCTATTCAACAGAGTTCTTGTGACAACTCAAAAGGCCACATTTTACTATACAGTTCACATTTCTCACAAAACACATAATTACTACTCAAAAACTATCAATATCCTACAACTATTGTTCATTTTAGAGTAATTTTAGACATTTTTAGAAAATAAAACTGCACAGCACAACATCTCCTTTCAGTTCCCGCTAAAAACTCCTGGCTGGCTTTCCAATGTTACTAATGAGGCCCATTCACTATCTCGCATGTCAGTCATGCGGCGGGCGGACCTTGCAAGATTCAAGAGGCGTCCTGCTCTGTGTTGCCGGACCGTGATGCAGATGATGTGATGTGTGCAGGATAGTGAATTGGCCCCTTAAAATTGATATTCTCGATCAATAACATTCAAAATTCGAATACATATTGCAAAAATACAGTACAAATGTAAATAAAAAAAACAATCCGGACGGTTAGCAACACTGCGTAGTCAGCGGCGTGTGTTCTGAAACCCAGTGCGGCGACCCCGTGACCGCACGCACATATTAATGCGTTCACCGCCCACGGTCACGATTATCCGGCCGAGATGTGTTTACAACTTGGTATTACGCCACGATTCGCGGTTAAACTACTTCTCAATATGGTCGATTGTTAAAATGTTGCCAGACTTGGTACGATCGAGTCTCGTACCGCAGACGCGTTTATTGTTTTCGATTTACACTTTTTTTGGTGTTTACGACTCGGCCGAGGTCGTAGAACGTCCGCCTCGTGAAGTTTTTTGAGCTTTTATGTGCTTAGTAATTTTTAATTCTTGTGCCGCTTTTGAATTTATATTTATATTTACACATAATGAATAAATAATATTAGAATATAATCTTTATTTTGTGTACAAATACAATAAGAATCAATTGTGGAGTTTAAAGAATATGTTATTATAACTCCTTGGAACCTGGAAGCACACTTTGGTTACAGCTCTGATGTTGATAATAATTACTGTAACTTGTATTGTAACATAAATTCTTGCTCGAGTACTGATAGAAGTTATGGGTACTCGAGGAATCAATTTTCATCCGTGCGGGAACGGAGAGAAAATACAATTTCCTGCGGCGACAAAACCATCTACACCAGGTATTTTCCCGTCTGGATGGCTACATCCCTGGTCTAGACTATGCCGCCATAACCTTGAGTTGTGTTCCAGCTTTAGTAGCCAAGTTCCAGTCCCCCTTTAGAGAGTACATTAGTAGCACCTTGATGTTACAAATGTCCATAAGCGATGATGACCACATTCCATCAGGAAGATCGTCTGCCTGTCTACTGATTTTAGCCAATTTTTTGAAGTGAAACTTCTGTATCACGGAGGTCTTAGGATTTTTCTGTCACGAAAAAGCGTTACGGCCGCGTGGAGGAGCGGCATAAAAGACTAGACGTGGTGAGCGGCGGCATACTTTTAGAGTACACTATGGATGCGTTTTTTGGTTCCGGATCGAATTCAGTTTTTTTGTTTGATGAAACAAAATGTGTTTAAATAAAAAATGTATTCATTAAAATGTACCTAAGCTAACAAAATCATACCTTACAATAAACCTGCGAAAAATCGAAATGTGTGCTGGGACACATAGTAGCGGTGAAACTTCAACGGACAAGTGGACAAACGAATGGCAACGGACAAGTAACAAAACGATTCGCAACAAAATTATAACTTGAAGTTTTAGGGGTATGTTATTAAATTGGACAAGTACATTAACAATCTGCCCGTAAAACTTCAAGTTTAAAATTTAGTTGCGTTTCGTTTTGCCACATATCCGTTGCCATTTGTTTTGCCACTTGTCCGTTGAAGTTTCACCTCTACTATCAGGGCGTTCCATTAGGGACTCACAACGACCACGTTCACGACCGCTATTTTTGCCGTTCCACTTGCTTGCGGACGTTACAATCCTAAAAGCTAGTGGAACGGGTTATGGGGCGTTAATGTCATTAATGTCATTCGCAAATGTCATTGGTTAATATGAAAATCGCGCCTTTTTCAATAGGGATGACTATGTTAAAAGAAATATAGCTATTTATACAAAATGTCCTTAATGGGTGACCCCATTGGTATCGGCTACTTCATCGCGGTAATAATTTCGAAGAAAGCAATTCGCCTAGCTCAGATGAAGAGTGGACGTTAATTTTATAAACGTAATACTAAAAAACGTGATCTCAGACCACGTATTACACAATATAAAAATATAGTCGATCGTTATTCAGATGAAGAATTTAAAAGCCATTTAGACTTTCAAGAAATACATAGAATTATTTGTTGTCTATCTATCTATAATTCTGAATTTTGAGTTATAACTCTTTCTTATAACTCTGCAGCAAAAGCTATGTCTACAAACAATGAATTTCTCATTAATTATATAATTATATTCAAGTCAACGATAATGAAAACTGATTAGAAATAAATCATGTAAATAAATATTAATAACAAATAAAGGAAAATGATAGATGGCTGTTTAAAATACATTAAAATTAATTTTACAAAATTAATAAAGAAAGATATTTTTCATTCGCCATCTTGTTTCAAAATTCGCGCCTTTTTTAATGTATTGACAAGAGAGTATTAATGCTCTGTGGTCAACGCCCACTTCGACCCACCTTTTGACATGGGTTGTTGCGGGCGTTGTGTGATCGAAAATGATGACGTCATTAGTGACGTTTTCGCCACGACCGCAACGCTCGCGGTCGCCTTGTGGAACGGCAAGCTGAGCATTTTGGGCGTTGTGCGTTGCTAGTGGAACGCCCTATATGTGTCCCATCACACATTTCGATTATTTTAAATAACGAGGTATCAACCTAAACCCCGTAAGTCAAATTGATGTTGTTTTGTGTTACTTTAATTATATAACAGCACCAGCTATTTTATGATTAACCATTTCATACAGAGATTAACTAACTACGATTACTGATGCTCAAAATGTATAATTCTAAACTGTACAGTTTTGTCCATATAACGGAAACGACGGCGTAAATTAATCTAATATATAAAATTCTCGTGTCACAGTTTTCGTTGCCATACTCCTCCGAAACGGCTTGACCGATTTTGATGAAATTTTTTGTGTTTATCCGGTATCTATGAGAATCGGCCAACATCTATTTTTCATCCCCCTAAATGTTAGGGGTAGTCCACCCCTAAATTTTTTATTTATTTTTTAGACAAAATTTTTAATTTCTATTTTTTTATGATACAACATACAAAAATACACCCCTACAACAATACAACCCCTATTTTTTACCGGGCAGGACGACGTCTGCCGGGACGGACAGCTAGTATATAATAAAATCTTAATTAAAGTCGGAAAACCGACATAAAAAATACTTCAGAATTACAAATTAGATTTTATAAAAACCTAAATTGTTAGTTAAAAGTCCATGACCCGAATATTTGCAAAATATTGTTTTGATACAAATTTATCATAGAAAAGATAAAAAAGATTAGAAGTTAGTTTTCACGTCAAAGACAAACTATATACGTCATTGTACTAGATTACTTTATCTAGTCGCAGAGTATATTTATTTAATAGAAGATATAACTTTCTAAGTATTTAATCGGCTTTAACTTGTCGGTACACCTTTGAGGTGGAGCACCTACCTACGAACTTAATCCCCTGGACTGTATTCAACGTCGAGCCGTTCGCGTTGTTGATGATCCCATACTCACAGACGGTCTAGATACGCTTAGCCTTAGGAGAGACTTCGCTTCTCTCTGCGTATTCTACGAACTGTATAATGGGGAATGTTCCGAAGAACTGTTTAGCATGGTGCCTTCGTCCTCTTTCTACCATCGCACCGCTCGCCATTGGTTGGGAGTTCACCCCCACTTCCTTGAGCCGCTTCGCTCATGTACGCAACGGTTCTGTAGAAGGTTTCTCTTCCGTACCGTGGGAATTTGGAATGAGCTCCCAGCCGAGGTTTTCGCACAGCGCTACTATATGGAGTTTTTCAAAAAGGGTGTTATAAAATTTCTCCGAGGCCGGCAGCGCCACAACAACGACTCTAGTGTTGCAAACGTCCATAGGCGACGGTAACCGCTTTCCATCAGGTGGATTGTCAGCCTGTCTGCTGTACCAGCTATAAAAAAACCAGTGTAGGTAACTAATCAAAATATTTTATTGGGACAAAATATACATATATTTCTAGCATGTATTCAAAGGCAAGCATATATCTATATTAATATGGGTTTTTACGACAAATCTTAAGTGACCCTCGTCATGCCTATCATATCATATTATATGACATTTCGAACTGTCAAATGAAGTGCGATAATATTCTATATTTGCCATGTAGCTGATATCAGCTTTAGTCCAGTGCTTCATTTTTGCTATTTTTTAAACAATATAATGCCTCTGCTACACCTGGGTCAGTTTTAGTAACTGTGTTCAATTGCAATTGCTGTCCGATGTATTACCGTTAATGAATGAATGAATGAAAACTCTTTATTGTTCACCATAATCTTAAATCTAGACAATTGATATGGATACATTTGCATTCTAACAATGGGCGGCCTCAGCACTTTATAGCGATTTCTTCCAGGCAGGAAGAGATCGCTATAAGCGATAACCCAGTGTTAAAGGAGAGTTTAAAGAAAATTACAATAAACAATTTTTGGTGGCTAAACTAAAATAAACTATTATATATATATATATATATATATACACACACGTATATAATTAGATATACAGTGATATTATTATAAATTAGATATATATACATTCAAACAATAGATACATTCTTATAATGCAATAATTTTATTTAATCGTTCATGATTACCTACAATGTATATGCATGAGTTATCTCTCAATTTACGTCATTAACAATGTCGCTAAATCTGCGTAACACATTCACTGACATTATTTCAGGTGTAGCAGAGGCATTAGAATATGCAAATTGAAATGTGGATGTGTGTTTAAAATGCGGCTCATGCATAGATATATCGTTTAATGGATCATTTTGGTTGATTTATCCAAAAAATCTAATATCGGATAATTATCAGTCTAGTGAATTAACACTAAATACTTAAAGTAAACTAAATAAACATATTTACAAGTAAAAGATGTAATCCAGATCGCTGTCGGTGGGGAGCGTTCCCAAAGTTCTGGCCGCATTCCCGCGTTGCCCTAAACATAGGCCAGCCCTTTGGTCACGCGAGACTTCTTTCAATCGCCTGGAAAGGTCTCGTTAAATTTGATAAGCCTCACGTCCCTATGGCCCTAAAGTCTCAACCTCGAAAGCCACAAACATTAAAGGTATGGAGTTTAAATCTAATTTTAAAACGGATTGCATTATATACAATAGAATTGGACGTAATATTTGAAATATTTGAATATTGACTCAGCTTTTCGTATAAATTGAAAGCACTTTAGCGATGCAACAATACAATGTTATAGCATCGAAACGTAGCTTGTGTAGGGCCTTTTAGTGGGCAAGGCGTCCGCCAAGGTCAACTTTACAACTGCCGTCGGCGTCGCCATCATTGATTTCACTGTGACGCAACTGGCGCCAGACGACTGCTATCCATAGACAATATAAACATGCAATATTGTCTGTTTACAATCAACCTGTGAGGTGTTTTTGTCTGTGCCTTATTTTAGCTGCATTGCAAACATACATGGCGTCATAACCAGAAACGACTACGTTGCGAAACTTGATATTAGACAATCAAACATAATATTTTATTTAGGTAAGGTTTGTAGCCAACATCTTTGAGGGTTTTTCAGGCGAAAGCGCCGAGTTCATAAACATGGTCGTTTAACAGATGCATCATTATTTTATCTATACATCTATACATATAAATAAAATTGGAGTGTCTGTTTGTAATATTGAAATAACCTCTTTTTACTACATGCATATTAATATATATACGGTACATACAACAAATTAACATTTTTTACAATTTTTGTCTGTCTGTCTGTTTGTTCCGGCTAATCTCTGAAATGGCTGAACCGATTTTGACCGGACTTTTATTGGCAGGTAGCTGATGTAATAAGGAGTAACTTAGGCTTTTTTTGGAATTTATTTGTGAATTATTCAAAATATGACGATTTTCAATCACCACGCGGGAGAGACCGCGGGACACAGCTAGTTGTTAATAAAAGTAAAGTAGTATTTAAAAAAAACAATTATTTATCTCCTTCTATATATTCTGAGACATATTTTTTCTATCCTAGTTTGCTAAAAATTGCAGATTGGTAAGTTTGCTCAGGACTTTCACCTTTTGCGGCAACAGGAGCCTTAAGAACGTACTGGTATCCGACGTATATACTTATATGATTCCAAATTGGAAACAAATATGAATATTATAAAGAACTTAGCTGCTTGATACTTCACTCTCCTTTAGGTGTAAGTAAATTAGTTAAGTTCCATTTTCGTTATTTCACTTCTGATATATATATTATCTATTTTATAATTTACTAGCGGTCTCGGTGGCGTTGTCCTGTCCTGAAAATTAAAAATCTAGAACCCGATTCCAGCGCCACCTACCGGGACTTATTGTGAATCTAAACTCCCCGGGACCCATTACGGGACGGGACACATAAAATTTCATCAAAATCGTAAAATCCAGTTTTTGTGTTTATTCGCTACATACATACAAAAATCCAGATCTTTCTTTATAACAGTAGTGTAGATGTTCTTAAAATTATCAAATGTATATATCATTTCTGCTACTTTAAAAACGTGTAAGGTTTAAGATTGACATATTAAAAGCAGCAATTCTTCATGTTTGAAAGCTTTTAAAAATTATACAAAGAATAAAACACTGTTGCATATAATTTGAAGTCTTAAAAATAAAAGAAAAAAACCATACTGAATATAATTGGACTTCGAATGAAACCAAGAAGTGAATTTTGATGGCCACACTTCAATCATACTAGACCACTATAAAAACAATCGCGAATTTATATTGTCACCTAATAAGGTAGGTTTCTTATACAAAATTGTATTATTTATTACCAACATAACAAAAAAAACCATCATAAAAAAGTTTCAGGTTTTTATTAAAAGAAATCAAGTTAGGTATGACGCGACAGTCTGTCAGGCAGACCATGCCATTGTTTGGTAAGTTTTATTTCTTTACTTGTTAGTGTCAGTTATATAAGAAATAAACGTTTTCTGGTGAAAACTTAAAGAGTGATATTCTAGCGTGTTAATTGCAATAAATATATAAACACTTGAATGATGATAACAATTCTTCGCATCTACTCCTATTTTTGATATAACATTAATATTTTGTAAATTAATTTTTAAAATGTCACCACGTACGATAATCTAATGTAGTCTACACGACTCTGCGACACGAATGACAAACCCATGATGTTTCTGTGCCACAGTCGTATATTTAAAAAAAAGTTTTTCAGTAATTCTGTATTTTATTTATATTTCGAATTTGAAAAATAACATAATTGATTGGCATCAGTCAAGAACTACATTTGGCTAAGCTATACGAAGACATACATCAGACAAAGCCATATGTAATAAGTTACTTTGCCTGTCTTGTGGCGAATTAAACAACAACAACATTACTATGAATATCAAAACAAGACATTCAAATTTCGAACGAATTATTACCACCTTATTACTCCAACATGGCGCCTTATCGTCGTCGGTTCTGGCGCATTTTCTTTTATGCGTCTATTATTCAATGCCTAACAAACTTCAAAGTGAAACGTTTCTATTAAAACTTTACAACTGATTCTGTTATTGCGGCGTGAAACGTGTAAATGTTCAACGAAAGCCATCATTCATTAATCATCAGAATCAAAGCTATGTTCAACCTGCCTTTCATTTAATTAATTTAGGATGTTTGGCAGAATGGCGTGTTTGGTATCACGAGTCAAGATGGGGTACCCAAAATGCCATACAATAAAAATTAGGAGTAACTAATGAATGAAAATTATTTTTCAGTGTATGATGTATGGTTAGACCGTTTTATGTAAAGATCTAAAAATAATTTAGCCAAATGATAAAAATAGATTCTTAAATTATTTTGCCTTTTTTCTGCGTTGACACCTGGACCTCCATTCCAGCGGATAGAACGCCTGAACATCAAAGCTTAGAACGAATGAATTTCTGGTTTTATCAGTATCTAGCATACTGCGGACGATGTTATTATAATTTTCAGATGGTATCTTAAAGAATCGTAATTTGTAAGTATTCTTTAAAAAAAACCGATTTCTTCGTTTTATTTTGTAGCAGCAGCATTATTTTTAATTTACCTTTATTATTAAAATTTAAATGTGCGTGATTTGCTTAACTTACTCAATAATTGTCTCAATGAGATGTCAAACACGTACCTGAAACAGAAAAAAAGTCAGTTTGAAATAGTTTATCTAAGTGTCAAGAGAGCAATATTATCTATTGTACTTGTTGTGATTGCAAGTTGAATTTAGAACCAAATAGTTTTTTTTTTTAACTTTGGAGTTGGCGTCGCGCAGCCTCGCAACCCACACCACTTTCAAAACAAAAGAGATCGTTAGCGGTATCTACGTAAATCAATCTTGAAATCTCGACTTGTGTTTTTATTGCATGTTGATTTGTGCGTAAGAAATACATGGCTGCTACTAACGAGGTTAATCGACCTATCACAACCATCTGCAAAATGTCTACCATTTCATAATAAATGTCAATTATGTCTTAAATACGTCGGCACTTATGTGACATTTAACGCTTTATTGGAAAATGTCACCTAAACATTTTTTAAACATAAAAAACAATAAAATGTAAAGTTAAGAAACACGATGGTGGTATACTGATATTGTGAAATTCATAATATCTATGGTGCACATGACATAAAAATATTGGTTTCGTAATCATTTTAAAAGCCAAGAAAAAAATGTGGAACATAAACGCGAGGCGACGTTGTGCCGCTGCCAAAACGCGCGGTCCAGTTATGTCAAATGGATTTCTAAAATAATGGCTGCTTATTTTTGGCGGGAACTCACAAATATCATTAGCGTCGTTATGAAGAAATATAGCCGAGGGATAGTCTCGGATTCCGCGTGTTTTCACGTTGAGATAAAATAGATTTATTACGATTTAGCTCGGATAGCATACTTTGGTAACTTGTTAATTCTTGGAATATATTTTCAAGCGGCAATACATTGTTTCATGACCTACTCGATTATTTCAAAACATTAATTTTATCTGTGGAGTTTTTGATTGATGCAAGGTAGAATCTGCGCCAAGAATGAAGTCCCACAGAAAGGAACTAGCTCCGCTATTTAATAGTATTTTGTTCGTAAACTAGCTAGGAAATAATTTTTCAGGTAAATCATGGAGTATTTTGTATATACTATTTAGTAATTGGACCTACTTATGCAAAATGGAACCAACCCACATGTTAACAGTTTTGAGAAAAAGCCGTTTTAATTTAAATTTTGCGTACAAATAATGTGTCTATATTTTGGAAAATAAAATTGAATATTTTACATTAGAATATACAAGTACTAGCAGAAGATGATGTCAGAAGCCTTAAGAACAGACGAACGTGCATGACAAGAGCTATGAATGTCAAAGAAGCAAGTGAGGTGTGTAAGAATATGCCTGATGGCGCTCTGTTGTTCGTGCCTACCCCGCAAGGGACCTAGCGTGTTATGTATGTAGAATGTACAATATTCTAATTTTTTTGCAAAATTTTAATAAAAACGGGTTTTTCTCAAAACTTAGTACGTGGGTTAGTTCCATTTTGCATAAGTAGGTCCAATTATCTACATCGATTTACAGATTAGTAAATAATTGCTCTGGCAGGATAATACCGCGATTGCAGCACCGCGTCTATGGGACTCGTTAATAGCACGGATTCTAAATTGGAAACATATTAAATTGTTTTTAGCGGGATCTTGAAGTGTAACTAACGTATTGCTGTGCACTTTTATTTTCTAAAAACGTGTTAGTTAGTGAGGTGTGTAAGAATAAGCCTAAATGGCGCTCTGTTGTTCGTGCCTACCCCGCAAGGGACCTGACGTGAAGTTATGTATGTATGTATATGTTAGTTAAAAACAAAGGTTTTAGTATTTTTAATGAAAAACTGTTTTTGTGTTGAAATTATCAACTGTTTAATGAATGGTTGTTCTTTTTCGATGATGCCAAGATAAGTCTTGGGAGCCATTAATTATTTACGTAAGAATGTTTTTGTCAATTTTGACCCCCGCTACCCGCATGTAAGGCACGTAAGATTTTTCTAATCGCCTCCACCCCCTTCTTATGAAATATTCAATCTCGTTTTTCGAATAAATAAAACGTTGTTGGAAAAGGACCAAAACTCACAGTTGAACGTAAATCAAAGATTTTTAATCTTGCAGATTATTTAGGTTATACTCTTTCGTTGCTATCAGATATAGATTATCTTTATATAATATTAAATATATATATAAGAATGGGTTTTATCCCAAGATAAGGGCATGTATAGATTTTTCTAACTTCTCCCTCAGGACCTTTACGTAATTAATGAATGGCCCCTTATCTAGCGTCAGTAAAAGGCAGGATCTTACAATTTGGTTAAAGCTTTAGTTTGATTTTTTTAAATTTCATTATTTGCGGATACTTGAACCTGGCCAGATACTCTTGAAAACTCATAAAATACATATTATAACTTTACATACGTAATATATATGTGTATACGTAATATATACGTATAAACCTAAACTTCCCACATGGGCTACGTTCCACTACAGGCTCACAACGACCTCGTTCACCACCGCGATTAATCCCGTTCCACTTCCTTGCCAGCGTTACAGTCGTAAACCCAAGTGGAACGGTTATTCGACCCACCTCTTAACAGGTCGTTGTGAGCGTTGCGTGATCGAAAATGAAGACGCCATTACTGACGTTTTCGCCACGACCACAACGACTGCGGTCGGCTTGTGAAACGCCTAACGGAGCATTTTGGGCGTTGTGAGCCACTGATGGAACGCGCTGATGGTGTAGTCCTTAAATATTAAAAAGGTTTTCAATTCTTGAAAATATCTTTTGTAGGTAGACAGCAATTATAATAAAAAATCAGTTCCTGTTCTTTATGTATGTACGCTGCCTTCCCTAGTTAGCGGGTTATGTAAAGAGGGGACGTTGAATAAAGAAACATCTTTCATTCAGATGGATAATAAAGACCCTAGATTATTTTTTAGATCGTGTAAAGCACTCTCGGAAAAAGAAACCAGACATTTCATAATAAAACTACGTTTTAACGGTTTCGTTTTCATATTGCTAGGTTTTAAGAGTTTATGGACATGACTTCCAGTCTATGGTGGAACTTAATTGGTAATGTTTTTTTTTAAATATTTAATACCGGCTGAGCCCGCGATAAAAATAAATACAATTTATAAATGAACAATACTTGAAGGATAATGATACTTTATAAGCAAGAATCGTAGGTTCGTGTTCAAAGTTTTAACTGTTTAGAGAAAGTGTTTTTTTTAAATCTTTGTTTCGTTTTTAGTCCTACAATTTGGCAGGCTTCCGTTACGTACCTCTTTAACCTGGTTGCCCAATTGCTTGTATATTTTGAAATTTGTATATTCAGGAATATTATACAATTGTGCAGTGCTATATTTAAAAGAAAATTATAATACAATCTACTACTGCATAACTATTCGCTTGATGTCACTAATACCGATTTGTATAACAGTAATCTTAAATACTACATAACTAAATCAATTAAGTATCCAGAAGTTGGAAACTTAATTGATTAAGTTTTGTTATTATTTTAAGATATAACGTTGAAAATTAAAGCCAGACTTAAGAGTGACTTTGTAAATATTTCTTTCATTCTCCCTTATGTAGCATTTCCTTACATAAGGGAGATTTAGTACTTCAGGTGCACGTTATTTAACGCACCCCTGTACATAGGGTGAGTTCTTACTACTGCATGCAATTAACGCAGTGCTTTCCTGCACTAGGCATCATGCTATATACGTGTGTATTTACTTTACACTTATAAAGTTGGATAAACTAGCTACGCCCATGACTATTCACCCAATTACAAATTATATTGTTTCTTCAGCCTCGCTTCGAAGCTCTCCACGTGCGAACAACGAGTGAACCACTAGGTGACAACCCACTGTGTGAGAAGATACATGTTAGTTTACCTATAAGCAATCGCTGACAACAATTCTCTCGGCAATTCGTGGATCATGCATTGTACATTCGGTGACATGACTACGACTAACAGTTCCACCACGGCAGTCCTCGGATACTAGATGAGTTTAATGTGCTATGTAAGTCTTAATCTATCCTAATATTATAAAGAGAAAAGATTTTTAACCGACTTCCAAAAGGAAGAGGTTCTCAACTTGCAAGTATGTTTTTTTACTGTATGTACACCGATTACGCTGAGATTTATAATCCGATTTACGTAAATCCTCTTTAGCTTGATGCGGAATAGTTTCCATTTGGTCCCCTAAAAAATTGTCATAGTTTCACCCAGTAGTTTTCATTTATGAAATGTTTTTCCGTTCCCGTTTCTTGAGACCTATATTTTTTTAAGGCGCGTGGCACCTTTCATATGCTTACCCATTAGCTAAGACACTCAAAAGTAACAAATAAAAAAAACTTTAAAAAACCGACTTCAAAAACTAAAAAGTGTAAAATAACTTATTTCTAAAGCTATTTTTAACTACAATATCTTATTTTTATATATATTATGTAAAACATCTTGAAGTCGGTGCAAAGTAAAACATACAAATTACTATATTTTGAAAATTACTAAGCACCGACTTTATTATGTTTGTAATCCGTCGATTTCAAAAATTCTTTCACCAATCGAATGGTACTACATTATTCCTGATTAATTAAAAATATAGGGTTTATAAAAATTAGGGATCCCTAATAAACTTGTACAAACCCATTGATTCTAAACAAAATACTTGGCGCTGGAATTGGGTCTTACAATTCTTATTTTTTCAGGGCAGGACAATGTCTGCAGAGACTGCTAGTTCATATTTAAAAAAATAGTCAGCAGTTTCAATTAAAACTATTGAATTAGAGTAGTGGTTCATAATCCAGTCTTAATTCTATTATCATATCTTAAGAAAGTTGAGATAATTATATTGATGTTATTTTCCCACGACTACATATATCCACCGTGACATATTCATCTCTAAACACTCAGCACGTGTGCCATGCGTGCGCGGACCACGCTTCGGTGCCATACAAAAGGACTGGAGACATAATGGAAAAAATATCTCATACGTTAATCTCAAAAACACTACTACTATATAATCATATTTGTATTCAAATCAGCTTGATGGTCACGACCCGAGTGACAGATTACCATTTGAACAAACAACCCATTTTCGATCTGAATTTTAGAAGTATCTTGTTACCGATAATCGATTTATGTTTGGTTTAGTGCTTGTTACACACTAGGGTTAAAAACGAGCTGCTATGACATCTATAATCTAATACTGAAGCTGTCGAGCTAATTGCGACGAACAGATTTCTTAAATGCACTTTTCCCTTCACAAAAAATTCAGAGGAAGAAGACTAAGTTGGTATGGTCATATAATGAAGAGGGATGAAAGTCACGTGACAAAAAGAATGTTAAACTACAAGATGGATGGGTACAGATGTAAAGGTAGACCAAGTAAAGGTGGATGGATTGCGTGAAGGATGATATGATGATCTGTGGTGTGACAGAAGATGTATGTCAGAATTGAGGAGTGTAGAAGTTAAACACAACCCCAATATTAGGATATATGGGTGAAAGAAAAGAGATTTTTTAATTGCAACCTTCAGAAAAATTGTATGTCTATCTGTCGGAGCACATAATTGCTGAGCGAATAATTGAAACTTAACACTTAGAACTAGCTTATATTCCGAGTCAAAACTTAGGATACTTATTCTATAAATGAAGTAATGTTCGTGGGATAAATGATATATTCGTCCAAAACGATGACACTGCGATCTTTTTTAACAAATACTGCTGGCACTATCAAACATGTCTTCATTGCAACGCTAGAGACGACTTACTGACACTCCTAGTTTTATAATAAAACAATACGAATCCACACCATTATACGATTAAAGAAAATTAATAAAAAATAATATTACATTTTTTCAGTTGGATTACAACAGAAACTTTACCTAATGAATTGTGGTTACCATCGACTAAACACATTTGCAACACCAGATGTATTATCAACTTACTGTCGATCTCCAAGACATTTTATTATAGGTACTTTTGAATAACCCCACATAGTAATCCTGTAGGGAAACATCACTTTAGATTATTTTAGAGGTGTCTAATTTAAGAGATGTATTAATATAACTTATTTAATAGTTATAACGCCTGTCACTTCAAGCTTTCGCAATAAGCTGGCGCAAGCCCGTGTGTTCTAGGCCTTAAGTCCAACTCATATAGGGCTCTTTGTCTGATTGAATTCATTCTCAGCTTTCCTGTTCTATTCATAAACTGTTTTCAATTCACTTCCTAACAATAGAAGATTTAAATCTGAGTCTTCATTTTGTTATAAATGGGCGTTTTATTTTTTGAACCTATTTTTAGTCACCAGATAAAAGTAATTTCAAGAATAAAACACAACATGGGAAATTTAAAAATGTATTTTACCTAAAGATTCCCCTCGCCCTATCAATTTGAATTCTCTGCCTCACCCTGGGTAACGAAAGTCATGTATATTTATTATCTAAATTTATTTCTACTAACAATTTTTTATTTAGGTGTATGGCTTGGCAGCTAAGCCTTTAAGCCTGATGTTAGATTACAATATAGTTTCTTCATTTCATCATTCTTAAGCCTAGATCAGCTTAACTATAGGTTATCAACTTTCAATTCATTCAACGGAGTTCTTGCGACAACTCATAAGGCCACATTTGACTATACAGTTAACATTTCTCACAAAACATAATTACTTCTCAAAAACTATCAATATCCTACAACTACTGTTCATTTTAGAGTAATTGAACATATTTTTAGAAAATAAAACTGCACAGCACTTCATCTTCTTTCAGTTCCCGCCAAGAACTCCTATTTCTACTAACAATATTTATCTTTAATGTAGATAATCTAACTTATGTGTTTTGTTTTATCCACAGGTCTACATAAAACCTTAACTGTAATATCGACACCGATTTTTTTTTAATGTTTAAAGCATCTGTCATTTTTTATACATATTTATCTAGTTATTCACTGTGACATTGGCAAAATCAATGCCAAAGGCGTTGGAGCCAACTTCAACAAAAATAGAATAGAAAAATTAAAGACGACAGTTGCATGAACAAAACAGTTGAATGGTTACGATAATTAAATTAAGTCAGTCAGCATAATTTATTTGACTGATGTCTTTTATCTTATGATTGGACAATCGGCCCTCAGTGTATTATTATCTCCAACTTGCAATCAAAGCTAATATAAAAACGCGAAAGTAACTGTGTTTGTTTGTTACTTTTTGACTTTTGTAGCCCTGGATTGAGCAGCTGAACCAATGACATTGGATAATAAAGGAGTGGATACATGTTACAATAAATTCTTATATTTTTGCATAAATAAAACGGGCGAAATAACATCTTATCATCTAACTTTTAAAAGTCATGATAGAAATAATTTTAATTAAGTTTTAAATAATAATTAGTGCGATATTTGACTTTTTCTCTTGTGATGACGTCACAAGTTTTTAAAAGTAATGTAAAAAATCTACAACATCTTGAAGCCGGTGCGAAGTAAAACGTAAAAATTGCTATATTTTGCAAATTTGTTGTTTTTTATGTTTTGCTTGGTACTTATTTGAAGATGCTTTTTGTGATTTTTTTGCTTTTTAGTTATCTACTTTGAAGGGAGTTTTTTTTCTGCTTTTTAGTGACCCAAATACTTATAACACATTGTACGTGCGTATAATGATCGAGAGTTGGTCTCGAGTTCTCTGGAATCCACTCATCAGATCCTGACTTGGTGGCAATGGGATAACTTCAGGAGTATAAATATACTCTTTCGAGTAAAAAAAAATAACATGTCCACAATTCAATAGAGTTGAATTCAGAACTTTCTCATGGGCGTTTGCGTTGGAGGGGGGGGAGGGGGGTGTAATTGAGAAAGTTCTTAAGCCATGTTGCCTGCGCTTGTTATGCCCTACACACAACGCGAAACACCTACACGAAGCATTAGGTAATTTGTAGTGTGCAGGGGAAACAGCCGCAGGAGATCCTGCTTTATAGGCAGTCAAACAAATGAACGTAAATATGGATTTATTATGGAATATTTTGTCTTATACGTATTGTCTTTAGTATAGTTACAGTTTAAGGGCCGCTTGCATAAGGTTGCTTAAATTTATTTAAGAAACACAAAACGTATTTAACACCCTTAAATACAATTAGCGTCTTGCACAACGCAAAATATGTTTAAAGAACTGTCAATCCTAAATACGTTTTGTGTAAAACGTATTTAGGCTGTTGAATATGATTAACTAATTTTATTTAAGGGCAATCGTTATGCAAGCGGCCCTTAGTATTGGGTTTATTTAAATAAATTAAATGACAATAAAAAGTAATTTTCGAGGATCTTCAGCAAAACTTTTTGACGTGTCCCGTGAAAGAATCGCCCTTAAAATTTACAAGTTATTTATATACACTGAATATATAAAGCCCATTTCACCTATCCCTCAATCATTAATGATCTCAGCTATGTGTTTACGCGTCTGAATGTACTGAATGACCTTTCACGTGTAGCCGTGGAATAAGGCCTCGCCAGTAAAATTTCTAAAGCTCATACAATCTGGGGGGGGGCTCCCCCCACCGTTCCGCCTTCCTCTCCCCAGCTACGCCCTTGCTCCTCTTTTTTGAAGTCGGTTAAAAATAGCAGCAATCTACGTGAAGTCGCGAAACATAAACACAGCCGTCAATGCTGGAGACGCATCGCAGACAAGGAAACAACTTAGTGAAAGGTTGTGTATAAAAAATATACATCGTTTTACGACGTTCAAATAAATATTCGATGAATCTGAATTTTTTTACGATCATTCGACTTCCAGTGATGTTCAGAAGGCTTACTTACTTGTTATTAATATTTATGTTACGAGCGTATAAAATAAGTAGATATGGTTTAAAAAAGCTTTATACTTTTCTATTACAAAATGGAAATCATCAACTCCAAATTATATCTGGAAGGCGAGAAATCTTAAAATTCACATAATCGATGATGTGAACTAGTGGGCGCCCAGCGGTCGAAATTCGACACATAATTAATTAAAATTATAAATTTGAACATTACTAAGGTTCTGTTGTCAATGATTATACTTCTATAATTCACATATTTCGCCAATGCTACATTATTAATTTGACTTTAACAATAAACACGTGTGTGTGTGTCAAATACATGGTAGTGTGTGTAATGTTTTGTTATTGATTTAGGGTCGCTTGGATAACGATCGCCTTTAAATAAAATTAGTTAATCATATAAAACTGTCTAAATCCGTTTTACATAAAATGTAAAAGTTCTTTAAACATATTTAGCGACAAATATTCCGTTGTGCAAAACGCTAATCGTATTTAAGGGTGTGAAATGCGTTTAATGTTTCTTAAATAAATTGAAGCAACGTTATGCAAGCGGCTCTTAATGTATTTTAATGCATTTTTTACATTAGCTTTCTGCGGTCTGCACTCCTTCTCTATATAAACTATAAGTTTGCGAAATTTCATACTCCTCCGCCCGCGCAATTTTTGTAAAAAGGGGTACAAAGTTTTTGCTTCACCTATTAATATAATAATGATAACCCGCACGATACATTCATAACAAATTAAATCCAATAATAAATGTATATCCACATATTAATTAAAAAGGTGTCTCAAAATCACTCGCATCTTTTACAATCTGGGTCCAAGAATCTTCAAACCGCATCCGTCTCCTTTAGGGTTTTTTTTAAAATAATGTTACAAAACAAATAAAATTGTTGCCTCGCCAGTATACTAAAGACCGCTGATGCGATTACGGCTAACTTTTTGCAACGCATGAATATTAAACGCGTTCTTATTGAAAACAAACGCAATACTCCAAGAAATAGCTGTACTACAAAAATAGAGAGACTATAAAACTTGGAATTTTATACGCTTTTGCACGCGTGAAATATTTTAATTTTACAGTGATAAAGAGATTTGGAAGAGTTTGTTTGTGTACTTATAATATATTCAGCACTGTGTTTTGCCCGCGCTTCGTTTGCAATAATGTTATCCCGCGGGCATCGTACATTTTTTCGGGATAAATGAAATGAAATAAAATTTATTTTGATAAAAAGAACAGGGAACATACATTATTTTTATTTAAGAATACTAGGACAAAATTATAGGAGCGTTTCAAGTTAACTTTAGTAATCCGCAATAACTCTATAGAGCATATTGAGATCCCAAATTTTGCGAATTTTGACAATTTTTACGGACAAGCGGCGGTGCAAGATAATCTTCAGCTTGCCTAGCCTCTAATAATTTTTATAATATTGAAATGGGTGGGAGGAAATAAAGAAAGTAAATAATAACGATAAACAAAATAAAAACTAAATAGTTGAAATGAACAAGTTGGCGGTAGACTAAAAACTCCATTCCAGCAAGCGCTTCAGTTCCAAGGAACTCCCCATACCATCTTCAAGTACTTACTACTGTACTTCACACCACGGCAAAGCCTTGTGCTTTATAAAGCCCAGGTGAGGCCGCATATGGAGTACTGCTCACACCTTTGGGCTGGAGCTTCTGCCTACCAACTTAATCCCCTGGACTGTATTCAACGTCGAGCCGTTCGCGTGGTTGATGATCCCATACTCACAGACAGTCTAGATACGCTTGGCTTTAGGAGAGACTTCGCTTCTCTCCGCGTATTCTACCGACTGTATAACGGGGAGTGTTCCGAAGAACTGTTTAGCATGGTGCTTTCTCCCTCCTTCTACCAACGCACCGCTTGCCATTGGTCGAGAGTTCACCGTTCACCTTCCTTGAGCCGTTTCGTTCATGTACGCAACGGTTCTGTAGAACGTTTCTTTTGCGTCCCAGCCGAGGTTTTCCCACAGCGTTACGATATGGAGTTTTTTACAAAGGGTGTCATAACATTTCTTCGACGCCGGCAGCGCCTTGGTGACATCTCTGTTGCAAACGTCCATAGGCGACGATACCCGCTTTCCACCAGGTGGGTCGTCAGCCTGTTTGCTGTACTCCAGCTATAAAAAAAAACTTTTAACAATACTCATCAACACTTGACATCTTTGTCTTCCGATATTATGAATTTTAAAACTTTTAAACAACAATAATTCTAAGGCATTTGCCGCGATTTCTCCACCGAAATTTCCAGCAAAAGACTCTGCGGCGTTCATCTATGCCTATACTGTAACTTCTACAACTAATCTGGCAATTAATTTTGGCGCGAACGACACAAAGCCCTACAACCGGCTAAACCCAACAATTAAAAGCTCCATAACACCGCACACAACAAATAAAACTTGTTAATAAACATTCAAGATAAATAAGCCTGGTTTTTATATCAGCGATTATAAATTCTCGGCCATTTTTCTTAGTTGACAGCGCGAGCTAAAAATAAAGAACAATAATCAGTTCGTTGCACCAAAGCCTTTATACATGGCCAGAATATATTTATAAAGTTTGCATTTAAATTGTTTAAGTACCTTTTGCGACAATCTTTACAGCTTTGGAATTATTAAATGTAAGTAGGTGTAGCCAGTAAAACCTCACTTACCAAGTGCTTCTTTTTTATTCACCACAAAAGTAGTCAAATAAACTTACTTCAAGCAGCCTAGTCAAAATTAAATCACTATCAACTGTAGCTTTTTGACTGATCTTAAATAACTGAGTTTTAGTACTAATTCAAAAGGGCACGCTTCACTAATAATGGCTTACAAAATTTATACGTTTAACACTTTCATAGTGGCACTGATTCCTTTGTACAGTCCATCCCAACAGTACGGGGCGTACGAGGCCTATTGAGCCCCGTTCCTTTTTGTAACCTAAAATCTTATATAAAATACACTAACTACATATAACTGAAATAACCTGTATTCTGATCTCTATTAATGGAAGCCTCGGTAAATGAGACAGATATTTATTTATACCTAGGTATCTGAGACATTGAGTAAGTGGAATACCTCTATAAGTGAAACCACATTGCAGGTCCCTTGATGTCTTACTTAACCAAGTTTGTCTGTTGTTTATGGATTATTGTGTTGTGTTATGCGGTACTAGGTCGAGGTAACCCCGTATTATGGTAGGTATACCACGGAAATCTATTTAATGGCATACCTTAGATATATTTTTCTACACTAAAACAAATTAAAGTTACGCCCTTATCGCTTAAAGCGATCTCTTCCAGGCAATCCCCTATAAAGTGTATTTGAGGGTTTAATTCGGAAGTCTGTGTCGTCTGCAAGTTATGTATCTTGGTTTTCGTAAAGATTTTTAAAAAGGCAATCAAAACTGCCTTCTATCTATTGTCTAGATGTATTTACTGCTTTTATTTATTCAATTTACTATTTAATAATTAAATTTAGGCACATCGTTTATTTTTAGTCTGAAATTATGTTTTCTAAAGTTAGTTTTGTTTGCACTTATGTTTATATCTGTAAGTTGATATATAGGTGAATTTTTCAAGCGGCTTTTCAGGGCCAAATTCATAGCGAAAAATACTCAAAAAGTCCAAGACCTATTCCCATAAAAAAGTGGTAACAGTAGATTTTTGAAAAATTACCTTTGCCTGGAATCGAATTGGCTGATTTTGTAAAATAAACAGCCTATATTATTTTACCAAATCATATTGTGCTTTGTAAGTATCAATTTCTCTGAAAAAATGTCAAACGGCAAACCAAAGGAAGGATTATTTTTAAACAAAATGTTGTATTTTCCATATATCAATTAAACATCACCTTATTTTGTTTAATGTGGAAATTAGGGAAATGATTATGCTTTCCATAAGCATCGTGAGTGGTTAAAAATTGATAATGTTCAATTTATACGTAATAAACTAATTATAACAGAAGTATTTTGTAACTAAATAATGAAAGTTAAGGCGTAAATTTTCCACCGAGAAGGATCGACACCTATTTCACTGAAAGCTTTATCAAGTTGTGGGGAACAAGTAGATAATGTTTGAGGTCAATGCTCGGTGAAGGCGCAGCTCCTTGTCCCGTCAGCTGTTGGGGCAACGACCTCGCAGGGGAGCCTTACCATCCCGCCCATTTTACTTTCATACTTACATACTTTCATATAACATTAGATGGGATTTAGCAGGAACTTGAATAATAAGACTTTACCATAGAATTTTATTTTCAAACATATATGGAATTTTAAATCCTTTGCAAAGGAACCCGCGTGTCAAGTTCTGTAAATTTTACATCGCAAGGCCAATAGCATTGAGTCATAGGATCAAAGGTTCCGGGTTTAGAACCCTTTTTCTAATATCAGGGTAATGTAATAAGAAATAGTTATAATGTGTAATTGTGTGGGTAGCATAAAAACACGGGTAAAAGAATACATGACATGAAACATACAAAGTCTACAAAGTCTGCGATCAGTGAACGAACACACGCTGGACAAACCCAACCACTACATCAGATTCGATAACCCACAAATCCTCGCGAAAGAGAATCGTTTCATACCTAGAATGATGCGTGAGGCTATTGAAATCACAAAACATCTAAATTTCATTAGAGAAGATGGCTAGCAAGGATGGTTACCAGTTGCTTGGGATCCGAAGTATTAAGACCCAAACCCAGCAAAAACTAACTGCCAGATCTCAAGACACTGTGAGCTCTTTCTGCGAGCACTGGAACACAAACCAACTTGATTGATAATTTATTTTTATTTTTGCTCCCACCCATTTTAATATTATATAAAATTATTAGAGCTAGACATATTTGCTGAAGAGTTTCCTGCGCCGCTTCTTCTCTTCAAGCCGCAATATGTTGCGAAGCGGTGGTAAATTCGATTAGGCTCCCATAGAGTAAATAATAACTATAACAAAATTAAAATGAACAAGTTGACGGTAGGCTAAATAAAACTTTAACAATACAATACTAATTGATACTTGGCATTTTTGTGTTCCACTGAAAAGTGGCTGAAACGTCGGAATAATAAAAATCCAATAAATTACCGCGCTAAAAGCCGTTAAAACTCAGTTTTATTATGTATACTAGTCGCGAATACTTAGAAAATATTATT
The DNA here is from genome assembly GCA_012273795.1 of Dendrolimus punctatus. Taxonomy (NCBI): domain Eukaryota; kingdom Metazoa; phylum Arthropoda; class Insecta; order Lepidoptera; family Lasiocampidae; genus Dendrolimus; species Dendrolimus punctatus. The sequence continues at coordinate 17,806,084 of CM022543.1, forward strand.
TGTAGGTAGGTGACGATTTACGCCCACCTTCTTTGTACCAGGTCCCTAAATTATATTATAGTATACTGTAACAAAACTTTAAAGCGTTTATATTCTTTTCAAGGCATCGCTGGTTTCATTTTATCTTTTTGGATATGGTAAAGACCATTTAAAATATGAGTTATATGATATGCAACTTAAGGCAACGACCGACTAAGTAATTAGTCGTAAATTAATCTGTTGGCGTTGACACGGTGCATGTGCAGGGTTCACTGCACGATGCAATGTTGAAGTCGTAAAAACCTGAAAAAATTAATTGATGTGACCCCTATAATTAACCTTTATGTGACTTTATGTCCTGGATTAGTATGTATCCATATTTTATCTGTGGTTATTTATTTTTTAAATGTCTGATAAGGTGCACTTGGAGTGTAACGTTTTATACTGCAATTTTATTGTTAACACGTTCACTGCGAAACGGGGTCTAAGTGACCCCGAACGTGGCTCATTTTCGGTGCGGATAAGAAAAACAGACTTCTCTGTGGTACGCTATTGCTGAACATTTATTGTGCCTAGTTTTTAAGGACGAGCTTTTTTTGGTGAACAATAAAGTATTTTCATATGAGTGCAAGCCGTGGATTACGGCCCTTTCGCGGTTTTCTAAAAGCGCTTCATAATGGGGCTCTTTGAAAAGGCCGTAAAATATTTACAATCTCAACTAGTTAGGCAAGACATATGCTGTCTTGGTCTAATAAGATTTCCATGGGCTAGGGTAGCCACTTACCATTAATGGCCAGTTCCTATATCTTACTATTCGTTCACTCGCCTTACCATCGCTCGGTTGAATTTTGACATTACTTGTATGGAGCTTATGTTAAATTTTAACCGATAGTAAGGCAAATGAACGGTCGGTAAAATTACGGAACCGGCTCTAAATTTCCTCTTTACTCGATTGCTTCTAATTACATATAAATAAGCTTTTTTAAAAGGTTTTGAAATACAAGCTTTTGAGATCCTGGATAGCATGTAACCGTAAAGTGCTAGCCAAGACAAGTGAAACAAGCCCAAACACGACGGGTCTATCTTGTTTAGAACAGGAGTTCCTATGGCCACCTTCCGACTCCATCATCAGATCAGCTCCATGGTACCATATTATTGCATTGTCACGTGATATACATATGCGTGCAAAATTTCAGCTTAATCGGAATCCGGGAAGTTGGTCAAATTTAACTTGCAAGATTCCACCAAAACTTTATACATACATCCATTGCAAGTTAAATAAAAGCTTGTAAAAATGTTCCAATCACTTGGGATCGACACATATGTCTTTTCCTTCCATACTCTACACTCCCCTGTATCCTGGCGTACATCCTTTATAGCTCGCATAATTATTATGTTGCAGACAACACAAAATCGCGAATTATACAAAGCGATTTCCGTATGACTAGTATGAACTCGTTGACAATAAAAACGACCTACATTAAAAAAGGTATTGCTAAACAATTCAAGGTCATTACCCCCCTGCCACAACAACATTACATTACAAAGCGATTTTGAAAACATTTAAATAAATAAGAGAAGAAACCTTTCTTGCACAAACAACTTGTTTCAATACCGGTTAGTTCGCCATCCTTGTCTTTGGTAGATAAATGCTGTTGATAGAGAGAATAAGAGCGACAAGGTCACCGGTTAGCCGTTCTCCGTCAGACAGCGGGGCGGGTGCACGGGGCGCGGGGGGACAGTGCGCGGACGCAGCAGACGACCGCAATGACATGGCGGTGGCTGGCGAGTCCCTGACGTCACATCAGGTCACGAACAATGCACGGTAGCCCCTCATGCGTTGAAGCTTGCATGAACACAAAAAACTAAAATCCAGCGAGTATAAAGTACTCATAAAAACGGAACCATCGTTGTTTTGTGGCCAGCTCTAGAATTTGTTGCTAAGGAAACAGCGAATATTTATAATGTAGAGATAGATAGTTTTCATAGCGCTGAACACAAGTATTTTAAATTGTCTATTTTATACTACACTGCACTCGGAGAATTCGAAGCACGGTATTAATTGAGTATTGCGTCAAGTATTTAAATAAATCATATAGCATACAGACAATATCTTGAATTACATAGTTACTAAAAGCTACTTTTTTATTGCTGGAATACAGAAGGCAGGGTTTTCTTTTATTGCAGGAGTTCAGCAGACGGCCCACTTGATGGAAAGTGGTTACCATCGCCTATGGACATTTGCAACACCAAAGGCGCTACAAAATTATGTTAATTAAACTAATTACGTAAGAGCACAGTACAATGTGATCATGTAGAAAGCGAAAGAAGTAAGTCGACAGGCAACTGTTTTGTCTCTTACTACAGGTGACCCAGCGGAAGAAATGCGTATTCTATTTCCGTTCCTGCACAATGCCAGCAATTTTTTCTTCTCATCGATTAGGAGATTAAAAGACTTGTTATCATCATCTATTACATTGATCACTGATACCTTGTCAATTCTGATGATTTTGGATCCAAATTTAACGACACTCAAGAGAGTGCTGAGAGAGTAAAGCGGTCGCTTTCGCAGATTTGTATTGCGAATATGACGATTAATAAAATGAAGTGAAAGTTCAACCATGTCTTGTACTTGCCAGTATATCCAGACACGTGTCAACTATACTTTTTTTATTTGACTTGACTTTATGTTGTTGGTCTAAAGACCTCACAACTTTACCGGGGTTTTTGGGGCGAGCGCCTTCGCCCTGCGAAGGAGCCCGGGGGCAACTTGCTTCAGGGAGCTCCCTAGGGAGTTTTACCTCGGCAGGACTGTTGTCATGAGAGGGAGATGAATCTGATGATGCCCGCCAATGGGCGACACAATGAGCTAATTGAGAACGGGCGACGGGTAATACAAAGCCCGAGAAGAAGGATCCCGGCGGACCGGGATCGGCGGCCTACGCTATCTTACTGCCGTTTCGCAACGTGTTATGGCTGGGAGAGAAGAAACGGCGAAAGAAACTTCCCAGCACCACGCCTAGTCTATCCTATGGGGGGGCTATGTCTCCTGGCGTCCCTCGCGAGGACGTGGAGAGATCGTGATTGACGTTGTCTGAGACGCCGCCGTCTATGTCTGTCTGTCGGTGCCTGCCAGCCTGCCGTCCTAACCGCGGGCGGGCTGATCCGGGCCAGCCGTTTTGTGATAGCGTCGACCTTGTCCGTAAGGACATTACGCGGTCGTCGCACGAGAGCCTTTCGCCGAGGCTTGTAATCGGACGCGATCAACTATACTAAGAGGTCCTCCAAAAGCGGCCTCTTTAGGCCCTCAGATTGTTAAATAAAATGACTGGGCTGTCGAAGATTAAAAAATGGAAGAATCTGACAAGAATGGTGTAATTTTGATATGATAATATAAGGAAAATGGTTCGCAAGTGTTAAAAGTATCAAGATCTTTCAAGCATGACAAACCGATTGCAAGTGTTCACAAAAACTAAAATATCGAATACAAACTACGCGGAAGGAGTTTACAATGTTGCTTAGCATCTATCATTACTGCGCTGTATATATAAATATGTATTATTAATTCTTTTGGAAACGCCTAACTAGTTTTCGTAGAATGTTTTGTGAAAAGAAACCGCAAAACTTGTTTGCTCGGGGATAATGCATTTCTGTATATCTCCGAGCCTGGCGGACGCCGGAGAGTAGGTGCCTATCTTCCGAGCGGCAGAAGTAGCGAGAAATCGACGGTTACGACTAACCCATTATACATTTTTTGAAATAAAACTGTACAATAAAACGTCATCGTTAAAAATTCCGGTAAATAATGCAAAAAATCTTGTTGACTTTTTAAATATTGGCCTTTAATACTACTTTTAGAGGTGAACGATTAATCAACCCGCCCACGTTTAGCGACCCAGACGGAATTACCCATCACGACCATTTTTGACTGCCAGACTTTGTACAAAGGTATGTTGTAAATTTGAGTCATAAGTCATAAAATATTTCAGGTGTAAGGACCGGGCCTTCGTATACCAAATAAATACTCCGTTTTTGGGCGCGGTTCTTTTCTCTATCATGGAGAAGTTAAAATTTTTAATACCTTAGGGTTAGTAGTATCTTATACTTAATACATGAAGTTGAAAAGTTTGTTTGTTTGATTGAACGCGCTAATCTCAGGAACAGATATATGAGAATTTAAGATCAATAGGAGCGGAGCACCAATGAAGAATGTTACAAAATCGGGGGGGTTTTGAAAACAGACTCTACGCGGACGACGTCACGGGCACAGCTAGTTATAAATAAATATATACCGCCTGTAAAATAAAAAATCACGAGAGTAACAAATTCATGTATTCGATGGAGTAAAAGTCTCCTATTATATTAATGTACTCTGTGGATTAGCAATTCATTTGACAGTAGTATTCGCTACAAGATCAGGCAAAGGTACTTGGTACATACAGCCTTGTCTGATGTATAAGCCTTCTGTATAACTCATTCATATTATTTACGTTATTTGACTAACGTCAATCAACGGAGTTCTTGTGAAAACTCAAATTATACGTAGTCTACATTTCTCACAAAAAGACAATTATTACTCAAAAACTATCAATATCTTACGAATATGGTCCATCTTAAAGTAATATTTAGACATTTTTAGAAAATAATACTGCAAGCACATACTTTTAGTTCCCGCCATCTCATTTGACATGTTGTATGATTTGACATTCATAATTCAAAGGGCTGCGTTCACATTCCAACATTTTTTAATAAATAAGAAGTGATTATCTTTTGTACTTTTTGTGGTTATTTTTCTTCTTCTAACGACATGCAGAAGGTCCATCTGATGGTAAGTGAAGACCGTCTGCAACGCTGGAAATAGTGATCAGAGTAGCCTGCCTCCTTAAGACTTAAATTTTTTTAAAGGTATCAATATCCTATTATAGAAATAATATTTTCTTAAGTTTTCGCGACTTGTGCACATAATAAAACTACGTTTTAGCAGTTCTGAGCGCGGTAATTTATTTGATTTTGGTTATTCTATCGTTTCGACCTCTTTCCGGTGGCCGTGATCAAGGAAGACAAATGTCAAGTGTAAAGGAGTATTGTTAAAGTTTTATTTAGCCTGCCGCCAACTTGTATTAATAATGGATTGATAAAATGGCGGTAAGGGTATACGTATGTCACGTTCTTGCAGAACACCAGATACAATGACATATATTATTATGTACGTACCTTGTATTTTCTTATTAGAGAAATGTTTGAATACAATTTTAGTTCAATTATGTGTTTACATGATTAAAATAAAACATGTTCTACTGTACTACCTAATTTTTAATCGGGCTTAAGTGGTCTAAGACATTTAAACATCATTAAATAGTGTAATTCATTGCAAAATCCTGTTTTTAATATACAAAAATGGTCTAAGGCAAAAAAGTGTATTTGTATAATTAAGGATTTTAAATTAAATTTATACGTGTATATTTTTTTAATTATAAACAGTTTTCTAGCTTCATTTAAAATGAACGTTTCATTTTTTTTAAAACTTAATTTCAGCTATGAAATGAACGTAAAGTTTTCTGATGAAAATAAATGTCAATAAGAATGTGTTAGGACGACATAATACTTTATTATAACTCTTCATAAAACTGCGAAGGGATTCGCCGTTTCGTCAAAACATTAATGTTTCTCTCACGTAGAAGAAAAAAATGAAACGTTGCGCAACTATCAGAGCACGCGTGGACGATGTCTAATAATAATATTTGGCGTCGAGACAAGTTGTTGCCCACTCCAGTATAAATATACATAGTGATGGGATATAGTCGGCAGCATTATGACCAGCAGCGGGCGTGGGAATCGAGTTGGGACGAAATTACTTAAATTACGTATTTAGCAATTATTAGTAAATAATTTGTCATTATTTTCTTTGTATTTTAGAGATTGCATATCTATTTGTCAACCCCACAAATTCCGATTTACCTATGGGATACTACATGATACTTATGAATAAAAGAATTCTGAACATTCTAAACTGGATTTGTACATAAATAGGTAAAGTAAAGTATTGAAGAATTAAACAATAGAAATTACTTATAATTTCCAATAAATGCCCCACACAAACAAATTTATACTGGCTGGCACATGACTCAGAAGTGTCCACAAATCTGCAAGTATGGCAACCCTACAGACATACTTACTCTATTTGAATCTTGTCTATGGCTTTCGACTTATTCTGCAGCGTGTGCTTTGTTTGGTCTAATTTAAGTAAAGAGAAAGGGAGTTAAGTTGCTGACTGAAAACTGACTCATTAAAGTCAAAAGTATATATTTTCTAGGTATGTATTATAATTTATACAACTTAAGTAAAGTCTTTAGTAAAACAAAAAAGGTTTTTTCATGATTCTTTCTATATCACCACGTTGTATGTTGATAGTGAATACGTTGAATAAGTACTTCAAGATGATCAAGATTGGTCGGTGGTTCAACGCTAAACGCGGAAGTCATTAAAGAAAAAAAAAACTATTAGATATGTAGTTTTCCATGTAACTGTTTTCTGTATGTACAATAAAGAACAGTAGAAAGAGTTAACGTAAGCCTAACAATAACAATGAAAAAATATCACACCTTCTAAATATGATCCCAATGAACTCCCAGAAATATCTATCTGACAATCCCATCGGACAGGTGAAAGCATTCACCCTGGGCCATGTCACGAGCATTTCACGACATTTTTCATTTGTATACGGACGCGCTGAGCTAAAATTATTATTCCCGGGCCGCACCCCACTGGCCCAGTCTCCACAAGTGCGGGGGATGTAAAAGGGGTGTGGGATTGGGGGGAGATGTATAGTTTCCATTATCAAGATACTCGTTTTCGGAGAAGGAAGTTTTATATTTGTTTAAAAGTGCTTAATTTGAACATCTTCTAGAATAGTTTAATTCAGAGTCCAATCAAATGTAGCCCTTTTTATCGGCGACGAAGCCCCGTAGATTTTTTATGACAACAGTTTTTTTATATGAAGAGATATTCCTTTGTGGACAACGCTACAGTGGATTGGCAGTTGTGAAATGGCAGATAGCTGATGTTATAAGGAATAACTTGGTCTGCTTTTTTTAGGGTTTCGCGAAATAAATTCCACACGAGCCACATGAGTTAATAAACGGAACAGAGTTAAAGCTCCATACAACCGAGCGAATCGGTTGCACTACTACAAGCATGCGGGGCATGTGTGCGTGACCACTGGCCGCTTGTCGCGTACGCAGCGAGACAGGTCAAAACCAGTTTACGCCGGCACAGCCAGTGGACAAACTCGGGGGCGGCAGTGTGATGCATGCGACGCACGTAATTTTGTTAGCTGCATGTTTGAATATTTTAATGCTCAAACGTGATATTTTATTAAGTATATATTATTAGTATTAAATATTGTCAATTTGATATGCCATGTGACAGTTTCCCGTTAGATTACTTGAAAAAACTTTCCTAGATTCAGAATTTACCACACCATTAAAAGAAATACTATATTATTAAAAAACAAAAATTATAAAAAGAAAATTATTAGATTAAGTCATTTGTAAAGTAAGTACCTATACTGTCATACTGAATAACAAAACTACTTAACAAATGTTTTGTTTAATTTTTATTTTACCTATTGTGACGACCCTACCAGAATAGGTAACAATTTTGCACGTTCTTAGGAAGCTTTATCTCTGTACCGTTTATTTACTCATGTGACACGAGCGAAGTCCGCGACCGCACAGCTAGTTAATTCTAAAAAAAATCATATAAAAGACCTGGCGCCAAAACACCATACTATTGTCGCGTAGTTTTAAAATATCACAATCAAAATAATTTTTATAACTGATTAAACAACAAATCCTGAAATCTCGGACGTTTTTCCAAAAACGAGGAGGAAAAAATATTATAAAAAAACACTTTTAGATGAATTCTTCAGTATATTTCACAGGAACCGTAACCAGTGGCAATATTCGAGATTTTACCATTGCCCAACAGTGGGCACGCACAAGTCCATGCCATTCCAGATTTTAAAACGATATTTGACTCGTTTAAGTTATGACGTTCTATCTTGCTATTCTCGTTTTATAAGATAATGATAAAATGTATCTCAGTTGCTGGGACTGTTCGCTCCCTTATTGCCTTGCCTCAAATCGTTTATTCGTAACTATATTATATATATGTCGGAGGGAAGCTATAATTGGATGGATTATTGTTTAGATGTATAACGCACAATATTATTTGTTTACATTTTAATTGCTTCTAAAATTGTTAATTTAATTTGGTTTGATGTCTTAAATGTTTCTATAACTAAAAGATCGTTCTAACCTAATAAAAGTTATGAATATTGTGATTTAATAAACGACCAATCAGAGCAGAGCATATGGCGGAGCGGGGTCAGACGCCCTCTATATTTGGTAGTATCTACTTTGGTAGACTGAGGAGTTTTTGTGACACATTTGATTGGTGACTACAGGTCGAGTTGGACCTTTGAGAGTTGTAAAAAAAGTATTGAAGTTGGAAGTATGAGCGGTGTCCTGAACCCGCTGCTCGGTCTAAACTATGTTAAAATGTCTTTTAAATCTAAATTAAAAGTGTATAAACCGTGGCTATCGTGTTTTATGCTCGCATTTTACCCTGATGACGCCCACTAAACCTGCAATAACTAAAGATGTCGTGAGAACGAGGCCTTCTACAACATATATATTGTATTGCAAAATGTTTACTTTTTAAGGTTGACATTATTTATTTGTCGTCACTCTTTGTAATCCATAAATTTCTTCAAGCTATAGAAGGTGTGCTTGATTAGCCACTTCTTTAGCTGACAAGTAAATGCATTTAAACTGCCGGAAAGTGTGATTATGTACGGTAGTTCATTATATATAGTCGGACCCATGCGTTAGCGTGTTAGATTTTTCCATTCGCCTCGGCAACGGTGCAATCCTATCTCTATTCCGAGTCCGATGTGAATGTCGCTATGCTGTGCATACATCGACTCATTGACCCTGACGTGTAGGGCTACTTGACGCATTAATACACGGTAAGGTGAGAATAACGTAACGTTTTGAAATGGTGTCTGGCTGATTCCCTATTGGGTAAACCTAGAACGCCATAGCCTGTATCAACCTATTTAGGTCATGTAAAGAGGCCAGTCCTCCTCCATGTTACGTTACATTTACCAAGTGTGAAAGCAACGTGATAATTATGGTATTTTTCATGTTTACACCGACCCGTTAGTACATAACTGAATGTTATTTGTAACAAAAGATGTTTTTCAAGCAACAAGTGTTTGTTTAGTATAAGTTATTTGTGAATGGTTTCAGATTTCGGTCATTTGAAATTTTACTGAATACAGAAGTACAGAACTGTAGCTGACTGACAGTCCGATGAAATGTGACAGTTTAGACATTGTCTATGATTTTAGTCATCTTATATAACGTCGTAGCATCTTTGATTTTAGAGGGAACTAAAAGGGAAGCTGGGCAGTTTTATTTTATAAAAATATGTAAAATTAATCTAAAATGAACTATAATAGCTGTACGATAATGATCAGTGAGAAATGTGTACTGTATAGTCAAATGTGGCCTTTCGAGTTTACACAAGAACTCCGTTCAATGACGCCAGGTACAATTCAACTGCGCTACTATACAAAGACTGTACATCAGAATTGCCTGTATGGACTAAAATTTCCTTGCCTGCCTTTATGGCGAATTCTACTACTACCTGTTTGATTTTAAAACTATTCCCCTTTCACAATAACTTGACCGGCTAACAACAACAAACAACAATCAAAAATATTGACACCTAAATAAAGCTAAAGTTTACTACGTGACTCTGGCTGAATGGACAAACCGTGTCTAGCCATATAAAGAAGAAAAAGAAAAAAGCTAAAGTCAGAAAGATCTAAAATCGCGATGATTAATATTAAATTTATACACAAATTAAGAATAATTTAATTTTAATTATATTAAGTGATGTTAATTTTTACATTTGGTAACCTGTGCGTCAAGTTATCGTGAACGGGGTATATCCAGTAGCAGTGAGTTTTTTTTTTGCAAAAATGGTCACCTTCACCTATGGACGTTTCAACACGTTGCTAGCGTCTAAAATGAATTAGGGAGCAATGAAAAGTAAGTATAATGTTATAACGTCATAATTTTAATAAGGCACTGAACTTTTTAGTTATCGTATAACAAATTTTCCCGAACCTTTTGTTTGGGGTCAAAATTTTGGAGTTGGCGGATTAATCACATTGAATCAATTTGGCTAATCCGTCCAAAATTAAAATTAATCCACTGCAGCGTTTTACCCTTTATGACGTTTTTAATGCGAACTTAATTGGCTTAATAAGGCTTTGTAATAAAGATCATTAAAAAAATTATGTTAAGGAACCCTTGTGATGCAGGGTATTAATTTAACAACACACTTTTTTCAGATGATGAAAGTACAAGTATTTTCATGATGAATCATACCAATTAAAATTACAAAATGTTATCATCGTTCTAAAAATATTCATAAAAAGAACAGAGAAGTTTCAAAATGGAGTCCGAATTCGAACATCAACATGAATTTAAAAATTAAAAGTCATAAAGAATTTTATGACAGAAGCTAAGCGAAGCAAGATCACGGATTGATACAAAATAATAGGTAGCGAAATCAGACAACAAAGCAGAGAAATTCTAGATACCGTGTCTCGATTAACTTAGAAATACAATGCTAGACTGACTACTATAGTTAAAATACATTCTATAAAATGACCAATAGCGCATTCCATTAGCAGCTCACAGCGACCACGTTCATGCCCGCGATTTTTCCCGTTCCACTTGCTTGCGGGCATCACAATAGTAAACTCAAGTCCAACGCGCTCTCACGTGTTGTGAGCGCTGTGTGAGCGAAAATCATGATGTCATTAGTGACACTTCGCCACGACTGAAACGACCGCGGTAGCCTTGTGGAACAGCAGACGGAGCATTTTGGGCGTTGTGAGGATACTAAAAGAACGCATCCTAAATAATACAGTCATTTGGTAGTTTTACATGAGAAGTTTACCGAGAGTTTTGAAAATGGGTAATTTTATAGATTTCGGTGTCTTCTTGCCGAATCTCAACTTTACCACCTCGTATTATTGCCGCCATATTGAAAACATGGCGCTTAATAGAAGTTTGTTGACAAATCTCCTTTCCGAATCATTTTATGATGAAACATTTATATACAAAATTAAACTGCAGAATGTTTTCTACAGTTTATGTAATGGGAATTCTTTTGTAAAATCAATAGTTATAGTGTACGAGCGCCGCAAACTACTGTGCGTCGGCTACAAATAATCATTCACAAGCTCGAGATGCTCAACAATCGCTCGATGCTAATCATCATTATGAGCTCTAACAAGTTCTGAAATACTGCTTTTCATCGAAAAACCCTCCAAAAGTTTGACTTTGTTGTCCTGTCTTTGACTTAGAAAAGGTCTCCAATCCTTTTTCCTTCACTTCAATTCCTTTACTTTCTTGTAATGGATTCTAACAAATATTTTTTTTATTTCATTAAAAATCAAGAAGCATAATATAAAGTAAACTTCAAATTATCTCGTCCGTCTATATTAGCTCAAATGTACTTGTAGAAATACTTTTTATAAGAAATAACGTTCTGCTAATATTAATTTATTACTGTAAACAATAAAATTAAGATTTAACAACAGCGGGAGCTCGAATTTCGTCACTGTGAAAAAAATTACAAACAGACGATTAACACTATTAAATAATCTCCCAAGGACACTGGTCAATAACTTTAGTAATCCAACACGCGATTGTTTAATTATAATTATACATAAGTTGTCTTTGAACTTCTTTTTTCTCCTAATTTATTTAGTTTTTGTTTAATTTAAATTATAATATATCGAGAGCGGGTCATCGCCAGACTTACGTCATACTGTAATGGCTGATGTAATAAGAACGGTAAACACTGGTAAGCCTTTAGTTATGATGGCTTCAGTAGGGAATAGGTAAGAAATACATCTTGTCATCGTCATTGCAGGACCTTGTATCTACATTTTATTTGTGAAATTATTTCTTTCGTCAAGATCATGTTATATATTTGTTAGTAATTTGACGAAAAAATAATTAGACTCAAAATGTAGATATAATAGTAGAGAATAGGTTAGAAATACATGTCGTTGGGACCCAGGACCCACCCACCAGGACCAGGTAAATAAAAACCACCTACAACAACCAATAAGTACCTAAAAACCAACAAATAAATTACTTTGACTTTTGACAGGAATCTGAATACGTACAACGAATAAAATAGTGTGGCTTTTTGATGGGTAAGTTTCAATCATATATGATGAATGGCTATTGTATGGCTTTTTTAATTAAATACGAAATATTTAAAAATTACTTAACGGATATTAAAATAGTTTTTATTGAAAATATTTTTTAAGCTCTAAAGTGCCGTATTTTTAATTTTTCATCTCATACTTCATAAATGGACATGGTTTACTAACCGAGTTATAAAAAAAAATGCAGACGAAATCGCGCCTAATGTAGTGTCCTATAAATAAGGAAACTTAAACATAAGCAGGAGACGTGCACTCGTGTACACAAGTATCATTTACGCAAGACATCCAAAACATGCAGGCCGCATAACTTACACGCGCCGTTCAATTTGCAAATTGCTTGCTGGCCTTTAAATGCCTACCACATGTTGCGGTGACGGGCCTTAATTTGATTTAGTAGTAAATTCAAACCTTTAAGATCTGATGGATGGAATCATAGAAAAAAGTCAGGCAAGTGCATATCGGTGCGCACAATAATTTTTTTTAGAATGGACTAATGTCCACTGTTTTATAGGTGATTCTTATATCTTACTTTTTACACGATCGTTTGCCTTAATTTGAAATGAACTCTGAGTATACGAGTAATGTCAAAAATCTACCAATGTTAAAGTCAGTAAATGAATAGTAATATTCAGGAAGCGGTCATGTAACGACGGAATCATCAAGATCATTCGATTAAATAAATCATCGTTTAAAAGAAACTGACTTAAAAACTAAAAAGTATAAAATAACTTATTTCTAAAGTTTTTTTAAATTATTATATCTTATTTTTAATACATATTGTGGCGACCGAGGGTAGAACTGCCCAGCAGCGTGAATCAGTTTTAGAACTTTTAGAAACAACTAGAAATTTCTGGAAGGAAAAGACAAGGACGGATATATTTAGAAAAGGATATACGATAAACGAAAGAAAGAGATAGATAGATGTTAGAAAGAGATAGACGACGAAAGCAAGAAAGAGATAGATAGATGTTAGAAAGGGATAGATGTATAAACGAAAATTCCCGAACAGAAGATTCGGGAAAGAAAAGACAGAGATAGATAGATGGGTTCTAGAAAATTCTTCCGGGTATATAAACAGCGTGAGGCGCGCCTACCGGGCAGTTCACCCTATGGCGGGCATCATCAGATTCATCCCCCTCTCATGGCAACAGTCCAGCCGAGGTAAAACTCCCTAGGGAGCTCCCTCAAGCGAGTTGTTCCCGGGCTCGAGCGCCTTCGCCTTGCGAAGGCGCTCGTCCCAAAAACCCCGATAAAGTTGGGTCTTCGGACCAACAACATAAAGTAAAAAAAAAATACCGGGCAGATTAGAGTTGAGTTCAGTCCGGAGGGTGAAGCGACAAGTCCGATACTAAAGAGTTGGAAGAGAAGGTTAATAGAAGACAGAGACGAATTAAGTGGTGAATGTAGTGACCAGTTTAGTGGACAGATACGTGAAGGAGGTGTGTAGCGTAGTTCGAGAGAGGAATCAGAAGCGAGCTACATGCGAAAATATCGGAGGTGATCTACGCAATATCGACGACGGTATTGAGGGTGTGACAACTTATCGTCGGGACTGTGCATCGTTGGTCGTGCATATAGGGGAACCCTGCAGAGAGGTACTGCGTGTGGCTGTGAAGTCAATAAAAGCTTTTAAATTTAAAACTGGTGTTTTCTTCCAATCCATAAGTGCGTGCCTCCGCTCGCACGTAACAATATTATGAAAAACACCTTAAAGTCGGTGCTTAGTAATTTTCATAATAAGTATAGTAATTTTTATGTTTTACTTTGCACCGACTGCAAGATGTTTTACATAATATATATTAAAAATAAAATATTATAATTAAAAATAGCTTTATAAATAAGTTATTTTATGCTTTTAGTTTTTAAAGTAGGTTTTTTTAAACAAAGTTTTTTATGTTTCTTACTTTTTAGTGTCTAGCTATGGGTAGGCATATGAAAGGTGCCATGCGCCTTAAAAAATATAGGTCTCAAGAAACGGGAACGGAAAATTATAAAATGAAAACTACTGGGCCAAAGTATATTAAATTTTTAGGAGCCCAAAAGGCAGCCAATCCGCGTCGAATAAAAAAAGAATGACGTAAATCGGATCATAAATCTCTGAGTAAATCGGTGTACATACATAAAAAAAACCGACCAAGTTGAGAACTCTCCTCCTTTTCGAAATCGGTTAAAAAATAACCAGTATCTCAAAATTACTCAACGTATCTTATTTAACGTTAGATGGATAGACAGATAGCACTTTCTTGTACACAATCACAGAAAACTTACGAACTAGTATTATTCTAATTGGGTACAAATGGCGGTCTTATCGCTAAAAAGCGATCTCTTCCAGACAACCCGTCGCAAGAATATTGTTGATGAGGAATACCGATGGTGGTATACATAATTATTGTACGATTACTTACATTTTAATAATAACTATACTATATATACAAATATACACATAAGTTATATACATATACACGATTTGATGTTAATATGCAACTATTTAAATATATATCTAGTAATTATATAAAATTACATATCATTATATTGCAGATAGAATTTCCTGAACACGTTCTTAAATTTTATTGGGGATTTTGCTTGTCTGACAGCAACAGGCAATGAATTCCAAACTCATATTAGTAGAAAGTAGTTAAAGTAGTCTACATTATTAATTTTTCTTTTTTAATTCCCTAGTTACAGAAAAATGAAGGCTACCGCATTCAACTTTATAGTCCTAGCCCCAGTTATTTGGGCTGTGCGTTGATGTCAGTCAATCGGTCTGACAGATTGACAGTGACAGACTGGTCAAAATTAAATATTTAAAAATTAGAGTTCCACATGCACAAAAATAATAGACGCTCGTGAATTCTACGGAACCGTTAACCGGAACCAACACACACGACTAATTTTTTAGAGAACAATCACCTTTAAACTTGTTGCGCTGCGGTCGCTTACGGCCGCGTATAATGGTGTATATCATTTATTTTTAAATGAGCACATGTAGCTTAATCAGAGGTTATTATTCAAAGATCTGAAATACCGACGCAGCATAACATTAACATAAGTAGAATGATGTTAACATTATCTCGCATAATACTGTGATAATTAAGCTAGTCGACTAATTACTCATTATTAATTAGTAACTCGTATCGCTGACAAAATATATACAATTGCGGATGTTTTGTAGAACCATCGCACCGCAGCGTACTTGGCTTTGAACATAAATTGTTATAATTATTTTTGTTGTGTTGTTTAGGTTTACTAATTAATTAATGTGCGGCCGATATGCAGGTTTGTTAGGAGCAGTGCCTAATTAGGGAAATTAGAACATCGATCATTTGTATTGCAACATAGTTCTATGAAATAATTTAGTGTTTTTATAAATATAGCTTTGCACGATTTGTGTATGTAGCCAGTGCCAAATATTCATCTATATTCAGGTTTTAGATAATCTTCAGGAAAAAGCGTCAGCCAAAATTCGATTGTTGACTCAAACGATAGAGTGCGTGTAGTAGATCTAATAAACACATTTAATTAAACAATTGATATTTTCAATACAAATAATTCGCCAAAACCAATCAATACCTTACAATTACTCTTAAATTGGTAACTAATTCTGTATAAAAAATAAATAGAACTGCTCAGAAAAGCATCGCATGGCAAGCCCCCGCCAAAAACTTATCAATTATTTTTTTTTACATCTAAAAACATGCACAAAGTACGTGAAAGCATAATACTAAAAGAAGTAATAAATCGCAACAAAAATATTATAACACGTTCCAAGTTCAAACGTTTAAAGTTGCCCTCTAATGTTCTCATCACAATTAATGTTGCCCATATAAAAATTTGTTTAATGCGAAACATAAATTTGACATGAAAAAGGCGTATTAAATTTAAAAAAATAAAAGTAACAATGTCTCGAAATAATACAGTCTCGCTTTGTTACATATGCGGCTTATGCCTTAGAGTCATCAAATGGCCAACCACCTCAATTCGCGGTGTGGTACAAAAATGCTACTCGTTTGTGCCAAGACTGCCAAATAACATAATTACAAAAATAAACATTAACCCTATAAAATTACTTTTTTATGCCTTTACACTTCTTTTATAGTCGTATTATGTCAGGAGCCTTAAGAACAGACGAGCGTGCATGACAAGAACTATGAATGTCAAAGAAGCAAGTGAGGTGTGTAAGAATAAGCCTAAATGGCGCTCTGTTGTTCGTGCCTACCCCGCAAGGGACCTGGCGTGAAGTTATGTATGTATGTATGTATTATATAGCCAAAATCAGGCTTGCAACGGTCTATACCTCTTTTTTAGATTTATTTAACATCGTTTTAAAAATGGTTTCACAGGATTTATTTATTTCTTCGGTGTAAAATAATTACGAATTAGTAATTTCTATCATAATTACGTAAATTGATTTCAGAAGAGCTGAGTAAGATCTTGAATATACCACCCTGGCCAATAGTCGCTCGCATGTGAGAACAAAAAGCTGTCAGTGAACCGGTTAGCTATTCCCGCTAAAACTTGTGTCACTGTCATACTATTTCGACGTCGATCAGACAAAAGTCATTTTACGGACTGCCTACTTTTCTTTCGTGACAAAGTTGCAAAACGGACTTTAAAAAAAATTCCAATGTGAAAAGAATTGTGCTGTATTGTGCCCAGTTCAATACTCTTCGCCAAGCTGCCATGTACCATTGTATTTCATGAACCGGTAATGTATCACGTTGCATAGTAACGGTCAACCTGAAACCTGAATACTCATTTCTATTAATAGTCTCAATTCATGAACACAGTACATTCTGTAATGTTTAAGACGTATTTTTCTACAATAGTTGTAGGTCATGGTAATATGTGGCGAATAATTTTTTCGTCACACCTTTATAAAGCCATAGACATTATATAAATATTGTTACGAGTTACGCAGGACTCGAATTAAAATGCCGTTGGAATTACCATAGAATTTATTAGAACTATACAAACACGTATAACATAAATACAAATATAACTGGACACTACTAGTACAAACTGCATGAAACAATACCACGCGGAAAGTCCGTCACTATATCGCTCATCGAATCTACGTCTTGCTCGTATTGTAATTCTCGCTTGACTGCCCCACCTCTCCGTTCGAGCATTGTTTTATAGTAAACTGTATAATACAACAATCGACTGCGTGTACTGAGTTTTTCCAAGAAAACGTAATCTACACACCTGGTTAATTATTCCTACGAACGGCCAACAAAGTTGAAAACAATAACAATGGGCTCTTGTCTAATTGCAATTTTTAAACACAAAGGAAACAAAAAGAATTCCAAATGCAGGCGGTAATAAACTGCGTTTTATGACAGGCAGTTGTGCATTTCTTTGTCGGTATGTTACAAAATGGAAGTCACTGTTTGGATTATTTATTCCCTCCGCACGAACTTGGGAATAGACCGCTTTTTATACAGTTATGTGCTTTACATAAAGTTGATAAAGTCAGTATAAGTTTTATCCAAAAAATTAGGCAATTTTTATGGGATAAGAATTGGTTTACGTGTAAGTAGTCAAATGATCGGTTAGCGTAAAATCTAGATTTATTTTAAAACATAAATACGAAAGTAACTGTTTATTACCTTTTCATGACTTCATTTTTTACTACACAATTATCATTCTTACGAGTATAAAATTAAGTTTTTACCAATTTTAGTGGACATGTTTGTATATGTTTCATTATTAAATAGATGAATACTAATAAAGCTCAAAAAGCTTGTCGTCAAATCATAATTATAAAAAATCGCAGTAATTGTTTATGGTATTCTATAGGCACTTTGTCTTTACCATCTCTCTTTCCATAGGCGTTGTTGAAGGAATATTGAAACGTTCTTTTTTATTTAGGTTCATGGCTTGGCAGCTAGGCCTTTAAGCCAGATTTTAGTTTACAACATAGTTTCTTCATTTTCTTAAGCCTACGTGCAGCACTGCTGAACTGTAGGTAATCAGCTAGTGCCTGTCAACGGAGTTCTTGTGATAAATCAAAAGGCCACAGTTATATTTCTCACAAAACCCATAATTACTACTCAAAAACTATCAATATCCTACAACTATTGTTCATTTTAGAGTCATTTTACACATTTTAGAAAATAAAACTGCACAGCGCAATATCTCTTTTCAGTTCCCGCCTAAAACTCTATTGAAACGTTGATTGTATAATTTAAACGACCTTTTTTTGTAGAGAATGCAGCTAATTATTCTAAATGCGAAATCACCAAATTATACATGTCATATTATGACCCAGGGCTAAAGAATAGAAAAATAAAGAGGCATTTGATATTTATTTCAAACAAATATGGCGTTCGAGTATTTTAAATATCGAAGAATAATCATTAGATATTATTCAAATGTAATTAGAACGTCAGTATATTAATGTACTCTGTGTAACCAATACTAGTCGTGGGATAAACAAGTGGGCGTTAGAATACCTAGCCAACTTTTAAAATAATAATATAAACTTTGAAGTGTCACTAATTACGTCACTTGTTTGTTGACGTATATTATTCTCATGTTCCTGATAAAATAAAAAATACTATTATAGAATATAATACAGCTGGCCATGCGTACTTCCTACCAAAGCGCTACAACAGTCTTCAACAACATTTATTTATACCATAAATTCACTCAAAATTGTTAACAACTGTCATTTAACATGAAAAGTCTTGTTGACTTTAATTATTGAAGACTTTAGCCGATCTCGAATCTCATAGGTACGCTAACCAAGCCACAAAATATACAACTCGTCTCTTTTGTAGAATATTAAGAATCAACAGTGGTCTGATATTTATGGGTATATAAAAACACTTATCAAGGATAAAAAAACATTTAATAAACTTAATATTACATGATTACAAGACAAGAAGTCAAAATAATTTGACAAAAAGTGGCATGAAAAGCATTGAACGTCTTCTTCTATAAGGATCAAATTTAATTTTCACAATTACCACAAGCTGCCAGCTGTATTTGACCACAAATTTGTGGAGCTTTCCAATGATACGTGTGACAAGGTCGAAGACAAATTTGTGGTGGTTCCGACTTACAGGTTAAATTAATGACAACGCACTATGCACCCTACTAATACGACCATTTTCTCAATTATGCCATCTTTATAAATACTCCTTTCTCTACAATCTGTGAGCATATCTTTGCAATTATTCATAGCCAGCTTGGCCAGCTTGTCGCCCACTAACGTAATGTTGTTACTAAGTGCGCTGTGCAATACAATATCGGAGCCATCTTCACCAAAACAAACCCGTGGTAGTACGTGACGTTTATATTTGGTCGCTTATTATAATTCTCGTGTTATACGAGCGAGTTGAAGAGACACTATCAGTAGTTAACGGCGGGTAATCTCTAACCTGTCATATTTAAACATGGAGTGCTAGTTTTTTAATAAGTAATTGAAATTTATCTACTGTTCATAAAATTTAATAACAACTCTATTAAGTATTCATTGATATAATTTTATCATATCTAAATCTAAATGAATCTTTATTTTAATTAATTTATTTCTTTAATTTGCATATAAATTGGCGAAGGTGCATATATTAAATAGAACAGTATATTTCTTACAAAGAAAAACAACAAATAGATTAACGAAATTATGGCTGGCAAGCTCAAAGCATACATGTTTTCTTCCAATGAACGGTTTTGACTTTTTCATCCAATGTACAGTTTTAAACATAACAAGATATCTTGTTGTGAACCATTAATATCTCTTAATGATTCATTTGTGACGTATATTTCTTTTTTGACATATATTTTTTCTGCACTGAAGTAAAGGATAAGAGAGCTGATGTCTACCTCTGACAACGGAACAGTATGGCAATCTAACGAAGTAACATATCCAGCCTTCTGAGTAACTGGGTTACATTAGTAAGGTTTTAGTAGGCATCCATAATATTCTCTAGGAATTAATGTAGCTCATATTAATTTGGAATACTGTAGCATTGTAATTGTGAATTATTGAAATCGATCCAGTAGTTTTTAGTTTATTCGTTACAGAACAGAAAAAAATACAATAAAATTAATTTGTGTTCCGGTAAACGCAGAAAGCGCTTACAATATCTTGAGGTCTGGCAGATGGTTTTTGCCGGGTTTAGGTATTAATAGTTTTGATGATCGGTTCCCTAACAGGTGGTACTTGTCAACCATCTTCTCTATTGATCACCAAAACTATTAAGACCCAAATTCAACAAACACCAACTGCCAGACCTCAAGATATTGTGAGCTCTTTCTGTGAGTACCAAAGCACAAACTCACTGAATTTAAATAAATTTCTTTTTATTACCTAAAGTATTCCACCTTTAAAAGATAATGTCAAAGGCAACAATAAGATACGCAGCCATTAAGAATATGTGAGTAAGCGGTACGCTGTCAAGTACGTCGGTAATGCAAACTAAATGTGGAACGTCCACATTTCGCATCTAATTTGCATGCGTTTCGTACAGGAGTAGAATACCAAGTAGCGTATTTTTAATGTTTGACTTTATTTGAGCTTTGACCCCGTCCATGTGGGAATATCTTCTGAGAAACTATTACTGTGTTGTTCTTCGAAGCGTTCTAGCGTCTCTAATACATATTTTAGGCTATAAAACAGAATGGTGTTACATTATATATGTTGCCTGTATGTAAATGGATTCTGGTATTTGGGTCCTTTCGGCGTAAATATTCTAAGTTTTGAGAGTGAATAATTTAGCTAGATAAATTATTAGTTAATAATATAATAATTGAATAACTTTATTGTTATAATAGCTTATGCCTGCGACTTCGTCCGCGTGGAATAATAAAAAAAAAACTGATTTTGAAACATTCTTCATTGCTGCTCCGCTCCTGTTTACTTGGTCTTAGCGTGATGATATATAGGGTATATATAACCTTCTTCGATAAATGGGCTATCTAACACTCTTAGATCATGTACTCAATGCTAATACTGAAAGAATTTTTAAAAACAGACCAGTATTTTCTGAGATTAGCGCGTTCTAGCAAGCAAACTCTACAGTTATACATTAGTATAAGATAGAAGCACATAATTATGTTTATATGATAATAAACAATCGTCACATTGCAAAAGTTCAAAATATTATATAGCATATATTGTTCAAATTATTTACAATACATGTTATTACTACTCTAATTATGGAAATTAAGACAATATATTTTTAAATAAAATCACTCAAAATTTGCTAACATATATTTAATTGATGCTACATGACAAAAAGCATGAAACTGGAGGCTTGAAATAAAAGTAAGTAAAGACAGGACTTTTTTGGGGGCACGTGGGGGGTACGCAGTGCCTTTAAAGAAAATTTCGAAAATATCGTAAAATCGGCAAAAAAACTGAATAACATGAAAGAATTTGAAAAAAGAGTAACCTATACAAAAAAAACATCCAAAATCAAAAATTCTAGTCAAAATTATCCAAATACAAAACCTAGCCTATTTTCCCTAAACAGTTACCGCGTTGCTGCACACGAAATGTGCGATGCTCTTCAAGAGCTAAGTGAGCTTAGATTTGCAAAATCGTGACACGAGCATAACGAGAGCTAATCAAAAAATTGAAAATGTTGTTCATGTGGGTTACTAAAAATTACGGACTTACAACTTTCGACAATTAGAGTGCCCTCAAAAGAGTGACAAAAAAGGTCTAAATAAAGGTAAGCCAAAAAGATAAATGCATTGCGTGACGGGTGAACGAAGAATTATAAATTGTAATGTTAAAAAGCGCGGCCCACTAACAGTTCTCTAATATTTTTAATTTTCAAATATGATTCTTTTTTCAAAATGTTTAGAACGATATTTAAGGCTGTTTGTTACAGCATTATTAGTCTATGGTTAAAAGACATACTGTGCCGATTCCGATTGGAAAAAAGAAAAACAAGAGAAAAATCCCGGAATCCATTTATAAAACTCCAAGACACAATAGAGATCAGATCGCTCGTGAGATAATAAAGCGAACCAAATAAAACATTATTGTAGGCGTTTTGTAATAACGCATTCGGAACGCGTATTTTATGAGATGACTAACAAAGCCATAAATTCGTGTTTTTAGACGTGAAGTCTAGACACGCGTTTAGTCATTTAAAAAAATATACCGGCCAGACGGTTTAGACAGGTAAATCTTGATTTAAATTTCAAAATGTATACGTTCTTTTGAATCTCGTTAGGTTATTTTTGGAACGTGCATTAAAAATTCTTTTGAAAAGAGGTATTTTTGAGCTGTACGACGATTTGTGCTGTGGTTATTATTGTTGTACGTGTTATGTAGAACCGGAGTACATAGAACAAGTGGATTTATTTATCCTTTTTTACAAGTATTTATTTAACAAAAAGGATGTACCTATGTATGTATGTAAGTGGATGGAATCTTGCAAATTAAATTTGACCAACTTCTCGGCTTCCGATTGAGCTGAAATTTTGCACGCATATGTATATTGAGTGACAATGCAATAATATGGTGCCATGATCCGATGACGGAGTCGGAAGGTGGCCATAGGAACTCTTGTACTAAACAAGATTGGTAGACCCGTCGTGTTTGGGCTCGTTTTACATGTCTTGGCTAGCTAGCACTTTGCTGTTACATGATATCCAGGATCTCAAAAGCTTGTATTTAAAAATCTTCATAAAAAAGCTTTTTATGAGAACTACGTACGCGTTTAACCTCGATGACCCTTAATGTTAAGCGATGATGACTCCGAAAATTGAAGATACACTTAACCACACGAGACTTGAATACAAACGATATTGTACTTTTCGGGAAGGACAGACTCTGGTAGTGCATTCTACATCTCTGTCATATGCAGAAGGAATGTTGAAGCAAAGCATTTTGTTGACACTGGTGGTGTTTCCAGAGTGAAATTATGGCATAGACCTGAACGCCTTGTCTTTCAATGATGGCAAGGTTATCCAAAAACTGGGTAAATACTTGACTGTTTGCGCACAATAAAGAGTTCCGACTTTATAGTACCAAAGTTTGGTTACTAGTTTTAAAGTTAATGTCTATCTCACTCCTGATTGACTTGAATAATTAATTTTCAATATCTAATTAAAAACACTGCACACTACTATGTAATTTGAAAAAATGGTTCTGCTCTCAGTTTTATGTATAAGAGCAGCCCAGATTTTTGTTGTTTCTTAGTCTTAGGACACCAGTACCTAGGTGCCATAGACTATATACAACTCTTTGTTAAATTTCAATCATTCAAATCCTATAGTTTTTGAGAAAAATGTTTGTGACAAAGACAGACAAAATTAGGAGCAAATACTAGTTTATTCTGTCATGTATTACTGTGTCGCGGTTATAAAGCTTAAGGATTATTAAATTAAAAATCCATTTAAAACCTAATATTAAAATTATGAAATTGACATTTTCGAACTCAAAATATTTTTGAGAAATTTATAACTTGTTCTTTAAAACTAAATTAAATAAACGAAATTGAAAACTACAATAGTTAATTATACCATGTCATTATTTAGTCCCAAAGTCCGCTATATAATAAACGAAATGTATGTAGGTAATTTGTCTTTTACAAAAGAGAAAGTAAAGATTAACCGTATCTAGGTGAGTTTCGAAAATTTATGGTTTTAATTATATTTTGATTCCGTACATTTGTTGAGTAAAAATATCTAGAATAAAATTAATAAAAAGAATTCTAGATAGATAAATATTTATTGTTCAACAAAATAACAATTATAAATATAAAGAGTTTATTTATTTATTTGGTTTACCCACTTACACTAATACAAAGGATGTACATTGCTTTACAAAAAAAGACATGACAAATGCAGTAGAGTCCAATGGTTTTTGGCAAAACAATAGTCATATCTATTAATCAATTGCTGATCGTTAGTTTCTCTAAAACTTGAGAACGGCCGGACTGATTTGGCTAATTTTGGTTTTGGTTTAAAAGGTGAGTAAATATGAAAAATATGCTTGGAATATAGTAAAAACAAGAATTTTGCTTTCCCTTAAAAACTATTCCTACCTGTCAAACATTTGCGGCCTTACTTATAATAATCTCGTTAAGAAACGATTAGGCATCTCTTAATTAAGAGAATCAGAATCAGACCCTAATGAATGAATATCTTTTTTTCACTTATAAACGTGTATTACCTGTTGTTTACCTAAGAGGAGCACAGATAAACGAAATTTGAATGATTCACGTAGGTTATACCCAAAAAATTCGACTGAGGAGTTTATGGGTAATATTTTCATTAATTAGTTGCTGAGCAGTTTCTTTAAATTTAAGAAACGATTATAAGTAAGGCCCTTAATGTTCGTCCCGTCGTTTAGAAATCAATTCAATTTAAAAATCGTTCAGTAATCAAATTAAATTTAAAAGTGAAGATTTTTCATTTTATTGGTTTTCAATGTCAAACGTTTGATGTTTGTCCCGACGTTTAGAAAACAACGGTTTTTATTCATTGATTATGAGGCGGTATGAAGTTTGCCGGGTCAGTTAGTATATAACATATTATACCCATTTCTAAAACCTAGGTATATTTTATTTTACCATTTATCTTCTATTCTCATGTTATAAAAATATTGAGAAATAAAAATTATTATCAAGATAAGATAGATTATTTCATTTTTCATAATAACATAAGGTAAGAAGATAAAAGTGTAATTTTCATGATGCAAAGCTGTAAGTAATTGCATCATTTATTTACTTTCTGTATCGTAGGTTTAATGCAATTTTAACAATTTTTTTTTATTAAAAACGCAAGATTGACAGTTTTTGTCAATATTTATTTTCTAATGTGTGGCTTTGCTCGCGTGAGTAGCGAGTCTAGGTTTCATTCTCAACTCCTTTGAGAAAGTTAGTTTTATCCCCATTGGCATAAAGTATAAATATTCTTATTAAATTGTATTTAGTTTATATGATAGTGTTTCCGAGTAAGTTAAGTATGATAATGAAAATTTATTTTTAATGACCTAGACTAAAACGACAGCTGTGATCGACCTTTTTTGATTTATAAATAAATTGTGTGAGCTGAATCAACAACTTAACAGGTACATAGACAGAATAATAGTATTAAGTTCTTCTACACACTAAAACATTTTTTTGTCGTAGATCATTTTGGTACACTATTGATATGATTTGTGCAATCAGTTAGTTTATTTGGCGATGTTTTAATAGGAACGGCTAACGTTAGAAATTGAAGTAAAAACATTTTTAATTAACCATTTAAACACACAGCACCTATAATTTTTTATTCAAACAATTATCGCGTAAGAATAAACATAAATGGTAGAATATACTGTACTACTTGCTTTACATATTGTTACAATTTGGGCCACCTGCATATTTGTAAACAAAACACATTTATTACCCGTCGGTGTTTGGGCTAATAACATTGAAGCGCTTTTATGACCGTCTTCTTTTGTTTACTTTGTGTTTAAAATTTGTTATTGGAAAAATAGCCCATTGTAGCCCATCTTTATGGTAGTCATTAGCCAGGTGTCATTCTTAGAAATTAAATCTACAGACATATTGTATTTGGACAGTATAAGGCAATGCCCCGACGCAGGGGTGAGGAGTCAAGCGATAAGCACAAGCGAGGCAAGACGTGTGTACTACATTCGGCATTTTATTTAGTGACGTACTTTACGCGTGTAATTATATTTGTACCTATGTTATACGTGTTTGTATAGTTCTAATAAATTCTATAATAATTCTAACGGCATTTTAATTCGAGTCCTGCAACTCGTAACAATATTTTTTCTTAGATTACCCGTGCAGGAACGGAGAAAGAATACAATTTCCTGCGGCCGGGCGTCCTGTCGTAAGAGGCGACAAAACAACACACAGCCAGGTGATAGGCCATTTGCCCGACGGGATGGCTACCATCATCATCATCATCATCATCCGAGCGTTAAATCCCGGTTGCGTTCGGAGCGTTCACTCCGACGCCCAGGGTCCGCTTTCCTGCTTTTTCTACTCCACTTCGCGCGGTCTTCGGCATCCCCCGTTTTGAGACCATTGGCACGCATGTCATCCTTCACGACGTCAAGCCAACATTTCTTGGGCCTTCCCCTTCGTCCGGGACCTGGCGGAGGTGGCATGGCTAGACATTTGTTCCCCACATAATTAGCCGGTCTCCGTAAAACGTGGCCGTACCAACGTAAGCGACACTCCTGCAATTTGTCTGCTATGTCACGGACATGAAGACTGCCACGGATGCGGGAGTTTCTGACACGGTCTTTCCGCGTCACTCCACACATCCAACGCAGCATTTTCATCTCCGTGACACGTAGTTCTTGCTTGTGTCGCTCAAGTACAGGCCACGCTTCACTGCCATACAAAAGGACAGGTCTAATGATAGATTTATAGACCTGCCCTTTTAATTTGACCGGCTTTTTGGGGTCACAAATGACACCTGTCACCTCACGCCACTTGGCCCAAGCTGCAGTAATACGGGCCTTGACGTCGAGGTCGATATCTCCGGACGCACTAAGGACAGATCCCAAGTACTTAAACTGATCCGTGCGCTCGACCGTATCTTCGCCTATGCGCACGGATGTGGGATCTGTGGTATTGCAGGCCAAGTACTCAGTCTTCGCCACATTGAGTTTCAGACCGCCGTTCTCTAGCGACCCCTTCCACGCATTTACGCGTCGCACCAGGCGCCCCCTGTCCGAATCTGCCAGCGCGATATCATCAGCATACATGAGCAACCATGGAGGTTGCTCATGCGCATCTCTGATGCTGTTCGAGACTTCGTCTAATATCACGCTTCGTCTAATATCACGATGGGACGACGGGATGGCTACCATCCCTGGTCTAAAGTAAGTCACCATAATAACCTTAAGTTGTGTTCCGGCATTAGTGACCATCGAGTGCCCCTTAAGAGAGCAGCAGCGCATTTATTTGTAGCCACCTTTGGGTGTTGCAAATGTCCATAGGCGATGTTAACCGCTTTCCATCAAGTAGGCCGTCTGCCTGTCTGCTGAACTTCTACTATATATATTTTTTTAAATAAAATCCACATAATACTACATTCTTACGTATAAAGTCATTACATTGCATTTAACTAAAACCTTATACTTTTCCGTTTTGGTCCATTAAAGCAAAATTATATAAGCTTTTTGTGTCTTTGATATTTCTTAATCTACGAACATTATTATTTATAAGTATATAATCTTGTGATTACGAATAAATAAGAATAGGTAGAAGACATTAATACCTTACATGTATATATTGATGTTGGCTGGGCCATAATCGTTAGGCAACACCCAGCCATGAATAGTTTAATTGTACACCTATGAGTGGAGAGAATTTAGCACTCGGTGTTGCCACCGCCCATTCGCGTGTTCCCTACCAAAAGTACGAAAATAAAATATAGGGACAAATATCAAAACTATAAAATGAAATATGTAAATCGATTTCAGTAGCAAAGTTTTGCGCTTTACGATAATTTTCTTCATTTATGATGTAGCTTTATTTTTATCGTCGTTGGTTCATTCCTAAGGCCGCAATGAAACAAGCAAACACATGTACAAATTACTTTATTGATATTTTTTTGTATTTTGAAGCGTCAAAAGTTATATTTCGGGGAATAGACTCCGATTCTGGGCAAATTACTGGGTAAATATGCTGGCACTAAGCTCTCAGCCCCTAGATGATAAGCCCTAATAAACAAGCTCTTGCGGGAGAGTTTAAGTAAGGTAGACTAGAGGGGAACGCATGTAAAACTTCTTAAAGAATTATGTTGCAGTGCTACTATATAAAATAGATTATTAATGTCACAGTTGAAATACAAAGTAGCACTACTTATATAACAATTGAAGACGTGAGTGGATGAAGGTGATATGTCGCATATTCTGTTTTTTGTTTTTTTTGTGTAGATGAATGTTATAAGTCTATACCAAATGACTACAGACCTTAGACTATAGATATAAGGCATATTTAAACAATAAAAAGTTGCTAAAGGTGTTGAGTTCAGTTCGGTTTCAAATAAAAGTAAAACTTTTATCTCGATTTACTCGGAATTGGAATTATGTGACTTGTCACCTTCTTCCACTCATGTCTTCAATTATAATTACCTTGTCGATATTGTATTTTATTAGAAGCTTTAACTTGCAATAGATGTACCTATGTAAGTATACAAGTTTGGGTGGAATCTTGCAAGTTAAATTTGATCAACTTCCCGGTTTCTGATTAAGCTAAAATTTTGCACGCACATATAATATTGTACTATGGAGCTGCTTTTTTGGCTTGGCTAGCACTCTGCTGCTAAATGATGTCCCGGATCTCAAAAGTTTGTATTTAAAAAAGCAAGTTGATATATAATAAAAATTTATATTATTTGGAAAGAGTAAATCCGTAAGAAAATGTAGGTAGTTTTAAAGATTGTATTTTGAAAGAAAATTACATAATTTCTTTTCCAAGAACACATTTATCTCCTTGCCAAATTTCATTAAAACCACTCGGTCATGAAAAGGTAACAAAGTTATTTTCACATTTATATATCATTATAGATATGGACACCACATTAAGAGTGCTACAAACATGATTAAAGCTAAAAGAATTTGAAATTATCTTAAGCATTGTTACTAAGTGAAACAAAATATCTGAAGAAGTTGTTACTCCTTCAGTATGACCAGTGATTTCGTCACCTATACCTAAAGTTAATTAACAATTAACTCATTCAGTGTGCGGCAGTACCATGTGTGGTACACATTCAGGGTCGTGTAAAAGAATGTTCTTCCACAGAACCACAGGCTACCCACACAAGGCCTTGTAGTGCTTCCTTTATACCACATGCATTGTTTTATTCATGATATCAATGTTTCGCGTTATTAGTATATTCTGATTATAATATCGAATTACATTTTCTTACATTACACAATATTCATGGCATTATTATCGCATCTGCCATAACTAAGCGAAGCGTTGGTAAATTATACTTATTTCAATCTATGAACGAAAGCCCAAAATGTAATGAAGTCTGTTGGAGGTTTCGCTCGAATGTGCTCCACAAGTCGGCTAATGGACTTAATAATTATAAAATGTTCATAAAATGAAAACTACTAGGCCAAACTATGTTAAATTTTTAAGGGACCAAATGGCAACTATTCCGCATCAACTTAAGAAGAATCACGTAAATCGGATCATAAATCTTTGCGTAATCGGTGTACATACATAAAAAAACCAATCAAGTTGAGAACCTCCTCCTTTTTGAGTCGGTTAAAAATAGGCAATAAAAGAACCGTCATCTTAAACTTTTATGTATGTTCTCAATATATTGTAGGGTTCTGGAGATGAATGTAAAGTCCCGATCCTGCATAAATAAAGGCCAAAAGTAGTTTAAGAGTAGATTTGCAAATTCCATACTGCATATACCAAAGCATATGTTTAAATTTTGATGACATAATATTAATAACCGCTATATTTTCTTTAAATTACATGACAAGTTTATTATTACAAATAATACAATAAAAGAAAACTTATTTATATTGTATTTTACACACAGTCCTTCAAGACTATAAGTAGAATACTGAACCTAGATCACCGTCGTCTATGGGTAAGGTGCCCAGAAAGATGGCTACGTTTCCTCGCTGGATCGCCATACTGATCCGTTGCACGAGGCAGGCACGAACCTGAGGAGTCCAATGAGTCGTTTTGATATATTTTGGTAGAAGCTCAAGGCCTAAGGACCCCACGGTTCAAGCGTCTCAACAGCAAACGGCACAAACATAACTCTCACTGAGGGTTGCGTATTTGCGCCGCTTGAAAGATTCAGCTTTTTCCGCCACCGAACCAGCTAATCTCGACGTGTTTGGTAAAAGGGATGCGAGCACACCAAAGCTTGCTAGGCTGCCAGGGAATTAGAGTCATTCCGTCAGGATGCCTAGCATCGTCACGTGCAATACCGTTCGGCTTCAATACAGCCGGCACGTTAGCGGTAGCAAGCTGCCTCCTAACTACATATTATATAAGAATGTTATCATTGTAATATCCGTAATCAGTTGCCTTGATCATTAGCTGCATTGATAATAGAGCGTACTACACACGGTAAACGATAGCCAAGTGGTGACGTGGCGAATAAGTGGGGATGAAGTATCTACCATTATTGGCGGCACGTGCATTTGTGATAAAATGACGACCTAGACATTATAATAAATAATTCTTCAGAGTATTTCTTTTTATTGCATGAGTTCAGCAGACAGGGAGAGGGCCCACTGGTTTAAAGCGGTTACCAGCACCTATGCACATTCGCAACACGAAAGGTTCTACAAATGCGTTGCTACTCTCTAAAAGGAGGCTGGAATCTTGCCACTAATGCCGGAACATTACTCAAGATTGTTATGGCGGTATAGTTTAGACCAGGGGCGGCAGCCATCCAAACGGACAAATGACCTACCACCTTGCTGTGGCTTGTTTTGTCGCCTCTTACGACCGGCCAGCCTCGCACTAACTAACGCATTTTTATATTACCAAAAGCGAGTACACAGGTCCATCTGATGTGGTGACCGTTGCCTATTGACCTTTGCAACACTAGGAATGATCGTACGAAACACGATTAACCGGAGGTTGACCCTTTCACAGCGTTAGTCTATGAGACCGTGGTATCACAATATACGAACCGGCCCTAAGAGCCAAATCAAGGCAATGATTGCAGCACGGATCCGTCATGCAATGCTTGAATGAATTAATGAATCTTTATTTGTAAAAATACAGGTAATAATTATGCATAAGATGATAACAAAGTGAAATGGTCATACAAATATGTGCTGTACTTGCAAATGGTCACACAACAATTATAATATTATAAACTTAAACTAAAATTAATTCGTCATATTATTAAAAAACAGAAATAAAACAATGTCAAGATAAGATAAGATAAATTAAATGTTAAAAGCAAAAAATATCAATAAAATGTAAAATAGTATTAAAATAACATCTCTTTGTCATATTTAAAGAAATCATTTACTGAGAATATCATTTTTTCGAGTAACCATAATTTTAACTTTTTTTCCATTGTATCAACAGCAGTTCTTTGATCGATGGAGGTAATTTATTAAATATTCGTATGATCATCGCGTAACAGTTTTTCATAAATAGGGTTGTTCTTGGGATAAAATAAAAAGCCATGCAGGAACGGAGAAAGAATAAAATTTCCTGCGGCCGGGCGGCCTATCGTAAGAGGCGACAGAACAACCCACAGCCAGGTAGTAGGGCATTTGTCCGACTGGACGGCGACCACTATAAAGTATGTCGCCATAACAACCTTGAGTTGTGTTCCGGCATTAGTGACCAGGTTCCTGTCTCCCTTAAGAGAGCAGTAGCGCATTTGTAGCACCTTTGGTGTTGCAAAAGTCCATTGGCGATGGTAACCGCTTACATTAAGTGGGCCGTCTGCCTGTCTGCTGAACTCATGCAATAAAAAAAATACAATCTATCCCTATTTCTTGTGGATACATATCTTTAAATGTGTAAATATAGCTGTAAATATGTAAATTATTTTTAGATTGATTAAAGTTACCCCGAAATGAATGTAGATTTATTAAGTCTGGCATCCCCAATGCGTTTGTTATGCCTCTCCTAAAATTTTATAGTTCTATACACAGATTTATACCATCGTCCAAACAAAGAAAGGATATCATTAAACGCATCGACACGCTTTTACTACCGCTTTACTTCGATTTGTATTGCAGCTGCATGCCGAGTATTCCATACATCTACAAACCTACAAAATGTGCAAATAACTGCACATACATTTTCGAGTGGACCTAGTTTTTTGTATTTATTAGCATTTCGTTATTTTTTTGCATTTTAAACATCCTTCAGCTTTCCAACCGTTATAGCCCTCTATGTTTTCAGACGTTATATACGAGAAATTAAGCGGTACGAATACATATACATTACAGATACAGTCTACATTAGTATAAGTTTAGTATTAAAATTAGAATAATTAATATAATAAGTTATTATAAGATACACACACCTCAACACAAAATCACCAAATTAATGTCACACCAAAAACCCAAATTACATTAAGCGTGTTAAATCCTAAAAATTAAATCTAGAAATTAAGTTGTAAAAAAGGGTACGGAACTCGAGTCCGTAGAGTTGTAAAAAAATTAGGGATCCTTACTAAAACTCCAATATGTAACCCAAGGTGTAAAAAAATTCCTTAAACCGCGTACGCTGCGAAAACTATTGATGATAGAATAAAATAATGTACGACGACTTTGTAGAACACATCATTATTTATAAAAAGTGCCGCGACCAGCAATATGTCTAACTATTATAATTAGCCACAATAAGTGTTCTTTTTATTTTAAATTTAATTAAAATGCCGCCGGCTAGAGGAAGGCTCTTTATTTGTATTTTGGTATTCATCCTTATCAAACAAATTACTTCATATTCAAGACTGCTTTAATACTTTTATATACATTTTTGAATTATTCGATTTGGACATCCCTTTCGAAAGATATCACGAGTTTAAAAATGTAAGTATTAGAACACGCGGCCATGACGCTTTTTCGTAAGCGAAAAACCGTAAGACCCCGTCTATATAGAAGTTTCACTTCAAAAATAAAAAAACGAATATAAAAAAAACATCGGGATATAAGCTAGCTCTATGTCGAGCTTCCTTTAAATACAATCAGTAGTTTTCACGTAATGCTCTAACAAACAGACAGACAAAAATTCTAAAAAAATGTATATTTGGAATCTGCTGCTCCCAATTATACCCCCTGATATAAAAGCGTAACAAGGGAAAGCTATACAAAGACAGGATATAGTATCAATATTCATTTGTTAATATTGTTTTAGAATTTTAGATGTCCTATTTGATTGTAAGGTAGTCTGAGTACACGGCGTCCGTAT